>CAJNDS010000500.1:25000-124211 GCA_905221605.1 Symbiodinium natans
TCCGGCTTCGGGCTTGTAGGGCTTATAGGGCTTATAGGGCTTACGGGGCTTATGGGGCTTAGCTTATGGGGCTTATAGGGCCTATAGGGCTTATAGGGCTTATGGGGCTTATGGGGCTTATGGGGCTTACAGGGCCTTTCGGGCTGATAGGGCTTGCAGGCTTATAGGGCTTATAGGGCTTGTAGGGCTGAGGGCTGGGGGTTTGAGGTAGATCCCTGACCCCCCCGCAACCAAAGGCTCAAGCAAAACTCCTGACAGCCCCCCCCTAGTGTTCCCCCCCAAGCCCTAAGCCCTAAACCCTAGCCCTAAACCCCAAACCGAAACCCTAAACCCCAACCTTCAACGGATTGTCAAAAATCTCAGGCAGTCCACGCCCCGACTTTTTGAGCATGGAAATTCCATATGGTTTGTTTTCAATTGGTTTTCAAGAGTTGGCTCTGTACTTGTGATTCATATCATCAAAACCTACTCATTCGACTTGAATGAAATCGGCTGGCCAAGTTCGAGCCGAATGCGCTGGTTTCAGGCACCCGTTCGAATCCCATCCTCAGCCATGCCCATAGATTTCCGGCGTCGCGGTGGAATGGCTAAGGCAAGCAACTAGCCCCTGTCCAACATTGACGCAACAGCAATCGGGCGTGCATTGGAAGGGCCGGAGAGCGGGTTCTGTGGCTCCACTGCAAGTAAGGGGGCTACAGGCCCACAAGGCCCCTGGACCCCAAACCCTTGGGGCGCAGAGGGTTCATATGGGCATCTTACCAAGACAGGGGAGGGAACCGTTTAGTTTATAGGAGACCCCCCCCCTCGGTCCGCCGGCCGCAAACAACCTCTTAAACCCGGAGAAGGGGCAAAGGGCCTAGGGCTGAGGGGTTTAAGGTTGAGGGTCCAGTTGGAGGAATGGCTCTTTTTGAGGGAATGAGGGAATTGGGTGCCATGTCCGATAATACCTGTGTGGCTATGCACAGGGAGATAATCAATCATTCCCTCCTTTCGTATGAAGAACCAGTAGGTTCAGGGTTTCGGGTTCTAGACTCAGGAGAAACCTAGGAATAAAAGGGTGCCCTTGTTGGTTTTAAGGGGATTATAAGGGCAAAAAAAGGGAATAAGGGCCTACTCGGGGTCCTAGTAGCCCTAAACCCTAAACCCTAAACCCTAAACCCTAAACCCTAAACCCTAAACCCTAAACCCTAAACCCTAAACCGAAACGCTCAGTGCGCCCTGAGCTCAACTGCAGTCGTGCTGAGTATGGCACTGGCCGGGGTCGTCTCATCATCGGCCGCTGGACCTCACTTGAAGGCTCATGGGCACCCCTAAACGCTAGACCCTAAACCCTAAACCCCAACCCTAAACCCTAAACCCTAAACCCTAAACCCTAAACCCTAAACCCTAAACCCTAAACCCTCAAACCCTAAACCCTAAACCCTAAACCCTAAACCCTAAACCCTAAACCCTAAACCCTAAACCCTAAACCCTAAACCCTAAACCCTAAACCCTTACCGGTACAATTAGAACTAAGTGATGTTGCACCCGGCTTGGTGTGCCGCCCTCCCTCCCCACGAACAGTTCATTTCGGAGCCAACTCTGGAGCCCCCAAACAGTCTACTGCAAACTTGACTTTCTAGAGGGGTCCCCTACTAGAAGCAGTCTTCCTTTAGCCCAAGCCCTACATTGCGACTCCCATAACCCCTCAGAACTCTACACCCGAACCCCTAAACATCCTAAACCCCCACCCCTCCCCCTGAACCAACCCCCAAACACTCCCAACCGCTAAACCCCCAAACCCTCAAACGCTTGGGGTTCTCCATGCCCTCAAAGCCCTACACCTCAAAACCCACGAACCCTAAACCCTAAACCCGAATCCTTGCAGAAAGTGGCGTTCAGGCGCCGGGTGTTGTTCTGGCTCATCGCCGCATCGCAGGAGGCCTGGGTATATCGCACCAGAATCAATGTCGAATAGGGTTTAGGACTTAGGGCTTAGGGCTTTAGGGCTTTAGGGCTTTAGGGCTTTAGGGCTTTAGGGCTTTAGGGCTTTAGGGCTTTAGGGCTTTAGGGCTTTAGGGCTTTAGGGCTTGGGGCTTGGGGCTTGGGGCTTGGGGCTTAGGGCTTAGGGCTTAGGGCTTAGGGTTTAGGGTTTAGGGCTTAGGGCTTCGGGCCTAGGGCTGTCTTAGGTTTAGGGGGGGGGGGGGGGGTTATTATCGTACAAAAACTAAAACAAAGGGGCCATAAGGGAATACTGTTGGTAGTTATCCCGACCCTTTTCTTAGAGAGCATCCCAGTCGAGTTGGATAGCCTGCGTATAAACGGGGTCCCCAACTAAGGGCCCCTCTTTAGGGCTCTCCCTCTTTAGGGCTCCCCTCTTTAGGGCTCCCCTACAATAAACCCCCAACACCATATCTCTCTCAACTCCCCTAAACCCTGAATCCCTCGCTAAACTCCCTAAAATCGCTAAACTCCCCAAACGCCCTAAACGCCCTAAACTCTCTAAACTCGCTCAACTGGCTAAACTCCCTAAACTCCCCACACTCCTAAACTCCCCAACCCCTAGACCCCGAGCCCGAAATCCTGTAGAAGCCAAAGTCGCAGGATTGCTGGCAATACAAGCCGCCAAAGTCCTGCCGAGTGAAAATGTTCAGGGTGAAGGGTTTCAGGGTTTAGGGTTTCAGGGGTTAGGGTTTCTGGGTTTAGGGTTTAGGGTTTCAGGGCTGTTTAGGGTTTAGGGCTCTTTAGGGTTTAGGGCTTAGGGCTGAGGGCTTAGGGTCTAGGGTTTAGGGTTTAGGGTTTAGGGTTTAGGGTTTAGGGTTTAGGGTTTAGGGCTTACCTGTAACTTTCAAACCTACAAAATTATACGTTGTAACCCCCAAACATATGTAGCGCATCCCCCCCAAAATAGAAGGTAAATGGAGCTCCAGGTAGGGTTTCAGACCCAAGAGAAACCTAGGAATATGAATGGTGCCCCTTTTGGTTCAAAGGGGCTGATAAGAAAACCTAAACCCTCAAAATGAAAGAAAATTGTTTCACTCGAACATCCCCACCCTCTCTGGGTAGAGATACTCCAGGGCACTCCAGGGAAATCTGGGGCTAGGCACTCCAGGAACACTCTGGGGGTGGGGTTGGGCACTCCAGGGAGACTCTCTAGGGTTGGGCACTCCAGGGATGAGCGAGGAGTAGAATCCGGGCGAGGAGAAGAGTTGAGTTCCATGAGTTTAAACTCAAACAACCCCACACCGAGGGTGTGGGGAATAAGGGCCTACTCCGGATTCGAGGTTTACCATTCCCAGGTCAAAAAGAAACCCCTTCAAAATCGAGCATCCGAGCGCTGAGGCTCTGAACCTTCAACTCCCAAACCTTCAACGGAAAGCCGATGACCCTCTCACACCATAACCCTACCAGTCCCAAAACCAAAAAGCAACCCTAAGCGTCGCTGTCCAGCTTCGTAAGGGGAACTCAAGGTCAACCTTTGGGGTTCAGGGTTTAGAGTTTAGGGTTTAGGGTTTAGGGTTTAGGGTTTAGGGTTTAGGGTTTAGGAAAGGTTAACTACACTACTACCAAGTAGGTCCGAAAGCCCTCCCCCCCTTCCCAGCCTGTGCTCGCAGAAAAGACCCCTGATGCTTGTGGCCTTTCACCGAGGGTAAGGGGGCTTACGGTGTTTTACAGGTTTTGACAGGTGCGTTAGGGTGTTCAAGGCTTTACAGGTTTTCAGTGTATTTAAAGGTGTTAAGGGGTTTTGGGGCTCTTTTTTGGGGTTTAGGGAACCCTAAACCCTAAACACTAAACACTAAACCGGGCTTAGGGGTTTAGGGTTCGCAGAGCTTTTGGGGTTTTCAGGGTTAGGGGTTATAGGGTTTGGGGTTTAAGGGTTAAGGGTTAAGGGTTAAGGGTTTAGGGTTTAGGGTTTAGGGTTTAGGGTTTAGGGTTTAGGGTTTAGGGTTTAGGGTTTAGGGTTTAGGGTTTAGGGTTTAGGGCTGCAGGGGAGAGCCGTTAGGGTTGTAGGGTTCAGGGCTTTTGTAAGCCCCATGTTTCAACACTCGCTTCGGGAAACCCCCATACTTTTTGAAGCACTCCATTCTCCATTCTGGGTTCGGCTGGAGGTTCAGGGCACTTTCTATCCTGTACTTAGAACCCACTTACAAGCCCCTTAAGTGCCCGAATATGGATAGAATTTTGGCGAGAAGTACAGTTATCATTGGCTAAGAAGTACCATGAACCTTGAACCCTAAACCCTCAACCCTAGACCCTAAACCCTAAACCCTCAACCCTGAACCCTAACCCCTAAACCCTAAACCCTAAACCCTAAACCCTAAACCCTAAACCCTACACCCCAGCCGGGGTGTAGGGCTTCGGTAAAGGCCTCCGGCATGGGGGGGTTACGGGCTTGGGGGCTTGGGGTGGTGTAATGTTGAGGTCTGGGCTTCGACTTCTCGAGGTTTAGGGTTTGGGGTTTAGGGTTTGGGGTTTAGGGTTTAGGGTTTAGGGTTTAGGGTTTAGGGTTTAGGGCTTAGGGTTCAGGGTTTAGGGTTTAGGGTTTAGTTTTTATGGTTTAGGGTTGCTAACCCCGAGCCACACATGGAAGGCGGCCAGGGCACAAAGGCCGCAATTGCGGACGCATACCTTTGATAGGGTTCTTAAGGGAGGGGGGTTCAAGGGGCTTCCCTAATTTCCTACCCTCCATGAACCCCCCTCCCTGAAGAACCCTACATACCTTGGGCCTGGGAAGAGAAGCCTTCGCGGGAGCCTTACAGGGAGGCCAGGGGCGTGTGCTAGGGAGTAAACCCTCAACCCTAAACCCTCAACCCTAAACCCTGAACCCTGAACCCTAAAGCCTAAACCCTCAACCCTCAACCCTCGACCCTCGACCCTCGACCCTCAACCCTCAACCCTCAACCCTCAACCCTCAACCCTCAACCCTCAACCCTCAACCCTCAACCCTCAACCCTCAACCCTCAACCCTCAACCCTCAACCCTCAACCCGCAACCCTCAACCCTCAACCCTCAACCCTCAACCCTCAACCCTCAACTCCAAATCCAGGGAGCCTTTTCGGGTGAAGGGGTAGTATACGGGTATGTTGAAATAATCTTAGAGCCTTGGAGCCTGTAGCAAGGGGGCGGAAGGGCTGTACCTTCTGGGATTTAGGGTTTAGGGCTTAGGGTTTTCGTGTTCTAGGGTACCCTAAACCCTAAACCCTAAACCCTGAACCCCAAACCCTAAACCCTAAGCCCTAAACCCTAAGCCCTAAACCCTAAACCCTAAACCCTCCCAAACAAGGGTCCTTGTGAAGGGAAGGCTTCGAGGCCTTGCTGGGGACCTAAACCTACAAGCCCCAGAAGCGCTACAAACCCAAACCCACCGACCGCAACATCCCTTATCCGGAGACCCCCCGTATCCCCTGAGGGTTTAGGGTTGAGGGTTTAGGGTTTGGGGTTTGGGGTTTAGGGTTTAGGGTTTAGGGTTTAGGGTTTAGGGTTTAGGGTTTAGGGGTTCGAATGTAGTTTTCAGTGTGGCAGGGAGGATCCGCAAATGATTTACGCAGTCTTCCCTGCACAAGGGGCATCGGAGTCTAAATGCTCAGATTGCATCTTCCCCCAAACCCACTCGAAACCCAAACCCTACTTGAAGGTTCGTGGTACCTATTAACCAATTATAGCTGCACTTAGAATACCCACTGACAAGCCCCTTAAGTGCCCTGATATGGAAGTAGACCCTAACCCCTAAACCCCAAAAACGCAGCAGGTGGTAAGGGGTTGAGGCTGTGCCTGGGATCGGGGTTGCAAGGGTTAAGGGCTTAAGGTGTTGCAGTCTGAGGGTTTAAGTTTAGGGGTTTAGGGGGTTCCGGGGTTTTCAGCTGAGCGTCTGCGTCGTCTTGACAAGATCCGCTTTGGAGAGGTCATCCTAAGCTCTGCTTACCGAACCCCGCACTCTAACACCCTAGAACCCTCGAACCCTACCGCCCTAGCACCCTAGAACCCTAGAACCCAGAACACCCTGTAACCCTCGAACCGACAACCCTGAACCCTAAGCCCGAAGCACCAAGCCCTAAGCCCTAAAGCCTGAACCCCAAGCCCTTGTTCGGCCTCGAGGGGGGATCTGACCCCAGAAGTGGGCGTAGGGTTGAGGGTTTAGGATTAGGGTTGAGGGTTTGGGGTTTAGGGTTAAGGGTTTAAGGTTGAGCATTGAAAGTTGAGGGCTACCAAAACGTTAAACTTTCAACCAGAGATGCAGGTTTAGGGTTTTTTCGGGTGCCCTGAAGCCTGAACCTCAAACTCTAAACCCTAAACCCCGAACCGTAAATCCTACTCCCTAATCCCTGTGGTTTCAGCTGTGGCGAGGCGAGTGTAGACCCCTTTGCAGACCCCCGCTTTGAATCCCTTGTGACCGAATTGTCTAAGGGGTTGCAGGGTTTTGGGTTTGGTGGGGTTTCGGGTTTGGGACCCGAAACCCTCAACCCTAAACCCTCAACCCTAAACCCCAAACCCTAAACCCTCAACCCTAAACCCCAAACCCTAAACCCTCAACCCTCGGGCTGAGGGTTTGGGACCCTTTGACCTCCGCCCAGGCTCGTAGATGGACCCAAAGCTGCCGTTGACCAGGGCAAGATCCGGGCAAGCAGCGAAGCAGGATTCCTGTCAACGATACAAGGTTTAGGGTTTAGGGTTTAGGGTTTAGGGTTTAGGGTTTAGGGTTTAGGGTTTAGGGTTTAGGGTTTAGGGTTTAGGGTTTAGGGTGTAGGGTTTAGAGCTTCGGGCTTCGGGGTTTTGTGATTCCCTAAACCTGAAGCATACAAGCCCTAAACGACCACACCATGCAAGGCCTCCAACTTCTAATCCGGCCTATCCTGATTCAGAGTTTAGGGTTTAGTGTTTAGGGTCTACCAGAACCCTGGGAGTTTAGGGTTTACGGTCTAATCCCTGCTCACTGCTCAGCCCGAGCCCCGAAACCTCCAACCAGGCTAGTCGCAAGAGACACCCCCTCCCTTCCCACGCACCGCAGCTTTCACGACATTTGGAGGAGGCTTCTAGAAAACCTTGGGCCTCTTCAGCGTCTACACCCAAGCCCTAGACCCTAAACCCTGCAACCCTCATTGCAGCCCAGGGGGCGGGGAAAGGCGTCTGCTGCGTGAAGGTTTGCACTGCCTCCCAGGAGCTTCTCTCTGCTTTTCACTGCTTTTCATTGCCAGGCTTTGCAGGGTTCTCAGTAGGGTTTAGGATTTAGGGCTTAGGGTCCTAAACCCTGTTACCCAACAAAAAAGCGGTATTCTTGGGATGCTTTTGGACATCCCACAAGAACTCATGTACGTTCACCCGTGTGGGTCGAGGGGTATGAAGAGAGCTCGGGTTGAATGTCGTCGGGGTGTAGGGGCCTTACACTAAACCCCTAAACCCGAAACCCGAAACCCGAAACCCCAAACCCCAAACCCTAAACCCTAAACCCTAAACCCTACATGAGGTGGCTGAGCTCCAGCATGGTCCGAAGGGGGAAACGAACGGGCGCTCGTCCTGAGTAGGGTGGTTAGGCAAGTTGGCTTAGGGTTTAGGGTGTAGGGTGTAGGGTGTAGGGTGTAGGGTTTAGGGTTTAGGGTTTAGGGTGAAGGGTTAAGGGTTTAGGGTCTTGAGGGTTTAGGGTTTAGGGTTTAGGGTTTAGGGTTATCAGACCCTCGGGCCTATACCCCAAACCTCGATTTCACACCGAAGGCTGCAACCCCATCGAGACATCCCATCTTTGAGGAATGTTTGGGGGGCTTGGGAGTCGGAATTGGGGCGGCCCTACGAACCTACAAACCCTATACTGCAGATGACCCAAGCATCCGACAAGTATATGTGTAACACCTGCCACAGAAGTAGGCTTTCCGTTGCTGAGGGAGGGTTTCGGGTACTTCGCGGTTCTTAGTAGGCTGTTGATAACAGGTTCATATCCTCGGATGTGAGGTTCGCTTCCCTACTAAGCAGCCAGCAACCTGAGGGGGCTGTGAACCCTACATACCCTGAACCCTAAACCCGAAACCCGAAACCCTAAACCCTAAACCCTGAACCCTAAACCCTAAACCCTAAACCCTAAACCCCACGACGGTTTGCCCAGAACCCCCGGGGCAACTGCGCAGCGCGCCTCGGCGGCAGTGTCGTTGCCGCTGTTGTTGTAAGCCTGGGGGATGGTTTTTGGCAAAGCTGACGCCCAGGAGGGTGCGGAACCCTGAACCCGAAACCCTAAACCCAACCCTAAACCCTAGCCCTAAACCCTAAACCCTAAACCCGAAACCCTGAACCCGAAACCCTAAACCCTAAATGCAACAAAAGCAAGAAAACGCCACAGGGGGTTCTTAAGAGGAGCTCAGGTCGAGGGTAGTTGCGGGGCTCGTCTTTTCAAAAAAATGTTCCTTCATTCGTTTAACTTTTTGGGTTTAGGGTTTAGGATTTAGGGTTTAGGGTTTAGGGTTTCTGGTTCAGGGTCCGTTGAAACCTGTTGCGCCTGGTGGTGCCTTTGTCGCCCCACTGGCACATTTTGGGATCTCTTGTGGCCCTTTGCGCCCGAACCTCAAAAACCCTAATTGTGGGAATTGAGGGGACAACCTTGGGATGTTCACCCTTATACTAACAGCCCTCAATCGGGATTGAAATAGGGGGTACCATAATCCCTACTAAGGACTGTTAGTATAAGGGGGAACACCCCAACCATAAACCCTAAACCCTAAATCATGTCCTTTCCACGAAAGAAGATCAACCCCCATAATATGATGCCATGTGCGGCAGCGCAATGCGTCCGTTTAGAGTTTGGAGAATTATGGCCACGTCTCTAGACTGTGGTCCCTTTTGGTGTGCCCTAAGAATCAGGGGCCGCCTTGTAATAAGGACCTTGGGATGTTCCCCCTGTCCTTCATAGGGATTATGATAGGGGTTACGATTATCCCTATTAAGGATTATTCAGGACTTTTCGTTTAAGGGGGGAACATCCCAACAAGGAACTGTTTGAGGGGGCCTTGGGCTCCCGAAATCCGCGCGCCTGCAGACGTCGCAGGCGCGGGCGCTGGGTGTCGCCGGCGCCTGAGGCTCGTAATTTCAAAGGGACTAACGGTGGAACCCTGAAATAGGGGAATAAGATTAAGGGTCCCCTCTAGGGGTCCCTCCTTATACCTTAACCGTTCTCATGGGGCCCCTCGCGCCCTACAGAGCTGCTTCTGGTGAGAGAGCCTTGAGGGCTCACAGGTTTACAGTGCTTCTATGGCTTGTAGGTTGGGATATTACCCCCTTATACTAGCAGTCCTTAGTAAGAATGACAATAGGGGTACTACTATAATCCCGATTAAGGACTGTCAGTATAAGGGGGAACATCCCAACTTCTATGGCTTGTCGCGTAGGAGCTGGGGCTCAGGCACTCTCGACAGGAAGGAGCTTATTGGGGGGCGGGGGGGGGGGGTGGCTTGTTGTAGAGCCCTCATATGAAACCCTAGCTCAACCCTGCTTGGAGGTTCAGACGACTCACAACATATCACCCCCATCACTTTACTTATAAGCCCCCCCCAAATCCACATCCCCCAAGTAGGTTATAAGTAGCCTTCTAGTAGGGGTTGGAAGTCCCCATGAAATCAACCCTAAACCCTAAACCCTAAACCCTAAACCCTAAACCCTAAACCCTAAACCCTAAACCCTAAACCCTAAACCCTAAACCCTAAACCCCCACATCCGAAGCCCGGGGGCCGGCAGCCACTCCCAGGAGCAGCGCGACGCGCCACATTGAAACGCCCCCCATCCGTGCAGACCTAGGGTTTAGGGTTTAGGGTTTAGGGTTTAGGGTTTAGGGTTTAGGGTTTAGGGTTTAGGGTTTAGGGTTTAGGGTTTAGGGTTTAGGGTTCAGCAGCTCCGGGTCGAGCAATCTCCAGTAGAGCCGCTGTTTGGGCTCTCGCAAAACATTAAGAAATAATATATTTTTCATCAGCAAGCCCTGTCCTCCAACATGGACCATACCCACGAACCATTTCATCGGCCACAGGGTGGGGGGGGGGAGGGGGAGGGGGGGGGGGCCCACAGAAAAGGTGGGGAGGGGCGGATGGGAGGGGGGGGGGGGGGAAGGGGGGGGGGGAGGGGGGGGGGAAGGGGGGGGGGAAGGGGGGGGGGGGGAAGGGGGGGGGGGAAGGCGGCGGGGGAAGGCGGGGGGGGGGAGGCAAGAAATGACCTTTAGCACGTGACCCTACGAAGAAATTACCCTTAGCCACGAAGAAATTACCCTTAGCCACGAAGAAATGAACCTTAGCCACGAAGAAATGACCCTTAGCCACGAAGAAATGACCCTTAGCCACGAAGAAATGACCCTTAGCCACGAAGAAATGACCCTTAGCCACGAAGAAATTACCCTCAGCCACGAAGAAGTTACCCTTAGCCACGAAGAAATTACCCTTAGTTATGAAGAAATTACCCTTAGCCACGAAGGAAATGACCCTTAGCCACGAAGGAAATGACCCTTAGCCACGAAGAAACCCTTAGCCACGAAGAAATGGCCCTTAGCACCCAAGAAATGGCCCTTAGCGACCAAGAAATTGCCCTTAGCGACGAAGAAATGGCCCTTAGCAGTGTTAAATATCATTTTTCAAAAATCGTCATTGCGAATTTGCGAATTGTTTTTTGCGAAGAAATTGCCCTTAGCCACGAAGAGCCACGAAGAAATGACCCTTAGCCACGAAGGACTATAGGGTTTAAATATATATGTGATAGTGAGGTTTAGGGTTTAGGGTTTAGGGTTTAGGGTTTAGGGTTTAGGGTTTAGGGTTTAGGGTTTAGGGTTTAGGGTTTAGGGTTTAGGGTTTAGGGTTTAGGGTTTAGGGTTTAGGGTTAAGGGTTAAGGGTTAAGGGTTAAGGGTTTAGGGTGTAGCACGGGTCAGCTGTACGCAGTTGTGTGCAGACATGCCCACCCCAGGGCCACCCAAACACTACTTGCAGCGAAACAAACCAGAGCCAGCCGAATCAAAGCCAGCGCACATTCAAACACTCCTGCACTCAATGCTGTACTTCGGACTAGTATCCAATATGTTTCTTGATGTTACGAAATTTGCTATGAAGATGCCTTGCTACATGGTAACATCTAAGAAGCTGCCTTAGAAATAGAACCTCCTGAGAGAAAATTCAGATGTTGCGTTGGGGGACGTCTTCGGCCGGATGGCCTTCTCATTGGTTTTATTCTCTATGCCGGGGTGGTAATATCGAAGAAGATGCCTTGAAAAAGACAGTGGAAGTGAACCGCACGGTGAAAGACCTGTTGTTCGAAAGGTGCCTTGTGAAAGTCATGCCGAAGCTTGCAGGAGAAAATTCAGGTTTTGCGCGGGGGGACGTCTTCGGCCGGAGGGCCTTCTCATTGTTTCTGTTCTCTACGCCGGAGTGTCAAGGCTGCATGGCGAAAGACTTGTTGCTAGAAAGGTGCCTTGTGAAAGTCATGTCTAGAAACTTGCAGGAGAAAATCCAGGTTTTGCGCTGGGGGACGTCTTCGGCCGGAGGGCCTTCTCATTGTTTTTTATTCTCTATGCCGGAATGTCAAGGCTGCGTGGCGAAAGACCTGTTGCAGAAAGCTACCTTCGGAACGTCGTGTCTAGAAGTGTTTGTATTCTCTATGCCGGAACGTCAAGGCTGCATGGCGAAAGACCTGTTGCTAGAAAGGTGCCTTCAGGACAAAGTTCAGGTTTTACGCTAGGGGACGTCTTCGCCGCAGCCCACTCACCTCTAGAATGAGAGGGGTGGTGGGCGGGTTTAGGGTTTAGGGTTTAGGGCTTAGGGTTTAGGGTTTAGGGTTGAGGGTTGAGGGTTAAGGGTTGAGGGTTGAGGGTTTAGGGGAGTCGGTTTTGGAGCCACAGCCCTGTGGATGCCTAGGAAAACTGGGATGCTTCCTAAACACCAGGTCCTCCCCCCCCGCCCCCCAAAATAAAACAAAGAGCAGCGCTTTGGTTTAGGGTTTAGGGGTTTCGGGTTTAAGGGTTTAAGGGCTTAAGGATTTAAGGGTTTGAGGGTTTAAGGGTTGAAGGGTTTAAACCTAAACCCGACACCGCCTGGCCCCCAAGATCCCCTTAGGCTCGGAAGGGCCTTGGAGCGCAAGCGCTAGTTGCGGGTTTGGGGGAGGTTTGTTCGGGCTGAGGGCCCTCTGGGCCCGCGCTAGGGGGCTTCTTAGAGTAGGGTTGAAGGCCTAGGGCGCTCTAGGGTTTAGGGTTTAGGGTGTAGGGTTTGGGGTTTCGGGTTTTATGTTTTTAGGGTTTTAGGGGTTTCGGGGTTTAGGGTTTGGGGTTGCAAGCTTGGTAGCTCAGTAGCCGTCTGACAACAAGGGCACTCTTTTTGGGTGGGGGCTCACTTTATTCGGGAACCAACATAGGGCCGAAAGGCACTACTGGCCACCAAGCAAGCTGAGGCCCACGCAAGGCAGCGGCGAGGAGAGGAATGGCTTCGATCCGTGGGGGGTTGAGGCGCTTGGGGTTTAGGGGCAAATCCTCGGGTTACCCTAAACCCTAAACCCTAAACCCTAAACCCTGCAAGGCCTCTGGAGCTTGAAAAGCTGCAGGCTTTTGGGCTCAGAAGGGATTGAGCAGGCTTCCAGGTGCAGGGGAAAGCACTGCAACGGCGCCTTAGCTTCCTAAACCCCCAAACCCTAAACCCTAAACCCTAAACCCTAAACCCTAAACCCCTCAACCTTGAACCCCTAAGCCCAAAACCCTAAACCTGAAACCCCTAAACCCTAAACCCTGCAAGCCCCCCTTCTTTTGCTTCCAGAGTCTCCTCGCCTTCATCCGCTCATCCCTCGGAGGTGCCCACGTCGTTGTACGCATGGGGGTGGGTGGCGAGAAAAACCCCCTAAACCCCTAAACCCCTAAACCCCTAAACCCCTAAACCCCTAAACCCCTAAACCCCTAAACCCCTAAACCCCTAAACCCCTAAACCCCCTAAACCCCTAAACCTCTAAACCCCTAAACCCCAAACCCCAAACCCTCAACCCTAAAGCCCCCCCAAACCCCAAACCCCAAACCCCAAACCCCAAACCCCAAACCCTAAACCCTAAGCCACTCTATCGTACGTGGCAAGGTCATATGAAGAGTGGGCAAGGACATGTAGAATGCGGGCAAGGTCATATGAACACCGGGGAGTACCTAAACCACAAACCCTAAACCCCAAACCCTGAACCCTAAACCCCTAAACCCCCAAAACCCTAAACCCTGAACCCTAAACCCTAAACCCTAGACCCTCAAGTAGGGTTCAGGGTTAGCCTTGGACATTGGCGCGCACGTCTCGCTTCCCAACACCCCATGCTTCCCAGCCCACCCATGCCAGCTCGGACTTGCCACGCCCACAAAGACGAGACAGTACAAGAGGCTTCGTGGGGGTTGACCCCTAAACCCTAAAAAACCCGAAACCGTGTGTCCTGCTACTTTTCTTCCGTGCATGCACATAAGAAAGTCGCAGCACACATAATTCCTAAAAAAACGCAAAAGGCTAAAAACTACACACGTCCGGAAATGACCGAATCGGAGGATATGGTTGGTCTTCTTTATGGTCCGTGGTTGGGTTCCTATGACCATACAGGATACCCAAATAAGAGCCCCTCAGCTTCGAGAATGTCCCACGCTAAATGGTTTAGGGCTTAGGGCTTAGCGCTTAAACTCCCTAAACCCTAAACCCTAAACCCTAAACCCTAAACCCTAAACCCTAAACCCTAAACCCTAACCCTTGTAAGCCCGAATTTGGAGAATACCTCCAATATAGGGGGGTGGGGCGGGGGTAATCCCCATGTACCCTGAGTGTCCTATACACCAACCTAAGCCTCTGGGTCCAAAGGGTCTAGGGTAGGGATGTTCCCCCTTTTACCTAAAATAGCCCTTCAGAGGGATTCTCATAGGGGGATAGTATAAAGAGGGAACATCCCAAGTCTAGGGTTGAGAGTTTAAAAAACCAATAGACCCTGGGAGGCATCTTGAGCCGTGACTCGAGTCCTGCAGCACGCGAGTGGGCAGTGAGACGTTCCGTCATGCAGCACGCAGCGGCCCCGCAGCCGGGACAAAGCTCCCGGCGACGGCGCCGAAACGTCCACTCCTCGCTGACGCGTTTGGGGGTGATTCAGGGTTTTTGGGGCGATTCAGGGTTTAAGGTTCGAAGTTTAGTGAGTTTAGTCGTTTAGTGCACAACACCACTGCGGAAATCGGGAGCCCCCGACGAGGGTTTAGCCGGCTAATGCGAAGATGAGGCGTGCAGCGAGGAGCGCAGAAAAAGAATTCCTCATGACATGTGGCTGGATCGCTTCGGTCTCAGGCCACATGCCAATGCACAAAACTCAGGGGCGAGGCTCCGCAGGAAGAGCGCGCGAACGGAAGCTCGGGACATCATATGACTGTTGCACTCCCATGAGCGCTAAGTCCAAGTGACCGGCAGAGTGGACCCAGGCAGACGATTCTCGTGCTCAAGGGCCCACTACGCGGTGGATTCAGGTGAGACCGCTAGTGGCTATGTACGGAAGGCGCAGCCACCCCGGTGCCATGGGCTTGGGGCTTATTTTTAATATGTTACATCTATACTGAACTTGGCACCCTAGCAAAAATTATAGTTTTTGCTGTTCCTTAGGAGTTTATAGTAACCAAAAAATTAAAAATTATCTCCAAGTACCCCTAAGATAAAGGGGCAACAGCTCCTGTAGCCCATGCGCTTCGTGCCCTCCCCCTCCTGAGTCTCAAACCCAACACAGCTTTCAGTATCAAACATGTACTTCAAGTGGAATCATATTTTGGGGGTATTCGCGGAAGATCCCCCAAAGTCCTGAACCCAGCAACCCTAAACACCCACCCAAAGCGCCCAAGACCCTCTCTTGCTGACCAATCTGAATGCAAGGGCACAGGGCTTTGGGTTTAGGAGTTGTTTCTGGGGTAGCTTGAGGTGTTTAGGGTTGAGGGTCGAGGGTCTAGGGTTTAGGGTTTAGGGTCTAGGGACAACAAGTCTCAGAGTCCTGGCTGGGAGTTTAACACGAGGCCCCTCGTAGGCAAGGATGCCTGTTTCTCAAAAGGTTTAGGGTTTAGGGTTTAGGGTTTAGGGTTTAGGGTTTAGGGTTTAGGGTTTAGGGTTTAGGGTTTAGGGTTTAGGGTTTAGGGTTTAGGGTGTCGTAGAAATGACTTACAAGCATTCACTGCCTGCGTGCCTAAAATGTGGATCGACTTCATCCCAAGCAAAAACTGTCCCAACAGTCTAGTGAACTGGCTTCTTAGGGTACTTCGTACTTGGGGTTACTGTTCAGAGTGGCTGCAAACGCGCCGAGACCCGAACGAAGGCTCGAGAAGGGACTCGCTGAGAACGCCCAAACATGCATGAGGCATGCAGTGTGTACCCAAGCTCGAACCTCGGAACAAAGACCCCGAAACCTAAACAGCTCCGAATGGAAAGAGAATCTTCAGCGTCCCGGCAAGCCACTGTGTGGCGCCCACTCATGGGGCGCTCACTGGAACACTTGAACGACCTCAGCAGGCACCCTAAGAAGTAGATGTGTACCCGCATTTCGCTCTCTCTCTCTCTCTCTCTCTCTCTCTCTCTCTCTCAGCCTTTCCCCTAATATACCATCAGTCTCATGACACCCTGAACTGCCCATATAAATACCACTCAGGGCCCCCTCTCTTGTTCACCCGCGGAAAAAACCCTCTCAAACTATAGTGCATATGTACGTTCACGCACGAGATGCAACATATCTTCTGGGCGCTTTTCCCCGACCGCCTGTCTAACCTTCCGGAATCTCCCTGTCACACCTGGAGACCCCACCTCTCATATCTTTGGTCTTATCGTTCACACCCTTGGAATCGCATGCCCGTTTAACCGCTCTCTCGCTCTGGTACATCTTCCATTAGACTCTGGGAAAGGTACACATGAACGGAACTCTCTTGACCAACTCAGCCTCGGGACCCCAACCGCCTGTCTAACCTTCCGGAATCCTAAAAGTCCAACAGTGCATTGAAAAAGGCGGTAAAGAATGCTTCTTCGCTCCCTTGTTCCCTAAACCCTAAACCCTAGTGTTCACTTGTATCATTCGATCACGCGGTCGCTCCTTAATAGAAGTGAGTCCGGCGCGACCCGCGTCGATTTTTGGGGAATCTGCAATACCTAAGAATTGCCCAGAACCACTATTTGCTTAAGAACACCCCCCCAACAAAAAAGATAAACTCTTCCTGATAAGTGTAATTTATGGGGATTATGATCTTGTGTTTTTGGAGTTCTTCAGCAAATAGTAGCGAACAAAGAACTAAATGAACAATGAAACAGGATTAAGGACCCTAAACCCTAAACCCTAAACCCTAAACCCTAAACCCTAAACCCTAAACCCTAAACCTAAACCCTAAACCCTAAACCCATCTGCCCCCCAAGCGGCGCCTGTCCGCTCTCAGTTCAGGAGGGCAGCGGCAGAGGCAAGCAGCGCGAGCGCGGAGAAGCTGGCGCCACAGGCGTTGGGTTTTTGTGTTTAGGGTTTGATTAGGGTTTAGAGTTTAGGGTTTAGGGTTTAGGGTTCAGGGTTTAGGGTTTAGGTTCAGGGTTCAGGGTTCAGGGTTCAGGGTTCAGGGTTCAGGGTTCAGGGTGAACGGGTGAAAGGGCGGTTGAGGGTTCAGGGCTTGGAGCCTGAGGGAACTCGTCTAGGGGGCCCAAGAGGTTGTCCGAGTACCCTTACTGCGTACCCTTAACGCCCAGCCCTGAAGAACCAGGGGGCCCCCAGCTGGAACGCTTGACCCAAAAGGGTATGGGGTTTGAGGGCTAGGGTTTTGGGGTTCAGGGTTCAGACGCTGAAAGCCCGAAACACTCCAAAAGGTTCAACAGCACTCCAAATACCCTCAACATCCCAAACATCCCTAGATGCCCTAAACCCTAAACCCTAAGCCCCTAAACACCTCAAATACTCGGAGAGGCCCGGTACCCCGTGATTTAGGCACGCGCTTTAAGCTACATCAGGGTCCTTCCTATGACTTCTAACCCTTGGCTAGAAGGTCTTGGGATCTCTGGCTACCAAAAACGCCCTCCCCCCCCGCCCCCAAAAAAAAGAAAAAAAAAAAAACAACAATAGTAAGAATAGTAAGAATAATAAGAGTATACTAATAAGAAGAATAAGAAGAATAACAATAAAAAAAAACAATATATTAATGATAATAATAGTAATAACAATAATGATGATAATGAATTTGTAATAATAATGATAATATTAATAACAATACGAGTAATCATACCAAAAATCGATAACAAGAATGAACAAACACTCCAAGCCCAAAAACCCGAACCCCACCCCCCTCAACCCTAAACCCCACCCCGCCTGCCGAAATGCTTTGCGAAGCTCGGCTGCGGAAGGGCCTAGAGACAAAATCTCTGCAGGGTTTCCCTTGGGGCGCTACTCGTATAAAGTTTACTACTAACAATAAGAAATATTTTGCTTCGAACATCCCCACCCTCTCTGGGTAGAGATACCTCTGGGGTTGGACACGCCAGGGACACTTTGGGGTTGGGCACTCCAGGGACACTCTGGGGTTGGGCACTCCGAAAAACACTTTGAGATTGGCACTCCAGGGCACTCTTTGGGGTTGGGCCCAGGGACACTTTGGGGTTGGGCACATGAGGCGGGTTGGGCACTCCAGTCCAGGGTTGGGCGCTCCAGGGACACTCTGGGGTTGGGCACTCCAGGGACACTCTGGGGTTGGGTAGGAGAAGAGAGGAGTCTAAAATCTAACAACCCACACCGAGGGTGGGGAATAACAATAATAGTAGTACAAGTAACAGTAATAATAATAATCATATTCATAATCATAGTATTAACAATAATAATCATACACAGTTGAGGGTTCTTGCCGGACATAACCATTCCAGCTACGACCGCCATGGATTGGGATTGCAGCTCCTGGTCGAAGAACGAAACACCCAAGTGGAAGAGCCCCCCCCCCCCACCTCCCATGCGGCCCAGCAGGGTTTAGGGTTCAGAGGTTGAAGGGGGTTTGTTTAGGGTTTAGGGTTTAGGGTTTAGGGTTTAGGGCTTAGGGCTTCGGGCGTAGGGCTTAAGGCTAAACCCCAGGGGCTCGGGGGTAAACCCTTAAACACTCAAACCCTAAATCCCTCGAGTGTTTGGGGGTTCTTGAATTTTGGGCAGTTCTCGAAAATCAAGTCCCTTTGGGGGGGGGGGGGGGTGTGTTTACAAGGGTGCCGTGCTATATAAAGCCACCAAAATGGGAACCAAAATTTGGGAATCACCCCTGTTTTGGGGGGGTTCGGGGCTCAGGGGGAGCGGAAGGCCCCCCGGCAACGGTCGTTGTGGTGCTCGTGTTGGTCATCATTTCCTTGAGGCTTGAGGGGTTTGTGAGAAGCATTGAGGCTGCTAGGTTCTTTAGGGCTTTAGGTTTTTTTTTGGTTCGGGCCGTTTAGAGGGGTTTTAGGGTCTAGAGCCTTAGGAATGAGGGGTTTAAGGTTCAGGGTTCCAACGAGTTGGGTGAGTGAGTGTTGTGGGCTTACAGGTGCAGTTCACTGCGGGTTTTGCGAAGAATCTGGGAGTTCCAGGTAAACCTAACCCTAAACCCTAAACCCTACACAATAAACCCTAAACCCTAAACTCTAAACCCTAAACCCTAAAGCCTAAACCCTAAACGCTACAGTAAACCCTAAACCCTAAACCCTAAACCCTAAACCCTAAACCCTAAACCCTGCACAATAAACCCTAACCCTAAACTCTAAACCCTAAACCCTAAAGCCTAAACCCTAAACCCTACAGTAAACCCTAAACCCTAGACCTGCACAGCTCCAGTCTCCGGTCTACAGAGCTATACACACCCCCAAGCAAACCAAGGAATGTGCATCGCGACTGTCAGGACTCTTCGTGCAATTGGGCCTTCGCTCAGAATACCCTTCTCCCTAAACCCCTATAACCCTAAACCCATATAACCCTAAACCCCGAAATCCCTAAACCCCTCAACCCTGAACCCCTAAACCCTAAACCCCAAACCCCAAACCCTAAACCCTAAACCCCTCAACCCCTTAACCCTACACGCCTCTAACCCAAAAGTCTCCCTTGGGCTCTGGCCATCGTCGACGTCGTGGTCTTAGCGAGACGAGGGGGCTCTCTGAAACTGTCTGGGCTCTTCTGCCTCCCTTGCATTCCGACTCTGACCAAGGTAAGCCCCCCCCCCAAGCGTGGTTTAGGGTTAAGGTTTGGGGCTTAGGGTTTAGGGTTTAGGGTTTAGGGTTAAGGTTTGGGGCTTAGGGTTTCCGAAACCCTCAAACCCCAAAACCCCTAGACCCCTAATACTGAAGCCCTAGACCCAAGCCTTAAACCTCTCAACCCTGGACCCTAGACACTGACTGACGTAAAGCCTGAACCCTAAATCCTCTAAACCCTATGCCCTAAACACTGACCTATGAAACCTTCCGCGTGCGAAGACTCAAACCTCTGGGGCTACGGCCGTGGTGGTCGTGGTGGTGGTGGTGGGAGCCTCATCCCAGAAGCATCCACTTGCCGAACCCCCTAATCCCCTTTCAGGTTTACGGTTCAGGGTTGGCCCTACACCCCAAACCCCCCCAAGGGTGAGAAGGTTCCCTTTAAGCCCAAGCACCGAGAACCCTCCCCAGAAAGCAAACTCTGTTCAGCAGGCGCCGGAATCTTAATGGTCACTTGAAGCCTCATCGGCCAGTCGGGCTTTAGATTTTCGGGTGGTCTTTTGGGAGGGCCGTCTTGAGATCTGCACTGGCATAACTGTCCGAGCTCGTCTCGAAGATCGCGGAATATAAGCTCTAACAAGTCGGGGGAACTCCGTCATTCATCCAGGGTGTTCTTCCAAATTGTGTTTCTTAGTTGTCCAGTTGCCCAGTTTCCTAGGGAAACTAAAGGTTCACCTTTGGTATTATATTGGAGACAGGACACGCTTGTAGTCCTGCATCTTATAACAACACCGACCGAGTTATGGCCCGAAACCCAAACTCCAGATCCCAAACCCTGAGCGCTAAAATCCTAGAACCCCAAACCCTAAACCCTAAACCCTAAACCCGAAACCCGAAACCCGAAACCCGAAACCCTAAACCCTAACCCGAAGCAACAAAACCCTACAAACTTATACCCCACAATAACCCAGACTGCTGGTGTGAACCAGCAGACTGAGAAGCAGAAAGCAGCGGTGTGTTAGATTCCCCAGTCTCTACCCTAACCATGGCTCACAAAAATGCGGAGGTTTCACACACGCAGCAGCAGAAGATCCTGTGCTACTTGGTTGGTAAGACTGCAGCACCGACAGCAGGGCTATACATATACTGAACAGACCAGACATGGAGCTGCTGAACTCCGCACCCTCAACCCCAAGCCCTAAAACCCAAAGGGCTCTGAACTTCCCTAAACCCCAGAGGGCTCTGAACTTCCCTAAACCCTAAAGCCCTATACCCTAAAGCCTAAATCCTAAACCCGAACTAATAAACCCTAAACCCTAAACCCAAAACCCTCCTGGGGGGCCCGGACCGCGACCAGCATGGTCTTCTTCCCAGTCACCTCCCCAGCGCTTCTCCCCAGGCCCTCCCCCCCTTCTTTCCAGAGCGTTTAGGGTTTAGGGTTTAGGGTTTGGGGTTTAGGGTTTAGGGTTTAGGGTTTAGGTTTAGGGTTTAGGGTTTAGGGTTTAGGGTTTAGGGTTTAGGGTTTAGGGTTTAGGGTTTAGGGTTTAGGGTTTAGGGTTTAGGGTTTAGGGTTTAGGGATAGTATTCCCGTATGGTCCCTTTGTAATGGTTCTACCAAAACCCTACTCTAATTATTCACGCCCCTATAGTAGGCCCACAGGCAGCCTCCACAGTTCCGGTGTAGCCTGAGTCCTGCGCGGGCTTGAGTTTAGGGTTTAGGGTTTAGGGTTTAGGGTTTAGGGTTTAGGGTTTAGGGTTTAGGGTTGTTTAGGGCTCCTTCCCCGTGCAAATGGGCAGGAGGAGGGCCATATTTGGGTTTATTCCAATGGAATGCGTCTTTTTGGTAGGTTGCGCTATGCTTGAGTATAAACATAAGGTATCGTCAGATAACACGGGTGATGATATTTTCCAAGCTTGCATCCTCATGACTGAACAGAGACATTCCAACGACGAGGCACAGCTACCAGACAGCAGCTAAGTCAAGAGCAAGAAGGGCGCGACCCTAAACCCTAAACCCAAAACCCTCAACACTAAACCCGAAACCCTAGAGATAGTGGGGGCTTCTTTTACTCATGATCCCTTTGGGATGGAGCCGTGTGTTTAGGATACCCCAGAAAGCACGCGCAGGTTAGAGCCCTTGAGCCCCCGAAACCCGCCGCGAGAACGACCCATACGGGGACTTTCCAAAATAAAGACACCTCGGTATACCCCCAAAACACTCAGCGTTTCACAAAAAAATAGGGGTACCCCCTTATATAACCCAAATAAATAAAAGCTTCCTTAAGGGGACCCCCAAGAAGGGGACCCCCATATTCCCTAAACCCCAAATCCTAAACCCTAAACCCTGAAACCCTAAACCCTATTCCCTAAACCCCGAAACCCTGAACCCTGAACCCAGGGATTGTGAAGAGCTTGGGGCTTCCTGCCTCCAAGCTGGAGGTTCAGGCTTAGGGCTTAGGGCTTTTAGGGCTTTAGGGTTCAGGGTTTAGGGTTCAGGGTTCAGGGTTCAGGGTTTAGGGTTTAGGGTTTGGGGTTTAGGGTTTAGGGTTTAGGGCTTAGGGCTTAGGGTCTAGGGTAGATTCGGCTCCGTGAGCCCTTGAAGGCCCAATCCAACCCCCGGGCGGTCCGTGATGGCCATGCTGATGGCCTTGCGTACGGGGTTTAGTTAGTGTTTTCAGGTTTAGGGTGTAGGGTTTAGGGTTTAGGGTTTAGGGTTTAGGGTTTAGGGTTTAGGGTTTAGGGTTTAGGGTGTAGGGCTTAGGGCTTAGGGCTTAGGGCTTAGGGCTTAGGGGTTTTTAAATAGCGTCTAGGGATTAGAGTTTAGGGTGGGCAGGGTGGGGGGGGGGCTCAGGTAGTACGGCTTGGGGCTCACAGCGCTTAGGGTTCAGGGCTGAGGGTTGAGGGCTTATGGGGGGTTTAGGGCTAGGGGCTCAGGTCCAATCCCGCCCTACCTTGTTGTTAACGTTGTTCCCCAAGTCATGTCTGGCATAGAGGCAAGATGGCGATTCACAACATCCAGTAGACATCTCTTTGGCTCTTTTTGGACAAACGAAACCCAAAATAAGGTCTTTCCAAAGAGTCTTTAGTCAGGCAGACCCAGCGTTGCAACCCAGCTTTAAGGGGGTCAACTTCTGGCTTTAACATGGGGGGCCAAGGCAGGCTCAAAACTGCGCGAACTCTGCCGGAAAAGCTATGGGGGGGTTTAGGGTTTAGGGCTTGGATGGGGCTTATGGGGCTTATGGGGCTTGTCGGAGCTAAGGGTCCTCAACCCTCAACCCTAAACCCTGAACCCTAAACCCCTTAAGCCCCCAAACCCTAAACCCTGACTCCCAACCCTGTTACCTTGGACCCTTAAGGTTGTACCCTTGGGTTTTGGGGACCCTTTTGAAGATCCTTAAGGTAGTATAAGGGCCTAATTAGGAGAAAAGTCTAACCCCTTCATCAAAATGCCTTTGAAGGGAAGTCTAATCTGAAGCTAGCCACTGGTCCCTGAACCCTGTTTCCTGAACCCTTCTAGGCATTTAGGCCCTCTAGACCCTAAACCCCAAACCCTAAACCCTAAACCCCAAACCCTAAACCCCAAACCCTAAACCCTAAACCCCAAACCCTAAACCCTAAACCCCAAACCCTACGTGGCGTTTAGGGCTCTCCGTAACAACCGAACTCTTGGCCCCGGCCTCTTGCGTCTGCGCCAGCGACAGGACCTCAATGTCAACCTGCGCCCTTGGAGCTGCGGGCGGTTTAGGGTTTAGGGTTGAGGGTTGAGGGTTGAGGGTTGAGGGTTGAGGGTTGAGGGTTGAGGGTTGAGGGTTGAGGGTTGAGGGTTGAGGGTTGAGGGTTTAGGGTTTAGGGTTTAGGGTTTAGGGTTTAGGGTTTAGCATCTCAAATTCGAGCAGTGTGTGTAGGCAACGGAAAAGAACCCACCCGCCCAAAGAATCCTAGAACATTACGACAATAGAAAGTGTATTGTTTGTTCGTGTTGAACAAGTGGGGTTAAAGGCGTCAGAGGGGCCAAAATGGATCAAATTCCCTAATTCGTGCTGAACAATGGGGGTCAGAGGGGTCAGAGGGGCCAAAATGGATCAGATTCCCTTCGCGCTGAACAATGGGGGGTCAGAGGGGTCAGAGGGGTCAGAGGGGCCAAACGTGCTGAACAATGGAGGGTCAGAGGGGTCAGAGGGGCCATAATGGATCAAATTCCCTAATTCGTGCTGAACAATGGGGGTCAGAGGGGCCAAAATGGACAAATTCCCAAATTCGTGCTGAACAATGGGGGGTCAGAGGGGTGAGAGGGGCCAAAATGGATCAAATTCCCAAGTTCGTGCTGAACAATGGGGGTCACAGGGGTCAGCAGGGCGGATCAAATTCCCTAATTCGTGCAAAATGGATCAAATTCCCAAATTCGTGCTGAAGGGTCAGATGGGTCAGAGGGGAAAATGAATCAAATTCCCAAATTCGTGCTGAACAATGGGGGTCAGAAGGGCCGAAATGGATCAAATTCCCAAATTCGTGCTGAACAATTTCTTGTCTTCATTGTTCTTGTAATTCGAAAAAGTAGAAAAGTTGAGAAGAAAGTAGAGAACTACTCTAAATTCCACCCCTCGTTTCTTGTTTCTTGTCTTTATTATTCGAAATCAGAGTCGAGAATTAAAAAGAACTAGAATCTGGGGGGGGGCGAAGCCCCCCCCCCCCATTGGGAAATCAGGGAAGTCAAGAATTGATCTAAATTCTATCCATGGGTTTGTCCCAGGGGTCGGGTACTGAAAGTCCCGACTGCCTTTGCTCCCAAGACCAGGGACTCCAAACACTTGCTTCACATCTTCTTGGCTGCTCGGCAACCGCACACCATATTCACGACGCATCTGCTCCGAAAAACATGTAAGTGAGACGCTCGGCTCGCACATGTCCACCACAAGATGTCCACTTCGGGTTCTCATGAGTGGAAGAAACTTCACCTTGCCCTGTCCGTCCTTAAAGATGAACAGGTTGTCTCCGTAGTTCAGGATGGCCTCGATGTTCCGCAGCAGCCGACCCCCAAGAAGCATGGGAGTCTCGGGAGCACGGGGCGCAGTTTCTTGGTTCGTATCGTCCAAGAGGTAGAAGCCGGCGGTGCCAAACGATAGCGACTCAACATCGACACGACACTGCCTGGAGAATCTGTCCATTCCCGAACCGGAAAGAGGGCCTATCATCCAGGTTTAAGGTGTACGGCAGGCCAGTCGTCTCCAGGGTCCGGTTCCGTCGTGGTAGCAGCAGTTGGCCCCGACGTAGTTCCTGATATCACGGCTCCTTGGTGAAACTGGCTCGCCTGAGAGAGGCCTGGAGCTCCACAAACAGCTCTTCCTCCCTCACCAGCAGCTGAGGGATAGTCTCTGCTTGCCTCTTGTGCATCGAAGACCATCTCTCCAGCCGCGAAAACGAGTCAGGGATCGGGAGCTTCTGCAAAGGGCTCTTTCGCAACACTTCCAAGAGTTTCTCCACGCCATTGTCGCCAAGGTACTCCTGAGGGTCCAGGTTCCTGACGACGGACTCAGCTTTCCCCACACACGGGGCGCCGCCAAAGACTTCTCGTTCGCCTTCAGCCCCGCCGAATACCAGCGACATGCCGTGCAGAATCTCTCAAAGCCATTCGGGTCGCCGTCCCAAGTCGGGACATCAGACGACCAGTTGCCGCTCGCCATCGAACTTCACACCGAGCCCTTCGAGGAGGTACACGCGCCCAGGAGCACACACACACGAAGCGGAGAATCGGCTCAAAGCGAAAGATCTCGGGCCCCAGGCCGTCGCCAAGAGCTCTGCCTACCATGAAAGTGGCCACGTACGCCACACAAATGAAAGGCTCACGCCTCAAATCATACGCAACCCTTTTGTCTCAGCAGTTCGAGCATTCCCACCGCTGCGGTCGAAAGACTTGCAGCCATGCCTATACATGGCGCTTACACCTGAGAACTCGCACTTAACTCACAACTCTTCATGGGGCACTCTCGGCTCACAGCTTGTCGCAGTGTTTAGGGTTTAGGGTCTGGGCTTCAGGCTTGCAAGTTGAACTTTTAACCCTTAACACCTAGGCCCTCACAACCTATCCTCACTTCAAACAGCGGACGTTTTCTACGGGCCAAGTTCAGGATCCTCTGTCTGCGCAGAAAGACGCCGGATGAGCGCCCTCATTTCATCCTGCGTCATGTCGATGCGAAAACGGACCTGCTCGAGGCTCAACGTGCTGATGCAAGCTTCACAGATGACTTCAAAGGGGGCCAATCTTAGGCCCTAGGCCTTGAATCAAAAACCCGTCAGTTGGTGCAGTCTGTCTTCTCCCACAGACTCTGGATGAATGCCCGCATGTCGGTCGGGGTCATTCCAACGCGGAACCTGACCTGCTCAACGCGCTGATGCACCGGGCGATTCAACACACATTTACAAAAAGATGAATACTCAAGCTGAAATTTAAGGGAAGGCCTTTTGACCGCCGACGCCTCCCTTACACCCCCAAAACCTTAAAAGGGGGGGGCGGGTGGGGGGTCGGTGCACAATTTTTCATGGAGGACCGCGCCAGCCGCACGACGTAAACATCGACCAGAGGCGGTTCAGCACAGCGGGTAGGGGCTCCTTTGGAAAACCCCCCCCACCCCCAATCCCCCCAACACGCCCCACAGCCCCCCCGCAGCCCCCCCGCAGCCCCAGCCCGCCCTTCAGACTGATCTCGCGTTCGGGGCAGCTTGGAAGGTCGAACCCAAAACCTTAAAACTACCCTAAAAACAAGCATTAGACCCACAGAGGCTCAAAACCTGGGTATAGGGTGTGGGGTTTAGGGTTAGGGGTTTGGGATTTAGGGACTGGGGTTGAGGTTTCACGGGGGGTTGCCTATGTTGCAACCTTACGCCAACCACTCCAACAGTTCGAAGCCTCTACCCCCCCATTCCCACAACACGGCCTCAAACCCCCGAACCCTGGTTTAGGGGTTGAGAGGTTTCGGGTCTCTTGGGTCGAGAGGTTTCGGGCCTCTTGGGTCGGCGGCCTGAGCCGGAGGCTCCTAAATCTGGCCCCCGCACCGCCCGTGGTCCAGGGCGGAGCCCACGTCGCACTAAAGCGCTAGCTTTAAGGGGCGAGCGCCCGAGCCGCCGACCCCGCCCAAAATTGCTTCAAATTCGCGCGGGGCCCTTCGGGAGGCCTCCAAAACGGCATCCAAGGGGACGCAACACGCGGCGGTGCGAAAAGCACGAAAACCTCGTAAAAAACCATGAACCGAGGCCACCCCGCAGCACCCCATTAAACCCTCACGGGCGCGCATCATCGGCCCTAGCTTTTCACATGGGGCGCGCGCCAGGCCGAAACCACGTTTTTCAAGGGTACCGCAAGCCCAAAACCAGGCGAGCATCATGAGCATCAGCAGCCCTGGCCCGCGGCCCCAAGGCAGTAAAAAACGCTGAAAAACGCTGAAATCACCGTAAATACCGTGTTTTAATGAGGTTTTTCACGCGTGCCTCCGACCCCCACCCCTGTTGCCCTTGACCCGCCCCCAAAGTGCGCATCATCGAAACCCACGTCCGGGGGGGGGTCTGCTGATGCTGCTGATGCGCGGCATCATCGAGCCATCGTTTCTCATGGGCTTCGTGGGCCTCCGGGGCCGACGGCCCAGAGACCCAGCTGATGCTCATGATGCTCGTTTTGGGGGGGGGTTCCAACAGCAGAAAACCTCGTAAATACCGAGTGTTTTGTGGGTCCACGTAAAAACGCCCCTAAAATCGCTCATTTTACGCGCTCGAACGGCTTCGTGCCTACAAAACACCCGAACAGCAGGACCCCGAATGCCCTTAAGGGCATTCGGGGTCTTGCTTTTGGGGGTTTGGTGGGCACGCAAGCGTTCAAGCACATACAATCGGCGTGTTTAAGGGGGTTTTGGATGGCCTGGGGGAGGCCGCTGATGCTCATGATGCTCCCTTTCCTGGGTCCCAAAAGGCTTCCCAAGCCCAAAAACACGTGTTTACAGCGTTTTCTGAAGGTTTTTCGAAGGCAAAACGCATGCATAGAATGCTTTTAAGGCCCCCAAACCAACCCCACTGATGCTCCTGATGCGGGTGCGCGCGCGCGCGCGCGGCGCGCGCGCGCGCGCGCGCCGGGGGGGGAGGGGGGGGGAGGGAGGGGGGGCGAAGGCAGGAGAAAGAGAGACAGAGAGAAGGAGAGGACAAAGACACGGGAAAGAGAAGACAGTGCCAAGGTTCAAGGTTTCGTGCTTTGGGGGGCGGGGGCCGGCCCGTGCCGCTAGGCCTGAAATAGGAGCTTGGTGGTTTAAGGGGCTTTGGGATTTTCAAGGGTTCATGGCTTAGCGGGTTCAGGGGGTTTAGGGCTTAAGGGGTTGAGGGGCTTAGGTGCTCCAGGGCTTCGGCGTTAACAGTTGGCCCAGGCGAGCCTAGTCATGAGGGCTTAAAGGCCCTACACCCTACAGAAAGCCCGAACACCTTACTGGAGAACCCTGACCTACTTGGAGGTTCATGGGTACTTCTAACCACAAGTATAACTGTACTTATGGGCTGATAAGTGGGTTATAAGTGCACGTATAACTGGATCTTAAGTGCCATGAACCTTCAGGTATACCCTAAACCCTAAACCCTAAACCCTAAACCCTAAACCCTAAACCCTAAACCCCTAAACCCCTAGACCCCTAAACCCTGACAGGGCTTCAAGGGTCCTGGCGGCGCCCGAGACAATTGGCGGCCACCCAGATCTGAACCCTAAGCCGGTTCGAGGTTTAGAGGTTTAGGGCTTAGGGCCCCTGTACCTAAACCCAAAACCCAAATTAAGCCCCAAACCCCGAACCCCAAACCCCAAACCCCAAACCCCAAACCCTAAACCCCAAACCCTAAACCCCAAACCCCAAACCCCAGGCGGCCGAGTGTCTGCTCAGCCTCGGCCACGCTGGGCATCGACACGGTGAACTTCCTGAGGCCGGCACACTGTTCAGGGTTTAGGGTTTAGGTTTCAGGGTTCAGGGTTTAGGGTTTAGGGTTTAGGTTGAGGGTTCAGGGTTTAGGGTTTAGGGGTTAGGGGCTAGGGTTTAGGGATTAGGGTTCAGGGTTTAGAATTTAGAAATTTAGAGTTTAGGGCTTAGGTCTGCAACCCCCCAACAAAATAGACAACACACAGTTATTGCGCGGGGTCTTGACTTAAGAGGGTTGAAAACCAGATGCTGTAATCCTTCTTCTCCAAATCCCTCATGCAACTCAAGTTGCATGTGGAGGTTGATCCCTACCCCCTAACCCCAACCGGGTTCGAGTATACAGAGGTGCTTGTACCCTAAACCCTGAACCCCTTCACCCACACAGCCCGCGTGTCTTGTCAGCCCTTAGCTTTTGTTGAACGTTCTTCCTTGCGAATCAGGCGAGCCCTAAACACCCTCGACACCATGAACCCCAACAAATCCTTCCTCAAGCATCAACGCTTTTCCCTCAACCCCAATCCCCAAGCCCTCAACCCTAAACCCTAAACCCTAAACCCTAAACCCTAAACCCTAAACCCCTAACCCCTAAACCCCTAAACCCCTAAACCCCTAAACCCCAGGTCCGGGGGCCCGGGCGCAATCAGCGTGACCGTGGAAGCCCTCCTCTCGACGCTGAGGCGTCGGTCGGTCTCGAAGGTCAGGGCCACACTCTCCTGGGATGGCGGACAAGGGTTTAGGTTTAGGGTTTGGGGTTTGGGGTTTAGGGTTTAGGGTTTGGGGTTTAGGGTTTGGGGTTAAGGGTTTGGGGTTTAGGGTTTAGGGTTTAGGGGTTTAGGGGTTTAGGGTTTGGGGTTTTGGGATGGCGGACTCGGGTTGAGGGATGTCTAGGGCCTTTGGGATGTTTCGGGTCTGGGGTTTAGGGCTTAGGGTTTGGGGTTTGGGGTTTAGGGTTTGGGGTTTAGGGTTTAGGGTTTGGGGTTTAGGGTTTAGGGTTTAGGGTTTAGGGCTTAGGGTTTAGGATACGGCTGTGCAAGGAACGAGGTCATCGGAAACAGGGTGGGGGATGTGCCAGGAACGGCGGGGGGGGCCGTGTCGGGAAGCCACGAAGCCATGAGCCACCGGGGTCTCTAGAAAGGTGTGGCTTCTTACTTCTCCAATACCCAAGGGAAAAATAAAAAAGATGGAGCTTCATCATTCCTACCAAACAAGGAAGCGCAAAAAGCTTATAAAGCTCAGCTGTTGGAGAAGTGAGGCTTTGGGCTGCGTCTTGCCGACTTGTCCCTCGTGTGGAATTGTAGGATGTCAAAGCACTCAGAACGGAGAGCCGAGGAACGGAAAGACTCGTCTGTCCCATGTCAAGAACTGTGCTCTTGGAGCCTGTTTCGGGTTGAATAAAGTGCACAAAAGCCCAACTAAACACTAACCCTAAACCCAAAAACCAAATGCTCTCTAGGAAAGCCGACAAGCCATCCTCACCAGAGGCAGCCAAGCATCCAGAGACACGCCCACCAAATCTGCGAAATTCTGCCTGCCGAATCCCCAAACCCGAAACCGTTCACGGTTTGGGGCCACGGGTAGCCTATGCACCAGCAGAACTCCAATCCAGGCCTTCTGCCAGGGGGAAGGGGGGGGGGGGGGTGGCGGGGAGGGGGGGAGAGGGTGCTCTGTCCAAGTGGTTCGATGAAAGGCCCTGAACTCCAAAATGATCGCCGACGCAGCCTCATGGCGGTGGTCAGCGCCACCTTCGAGAGCTTCGGGGTTTCGGGTTTAGGGTTTCGGGCTTCGGGTTTTCGGGGTTCCGGGCTCAGGAGAGGCGAGGCCCTAAACCCTAAACCCTAAACCCGAAACCCTAAACCCTAAACCCAAAAGACTCCCCAAGGCAGCTACCTTCCGAAGCCCATGCGAAGAACCCAAAAGGTTGGGGGCCTCGGGGCTTAGGGGGGCTTAGAGCTGAGGGCTTCTAGGTGTGTATAGGATTTGTTAATGAGGGCGTAGAGGGTTTTAGGGCTTATGGAGTTGAAAGGGTGTGTAGGGTTGGTATAGGGCTGATAGGGTTTATAGGGATTAGGCTTTAGGGGCTCCGACTTTGCGCTTTGAGGCCCCAGCGTTGTTGACGACTGCGTCCACGTTGTCCACTTGCATGGGCAGCGTGACTTCCACGACGCTGTAGATGGCTCCCTCGTCTACGAGACGGTCTTGGGCTCAGGGAACCCCTGAACTCTAAACCCTCAAACCGCAAACCCCAGACAACTAAACCCTAAACAACTAAACCCCAAACCCCAAACCCCAAACCCTCAACCCTCAACCCGAAACCCACTTCTGCCCTTTCAGGCCCGACGGTTGGGACCTGGCTTGGCTTTCAATCCTTTCGACCCTGACCGAGCCTCCAAGGCAATGATCTCCGGACCAGAACAATGTCATACACCCAAAAATCCCTGATTCCGAGCGCCTAAGCCCCTGAAGCCCCAAAAACCCTCAAACCCAAAAAACAACCCTCAAACCCCAAACCCAACGCCCCAAAAGCCACCCGAACCTCTCCCGAAACCTCCCAGGTCAGATCCCCTCAGGCCCACGCCATCACCTTGGCAGGATTCGGAGGTTTAGGGTTTAGGGTTTAGGGTTTTAGGGTTTAGGGTTTGGGGTTTAGGGTTTGGGGTTTAGGGTTCAGGGTTCAGGGTTCAGGGTTTAGGGTTTAGGGTTTAGGGTTTAGGGTTTAGGGTTTAGGGTTTAGGGTTTAGGGTTTAGGGTCTAGGGTTTAGGGTTTAGGGTTTAGGGTTTAGTTTTGGGTTTGGGATCCCAGGCGTGTGCGATGTCTCTGTGACTATCTTACTGTCACCAGCTGACTACTCTTGCAACTCTTGTAAGCCTTATTACTCTTGCACCATTGCAACCCTAACGATTCGTGTCATTCCTAGTAATATGCCCAGTATTTGCTGGGATTCGTACTCTGATCATTCCCCGAACCATTCCCCAAACAATGCGTCCACGCTAACGGGTCGCCGCACCCCTTGGGGTTTTCTCGAGCTCTGCTCGCATGTTGCACGAACCTTCGCGCTCTCGCCTAGGCGCAGGGTGTTGGCGTGCTCGCCGTCCTCGAATCTGTCACCATCTTCGGACGTCCGGGCACGCGAAATGCGAGACTGTCGTCGCTGATGGATGTCGGGGCTCGCGAGATGCAAAACGGTCATCGCTTTTTTGACTTCTGGGCTCACATGGTCTCTCACTGTCTGGGGTTTAGGGCTTGAGATTTGGGGTTCCTCGTTTTGGAGTTTTGGGTTTAGGGTTTTAGGGTTTAGGGTTTAGGGCCTAGTGGACTTGAATTACGGGGTTGTGTTAACTCGAGCTTTTGGGTTTAGGGTTTTTGGGTTTAGGGTTTTTCGGTTTAGGGTTTTGGGTTCCGGGTTCAGGGTTTAGGGTTTTAGGGTGTAAGAGTTTAGGGTTTAGGGGTTGCGGGGGTTCGGGGTTTAGGGCTTGTGGCTGCCTCCTGAACCACCACAAGAAAGCTGAAGCGGTGGCCTGCCTCTCGGCCCTAAACCCTAAACCCTAAACCCTTAACCCTAAACCCTATGCCCTTGATTCAAGGTTCGCTGAAGCCCCTGAACCCTACATTCGCCTTTACCAGCCAGTAGACCATAAGAGTTCAGGCCACCTTACACCCTCAACCCTCAACCCTCAACCCTAAACCCTAAACCCGAGAAGTGTTTCGGGTTTAGGGCTTAGGGCCTGCGGCTTAGTGAACTCTAAGGTTGTAGGGCTTTTAGGGCACTGAGGGTCTGAAAGGGCTTCGGTGCTTTAAGCCCTCAGAAGTTCGGGAGCACCCTAAACCCCAAACCCTACACCCTAAACCCTACGGGGGGGGGGGGGGGGGGGCGGGTATCTTTCGATGTTCGAAACGATGAGCCTAAACGAGAAACTGCTCGACCAGCAGCTCTTGAACCCTAAACCCTCAACCCTGAACCCTGAACCCTGAACCCTAAACCCTAAACCCTAAACCCTAAACCCTAAACCCCAAACCCTAAACCCTAAACCCCAACACCCTCAAGCTGAATTTTGGCCAGGGCTGCCGTGGTCGTGGGCTGCAAGCCTTGGGGGCACCGGGGCTCCCAAAGCTCCCAAAAGCTGTTGCCCTTAAAGCATAGGGTTGAGGGTCTAGGGTTTAGGGTTTAGGGGTTTAGGGTTTAGGGTTTAGGGTTTAGGGTTTAGGGTTTAGGGTTTAGGGTTTAGGGTTTAGGGTTTAGGGTTTAGGGTTGGGGTTTAGGGTGAACCGAAGACACTGAAAGCTAAGACCCTGAATCCTATAAACCCCCAACCCAAACCCTAAAGCCCTTTACCAAGCTTGGGGTGTCTGGCGGACCCTCGAAACCGGTTTAGGGTCTGGAGTTTAGGGTAGCTGTTCTGAATGCGTATTTCCCTACCCTAAACCGTAAACCCTAAACCCTAAACCCTAGACCCTAGACCCTAGACCCTAGACCCTAAACCCTAAACCCTAAACCCTCGGGTCGTGGTCTCAGCGCTGCGCTCGCCGGGTTCAGCAAGCAGACGCCGGACTCGAACATGGGCCTGGTGGAGCCCACGTTTAGGGTTTAGGGTTTAGGGTTTAGGGTTTAGGGTTTAGGGTTTAGGGTTTAGGGTTTAGGGTTTAGGGCGTGACGACCCCTTTACGGCCCCGAAACCTTAAGGCGCTAAAGGGTTTAGGGTTTGGGGTTTACGGTTTAGGGTTTAGGTTTCAGGGTTTAGGGTCTAGGGACCCTAAACCCCTAAACTCTAAAGCCCTAAACTCCTAACCCCAGGCCCCTAAACCCTAAACCCCACCGAGACTCCACCACCCTGAAACCCTAAAACGCATGTTTCGGGCTGGGCGGAGGGTGTTAACAGGGCCTCCTCCTGCGGTAATGGTTCAGGCGTTAGGGTTTTGAGGTTTAGATGGTTTAGAGCTTGGAGTGCTTTTGTTGGTTTATTCAGTGCTTTGAGGACTCTTGCGTGAACCGATCCGGGTGGTTGCAAGGGGCCTAGGCCCAAGAGGTGCTCAGGAATAAACGAAGGGTCAGGCTTGAACCCTGTCAGCCCAAAGCCCTAAGAGTTCAAAGGGCTTAGGGGGTTTAGGAGGTTTAGGGGGCTTAGGGGGTTTAGGGGGTTTAGGGGGTTTAGGGGGCTTAGGGTTTGGAGGGTTTAGGGTTAGGGTTCCCGCATCCCACCTCCACATGCACATGGTGTCAGCCATGCACGCGGCGGGGTTCTCCACCTTGGAATCAGGGTTCAGGGGAGTTTTGTGCTTAAAACCCCTAACCCCTAACCCCTAAACCCTAAACCCTAAACCCTAAACCCTAAACCCTAAGCTCGGCTATGGGGTGGGGGTTTAGGGTTTAGGGCTATCGCCCTCCACTTGCCGCACTCCACGCTCCGCTGCTTCATGCTCCTGAATGCTCCTCCCTGCTCGGGTTTAGGGTTTAGGGTTTAAGGTTTAGGGTCTAGGGTCTAGGGTCGAGGGTTTAGGGTTTAGGGTTTAGGGTTTAGGGTTTAGGGTTTAGGGTTTAGGGTTTAGGGTTTAGGGTTTAGGGTTTAGGGTTTAGGGTTTAGGGTTTAGGGTTTAGGGTTTAGGGCACAGGCGCCTGCCTCAAAGGCTGCAGCCAAGCAGCATAGTTCACAGCGCAGGAGGAGATGTTGCCGAGCGTCTCCAGGTATTCCTGCAAGCTGTGGCAGTCGAACTCAGTTGGCTGCCCCGCTCCCTACACCCCCGAAACCCCCTACAACCCGGGGAAAAAACAAAACAAGACCTCCCTGGAAACCCCTACAAAAACATTCAGAACCCCTTCTCAATGCCCCCAAAGACCCGCCTAACAAATCCTTCTAGCCCCCAAAAGCACCGTCAAAACTCTGCAAAGGCCTCTTATCACAAAGCGCCCAAACCCCAAATCCTAAACCCTAAACCCTAAAGCCCAAATCCTAAACCCGGCTAAACCGTAAACCCTAAACCCTAAACCCTAAACCCTAAACCATCTCCTTCACGCCGTAGAGGTTGGTGTCGCAATTGCGGTTGTCCACCGGCGCTGGGTTCCACAGGCTGGTCCAGGCTCTCCAGCCGTAGCGCGTCTGCACCACGGCTTGCGTTTCGGGTTTAGGGTTTAGGTTTGGGGTGTAGGGTTTAGGGTTTAGGATTTAGGGTTTAGGACTTAGGGTTTTAGTCATTTCAGTCGTTTTGGAAATACGACTATTCAGGCGCCAGGTTGCCACCCTTTGGCAGCTGAACGTTGGGAAAACCTAGGGCTAGGGTTGCCCGCGACCTCTCAAAACTCATGAAATGGCAGTGGTGTCCACCAGGTTCCCTACTCATGAGAGCCGAGCATGTCACAAACGACCTGGAGGCCCTGTTGTTGGCCTCAGTAGTGGTCCGAGTGTCGTTGCAGATTGCTGACTGTTTGGCTGCCCCTTGCGGGTTTTTCCCTCCTTGGGATGAGGATTCTGGCATGCTGACTGCAGAAACTCGCATTAAACCCAGTGCTTTACGCACAGCGCCTGCCTTGTCCTTCGGGGTAAACTCATCTGCAATCTTGTCCCCAATCTTGCTGATCTTCCAAGCAATGTAGTCATCCTTGCTCAACACCAGACAAGGTCCAGCCAGCATAGCAACAAACATCGCACATGCAGAGATGTAGTTCCCTGCTGCAGGGAATAGAGCTTTCCACAGCGGCCACGGTAGACAAGAAGAATGTTCACGGAACGGAGTGTCCGATGTGTGAAGAAAACCCTAAACCCTAAACCCTAAACCCTCTTGAATCCTGCAATCCTGAACACGACCCAAACGAAATGGGGGTGTGCCCTCGGTGCATCTGGGCAGCTGCCGTCGGGCCGAAGGCGATGCTGCAATTGTCTCAGAGTTTAGGGTTTAGGGTTTAGGGTTTAGGGTTTAGGGTTTAGGGTTTAGGGTTTAGGGTTTAGGGTTCAGGGGTGTGGGTGTAGGGTTTAAGGTTCGGGTGGTTGGGCCAGGCTAGCGAGGCACATCACTGTCATGATGGTTTTTTGCTGTCATCGTCCTGAATGTTCTCATGCTCAATATCACGATCACTATCGCTACCATCATCAGGGCTACTCGTGCTGCTTTTCTCTCACTGCTCCTACTACTCTTACTCCTCCTAGTCCTCCTCTTGCTCCTGACCTCACTCTCTTACGATTTCGCTGAAGCTTACCCTTACACTTGCACTTACCCTTACCCTTCCCCTTACCCTTACCCTTACCCTTACTCTTACCCTTACCCTTACTCTTACTCTTACTCTTACCCTTCCCCTTACCCTTACCCTTACTCTTACTCTTACTCTTACTCTCACTCTTACTAAACCCTAAACCCTAAACCCTAAACCCTAAACCCGAAAGGCTCGTGGCCTTGGCAGTCGGGCTCCACGAGTGCGGGCCAAGGCACCCCAAGGCCTGCCCGCAGCGGCAGTCATCCAATCCGTGCAGAACATCTTGGCATCGTCCTTGGGTTTTTCAGGGTTGGCTTTAGGGTTTAGGGTTTAGGGTTTAGGGTTTGGGGTTTAGGGTTTAGGGTTTAGGGTTTAGGGTTTAGGGTTTAGGGTTTAGGGTTTAGGGTTTAGGGTTTAGGGTTTAGGGTTTAGGGTTTAGGTTTTGGGGTTTGGGGTTTAGGGTTTGGGGTTTAGGGTAGCAAGGGCTTCGGATTTCGGCCTCGGGGCTTCTCCACCTGGCATCTCAACAGACGCTCCCAGGCCTGTAGGTGATTGAGGGTCCTCAAAAAGCCGGACCTACAACTGTTTCAGCCAGGGATCCGTCTTGTACAGCACCTCGTACTTGTCGTGGTGGTAGTTCAAGGCAATGCCGAACAAGTCCTCCGCCTCTGAGAATCCCAACATCGACAAGGAGCTTTGCAATCGGAGTGGGGCTACAAAACATGAGAACATATTAGGATCCATGTTTAGATGCCGGGCCATCCGCAATTGGCCCATTCCAAGAGGGTCACGAAACACCCCGCAAAGGTCCCCGAAAAGGCCTTTGCCCCCGGAAACCCTGAACCGCCAAGGATCTAAAAGTACGGGCTAATACGGCCTGCTCCATGGAAGCCTTGCAGTTGGGACGCTCACCGCAGTACCTGCCGCAAGGGCTTTGGGGTGGTAGGGTTTACGGTTTAGGGTTTAGGGCTTAGGGTTTAGGGTTTAGGGTTTAGCCTTGGGCCTTGCGTGTTGGATTGCGTTCCGTGCAAAGAAGCAGGGAACTTGAAGCCAGAAAACGCCCTCAGGCGCACTTGGAGTCCTTCAGGACGTAGGGCAGCACCGGCTTGTCGTCACTCAGAAAGCGGAGGCTATAGGATCGGAGGATACTTGGAGGTTCAGGGTACTCGTTAACCTATTATTTGCTTTTTCAAGTACAGTTATAACTGGTTAATAAGGGTATTTAAGTACAGTTATAACTGGTTAATAAGGGTATTTATAAGAAAAAGGCTTCAGTCCGGAAATGTCAGGACTGTTGGAATTCCAGAGAGGTCTTGTCTCCAGTCGTTCAGAGGGGGCAGATCGGGTCGCTTGGATTCCTTTGCGGGGCGTTCGTCTCGGGAGCTGGTTTCGGGTTGAAGGAGCTTCGGTGGGGAAACCCCTTGACCCCAAAACAAGTGACAACCAACCACACAAGGCCGCGCACAAACCTGTGACCCGAATCTGCAGCAGTCCTGCCACGGGATATCCGAAGTACCTCTCCTTACTTCTTTCCTAAACCCTAAACCCTAAACCCTAAACCCCAAACCCTAAAACCTAAACCCTAAACCGCGTGACCAAGCGGCTCATCCATCAGCACGCTCACGGGCGCCTTGACGATGTGGTAGTTGTCTGTGAGCGCCTTATTGTTCTAGGTTATTGGAGGGGGGTTTCGGGTTTAGGGTTTAGGGTTTAGGGTTTAGCGTTTAGGGTTTAGGGTTTAGGGGGTTTAGGATTTAAGGCTAGGGTACCTAGGGAACCCCAGGGAAGCTTAGAGAGCCTTAGGGAGTTGTGGGGAGTATTAGGGAACCTTGAGCTACCCTCCCTTAAGAGCCCTATAACTTTGGGTTCGGAGCCTGGCGGTTTCGGCCAGAAAACCGTGCTCTGCCCTTTTGGGAGGCGATACTGAGATTTCGACGCTCCTTTGCACACCTGCGACCCCTTTTCCTATAGACTCCTTGAAGGGCCAAGGATGTTCCCTAAACCCTAAACCCTAAAACCCTAAAACCCCTAAACCCCTAAGCCCCTAAACCCCTAAACCCCTAAACTCCTAACCCCTAAACCCCTAACCCCTAAACCCTAAACCCTGGATCACTCTGAGGCCCGCGCAAACCAGTCGGTGTCCACAAGCCCGGCGATCTCACAGAGGTGCATGTACGGCTGCTGGGTGGCCTTCTGCTTCTTCAAGGTGACGTTGCCTCGGCCACGCTTACGACACGGGTCCAGTAGGATGTCACTGCATGTGTCACTGCATGTGTGTGGGCACATGTAATTGAAGGACAACAGGAATGACATCTGGGCGAGCCACTTCAAACCCCCTGAGGGCTAAACCTTCTCTCCCTGCAACCCCTGCACCCCCAAACCTAAAACCCTAAACCCCACGCAACAACCCTGAAACCTCAAACCTTTAACCCTATACCCCGAACCCCGAAACCCCAAACCTTAAACCCCTAAACTCCAAGCCCCAAACCCTGAACCCTCAACCCTAAACCCCAAACCCTAAACCCCAAACCCTAAACCCTAAATCCTAAACCCTAAATCCTAAACCCTAAACCCTAAACCCTAAACCCTAAACCCTAAACCCTAAACCCTAAACCCTAAACCCTAAACCCCATCCCAGCGGCCCCCTGGCGCGACAATGGTCTCCTCAGTAGTCATCTGGTCAAAGTAGGCGATGCCCAGGATCTTCTTGAAGGGGTGGTGCGTTGGCACCTGGCCGGTTTAGGCTTTAGGGTTTAGGGTTTAGGGTTTAGGGTTTAGGGGCTTAGGGTTTAGGGTTGAGGCTTGAGGGTTGAGGGTTGAGGGTTGAGGGTTGAGGGTTTAGGGTTGAGGGTTGAGGGTTTAGGGTTTAGGGTTTAGGGTCTAGGGTTTAGGGTTTAGGGGCATAGTCTTCAACTTGGCATTCTTCGGGTTCAGGGCTTAGGGCTTTTGGGGTTCGGGACGTAGGAACAGGCGCCAGAATTAGAAGACCCCTAAGCTCTGATCCTAAACCCTAAACCCTAAACCCTAAACCCTAACCCCTAAACCCTAAACCCTAAACCCAAAACCCGACGTCTCTGGGGGTCCGGGCCGTCTCCATGAAGTGTCCCTGGTAGTCGTACCACGCCACACCCAAGGTGACCTCATCGTCCTGCAGCAGACCGTTTAGGGTTTAGGGTTTAGGGTTTAGGGTTTAGGGTTCAGCCCTGAGGAGAAACCCGAGCAACTCCTTAGAAACCCTTAAAAAAATCCTCTCCAACCCCAACACATCGCAAAAACGCCCTTAGAAAACCTCCACCCTAAACCCCAAAACCCTAGAAAAAACTCTAAACCCTATAACCCTAAACCCTAAACCCCAAAACCCCAAAACCCTAGAACCCTAAAACCCTAAAACCCCAAAAACCCAAACCCCTAACCCTAAAACCCCTAAACCCTAAAACCCCAAAAACCCGAAACCCCCAAACCCTAAACCCTAAAACCCCGAAACTCTCCAGGATCTTGCGGCGGCCGGGCGGCGTCCAAGTTCTCGAAGATGTTCTTGCTCGAGCCGTGGCGGATGTAGCTCCCGAACCTTGGGGTTTAGGGTTTAGGGTTTAGGGTTTGGGGTTTAGGGTTTAGGGTGTAGGGATAGTTTTTTTTCAGGGAAACCAGAACCAAAGAAAAAGGGTAGAGGGTACCACTGGGCTGCCAAGGAACTCGTAGCTTTCGTTCAGGAGGGTGTTGGCCTCAGCTTCCGATGGTCTGCAGATGTCTGCAGTCAGGGGCTGCAGGCTGGGGTTTTTAAGGTTTCGGGTAGGGTTTAAGGTTTGGGATTTAGGGTTTAGGGTTTAGGGTTTAGGGTTTAGGGTTTAGGGTTTAGGGTTTAGGGTTTAGGGTTTAGGGTTTAGGGTTTAGGGCATAGGGTTTAGGGTTTAGGGTTTAGGGTTTAGGGTTTAAGGTCTAGGGTAGGCCCCAGAGCAACACAGCAGATCTGGGACGGGGACGTAGTTGCCCACCAGCATCGTGTTCGTGTCGTAGGTCGTTGCATCGCCCGTCCAGGCTGACGCGAACCTTTAGGGTTTAGGGTTTAGGGTTTAGGGTTTAGGGTTTAGGGTTAGGGTTTAGGGTTTAGGGGTTATAAGTTCTGAAGCACCCAGGGCCTTGCAACGCAGTGAGGGAACCTTGTACACCAAAATTGCTCCAAAAACCTTTGCAGCACAACAAAGCAGAGCCCTGAAGACCCTAAACCCCTAAAACCCTATGCCCTAAACCCTAAACCCTAAACCCTAAACCCTAAAGAAATCCTGAACCCTGGAAGCACGGCAAGTACTTCTGGTCGAGCAGCGGCTCCACGCCATCCATGGCTTGCATGGTGATCATGGCCTCTCGCATGCTCCTCTAAACCCTAAACCCTAAACCCCAAACCCTAAACCCTAAACCCTAAACCCTAACCCTAAACCCTAAACCCTAAACCCTAAACCCTAAAAACCCCAGAGCCACTTCGTTTTGTCGGCTCATTTGGGTGACCGGTGCTTTGGGTTTAGGGCGCTACTTCTCTAAGTCTTCTTGAGGTACCGAAATAAACGGAGGCTCCGTATTCTCGTAGAGCTCTGTATTTTCGTACCCGAAACCCTAAGCCCTAAACCCTACACCCTAAACCCTAAACCCCAAAAAGAGGACCATAATCTAAAAAACTGCCCTTCTTGGGGGCTTCGGTAGATTCTGGCCTTCGACGCTTGGGTTAGGCCGATCCATAGGGGGTACTATCATCCCTATTAAGGACTGTTAGGGTTTAGGGTTTAGGGTTTAGAGCTTAGAGCTTAGGGCTTAGGGCTTAGGGCTTAGGGCTTAGGGCTTAGGGCTTAGGGCTTAGGGCTTAGGGCTTAGGGCTTAGGGCTTAGGGCTTAGGGCTTAGGGCTTAGGGGGAGCATCCCAAATGATAGTCGCAAGCGCCCAGGCACGAATGCCACGTCGAAGGCGTGATCCTCCATCATGCTCATTGCCATATCGCTGCTCGTGAAGGTATTGTACAAGTACCTTGTCTGCACCATGCATTGTTGGGGTACAATTAAACATGAATAATTGTTGTTCCTTATTGGGTTTAAGTTATCATAAAAATTTAAAGTGATTTTCAACAACGACCCAGTTGTAGCCACGAGCCCGGTGGTAATTCTAATAAGGACGCTAGCAGGGAGCTACTGGTTGCATCGACGTCTCCTACTACATCTGCCCCTCTTACTAAGGAAGCCACCCACGAGAAACTGTCCCCCTCAAGTACTTTTCTCTAAGAATTCCAACGAAGGAGCTGGGTCCAGCTGTTCTTCAAGTTGTAGATGGCGTTGCCGTTGATGTGATCGACCAAGTAGGCGGGCATCATGTGCTTGAAGAGATCCCACTTGTCACCTGGTTCAAGGTTTGGTTTAGGGCCTAGGGTGAACCCAACGGAAGATCATCTTCATGCCGGGGCCCCGTTTGAGTCGAACTGTCAACCTACGCCCGTAACCTTCTCCCCCTAAACCCTAAACCCTAAACCCTAAACCCCATACCCCAAACCCCAACCCTAAGCTCTAAGCCCTCCCTAGGCCCTGAATCAAGAATGGAAAGTTGCAGCTCCAGCCCCTACCACGCCCCAGCCCGCTCCAGCCCCCATACGAGCTCCCACGTTTCAAATTGCAGGGCTTAGAGGCGTAGAAGTTCGGGGACTTTAGGGGGCTTGTGTATGGGTTGAGGGGGTGTAGTTGCTTAGGGCTTTAGGGCTTAGGAGGTTTAGGGTTCAGGGCTTCGACATGTTTGTGCTGCGGTCCCAAAGGGCCCAGGTATTGGCTGCCACGAATCGCGACGTTGTTGTCAGCCACCTCATGGGCCTGCAGACACGGGTGGCAACCCTGCAGGTGTAAGGGGGGTAAGCCGCTGAACCCTACAACCCCGGACCTTGGGATGGGATGTTCCCCCTTACACGAACAGCCAGTGCTTGATGGGGAATTATAGTGCGCCACAGAATGATCCCTTCTCAGGACTGTTCGTATAAGTGGGAGGATCTAGGGAATCTAGGGGGTTGGGATCGGACTTGTCTCCTCGACTCACATCTTGGCGACACCTTGCTCCTTAAAGACCCACCTCCTTCTCGAACTGGTCGAGCCAGTAGTCCTTGATGGGGACGGCATCCATCTCCTGCCACAGGCGTCAAAAACCCCACCCAAAATGGACCACCCAAGACCCAAAAAAGACTCCAGCGCACCTTAGAGTCCTACACCCCAAGAGAATGTTAGTGCTGCTTTCAATTTTTAAGGGCCAAGTGTGTGCCCCCAAAAGGCCCTACTACCCCCCAGCAGCTGTCTCCATCAGGAAGAAGGAGTCGTACATGTCCATGTAGGCGCCGGTGAACATGGCATCCATGACGCTCTTGAAGACATGGTTCGGGCCTCGGGTCTGCTTGCCCCTAGGTGGATTTAGGGTTTAGGGTTTAGGGTTTAGGGTTAGGGTTTAGGGTTTAGGGTTTAGGGTTTAGGGTTTAGGGTCTAGGGTCTAGGCTTTAGGGTTTAGGGTTTAGGCTTTAGGGTTTATGGCACTAAAAGACCCCGAAACGGCGACCCGAGGATGCTCTTCCAAAGAGGGTTCAGAGGTTCTCAGGGTTCTCAGGGTTTTAGGGTTTAGGGGTTTAGGGTTTAGAATTTAGGGTTTAGGGTTTAGGGTTTTAGGGTTTTAGGGTTTTAGGGTTTTAGGGTTTCAGGGTTTTAGGGTTTAGGGTTTTAGGGTTGAGGCTTCATTAGGGTCTAGGGTCCAGGGTCTAGGGATACCTGAGCCTGTGGCAAGCAAAAGGGACAGGTGTGTGGTGAGGGTTTAGGCCCTTTCGGCTTGAGGGTCGAGCAGGTGTGTGCTTCTTAGACCAAGGACACCACAAGATGCCCCTGGAAGACCGACCTCTTAAGTGTGACTGTTAGAGGGTTCCCCTGAGGCTCCCTAAGCTTCCCTAAGGTTCCCTAAGGTTCCCTAAGGTTCCCTAAGGTTCCCTAAGCTTCCCTAAGGTTCCCTAAGGTTCCCTAAGGTTCCCTAAGGTTCCCTAGGTACCTAGCCCCATGAACCCGGCCCTTCCTGAAGAACCCTATCAGACTGCCTTCTTGACTCATTTGCAGCTTCCTCCCTGACTCGTCACTGCATGCAGCACGTTTCTCATGTGTGTGTGGGGGGGGCTTAGGGAGGCTTAGGGCTTAAGGCTTAGGGCTTAGGGCTTAGGGCTTAGGGCTTAGGGCTTAGGGCTTAGGGCTTAGGGCTTCAGGTGTCGGATTAAAGGCAGGAGGCAGATACTGGTCCATCCGCTTCATCTACAGTGCCAACTCCCGAGACTCCTATGCTCTGAACGAGGGCTCTTCCTTAAACCCCCCAAAACTTTTGGCCCCAAAACCTTTAAATCCAGTTGAAGGTCCTATGTACATAAATACACACTCCTTTGCCCATTTTTGCTAAAACCCTACAACCCTTAAATCAGATCGAAGGGTTCCTATATACATGTATACACGCCCTGTTTGCCGATGTTTGCACCAGACATATACATAGACACACACCCTCTTCTTTTCCTACTTTTGTGCTAGAACCCTCCTCTGATTCAGAGGTTTGGAGCCTCGCCCGAAGCCCTCTCTGACGTCCGACGCTTCTGGGGCCGCAGCCGGAGACCCAGTGCTTGTTCGTGGTGTACCCGTTGCTGTCGTAGACATCTTGCTCGGGGTTCAGGTTGGCGGACATGTACTTGATGTCCCTGGCTGTTTTGGGATTTAGGGCTTGGGGGTTTAGGGTTTAGGGTTTTGCCCTAAACCCTAAACCCTAAACGCTAAACCCCAAACCCTAAACCCTAATGCTTGGGGTGTTTGGGTTCAGGGTTTCGGGATGTCCCTGGGCGGACTCCTGGGGCTTGGGGCGGTAAGCCCACAAAGCATTCCTCCGACAAGCACGGCGCCGTTGAAAGCGAGAGAGACCCAGACGAGAGTTTAGGGTTTAGGGTTTCGGGTTTAGGGTTTAGGGTTTAGGGTTTACGATTTAGGGTTTAGGGAGACTCCAAGTGCCCCTTCTGGTTTAAAGGGGCCTTTGGAAAAAAAACTTAAACCCTAAAGGAAAGGAATCAGCTAGACTATGGTGAGTTCTCTAGGTGGGCGCCTTTCTAGGTGCTCCAGCTATTCGGGGGCCGCCTTATAATAGCAACCCGAGAAGTGAACCTTTGGTGAGTTCTCTAACTTAGGGTTTTTTTGTGGGGTACCCCAAATAAGAGGGGCCGCCTTGTAATCAGGACCCCAAAAAAAACCCTAATTTAGAGCAGTGACCATAAGTCTTGATGGCCATGAGCTCTAGCCGGGGAGCGAGAAGCACTTCATCCAGTCGTACATGGTGGCGTTGGGGTTGGTGACGTTTGTCATGTTGTACATCTCCTCGGCTTTCACAAGTGACGGCTCATGGGCTGAACCCTCAACGCTAAACCCTAAACCAACCCTAAACCCTAAACCCTAAACCCTAAACCCTAAACCCTAAACCCTAAACCCTAAACCCTAAACCCTATCACCACCCCACCCTCACCCCCCCCCTAAGTCAGCCGCAAGTCCATGTCCATCTTGATCTTGAAGCCGTCCACGAGTTCCATGACGACCTGCGGCTTCTTCGAGAGGGGCGCAGCCACTGGTGCGGGGGGGGAAGGGAAAAAGGGGTTTAGGCTTTAGGGTTTAGGGTTTAGGGTTTAGGGTTTAGGGTTTAGGGTTTAGGGTTTAGGGTTTAGGGTTTAGGGTTTAGGGGTTGGGGGTTGGGGGTTGGGGGTTGGGGGTTTGGGGGGTGGGGAGAGGGGGGGGGAAGGGGGGGGGGAAACGGGGGGGGGAAGGGGGGGGGGAGGGGGGGGGGAGGGGGGGGGGAGGGGGGGGGGAGGGGGGGGGGGGGGGGATGTGGATTTTTCTGGTGGATGCTGTCCTTTCTTTTTGATTTGTGGCACCAGATACCTCACACGCATGTGACCAAAGATGGCGGACAGCGAAACCCCTTCAGAAGGGTCCCTTGCGTAAGACAAAATGCCTATAAAGGTATCTATGAACCCTGAACCCTGAATACCTTACAAACCCTGAACCCTCAAACCGTAAAGCGACTTGCAACAGCGAAATCGCAGGCCCGCGCCTTGTTGGCCATGGCGTTCATCGACAGGTCCTTGCCTCAGGTGGGTTTGGGAGGCTGCAAGGAAGCTTATTGCGGCAGCCAAGAACTCGCTGCACCCCGAAGCCATGGAAACCCTGCGACAGGGGAGTACCCGCAATATCAGGCACAGTCGTCCCCAAAACGATGCGCTCTCGGAACGCTTGATGCAAGAGACCTTCGACTAGCCATTGCTTGGGCTCGTCTCCCTGCTCGCCTCCCTTTCAGGGATAGGAAGCCGAGTCCCCACAAAACAAGGTGAACATTTGTTTGCGTGTCCAAGGAAACCAGACTTAAGAACGGGGGCATGGGTGTCACTGGCTTCCTGGATGCTGCTTTGCATCTCCCCTTGTCTGTCTTTCATGTGTATAAGGAACACTATGTCTTGGTGCTCAGTTTTCAAACCACAGTTGCCTGTAGCCTCGCTTGTAACTTACGGGTAGCTTGGGTACCTAGGATTCAAGACCAGCCTAAGGTGAGATGATGGGCGGGCCGGCCCCTGATCTCTGGAAGATTGGGGGGCCTTTCTCGGGGAACGAGCTTGAGGCTTTCTGGGCTTGAAGCGGCCCCAGGTTCCTAAGTCACTCTTCTTACGGATGTGGGCGCAGTGAAGGCGTTAAGGGCGTCAAAAGCCAAGGGGCTGTAGACGAGGATGAGGTCGATGGCGCTCATGTTCGACTTCATCTCGCAGGGCTCTTCGTCGTCCCACTTCTCGCCACTCTCCTTCAGCAGCATCACCTGCGTACTTTTTAAAAGTCGCCGCGGCAAGATTCTGCTGTCCTGCCATGTCTTTAACCCAAACCCCCAAACCCCAAACCCTAAACCCCTGCACCCCAGCATGATCTCTTCAGGGAGTCGGACTCTTATCGGAAGGGGGAATTATGCACTAAGCACAGCCCCACAAGGCACATGCAGAATCTTTTGGGCGGTTAGCGCAACTGGCTCTTCATGCGCAGCACCTAAAGATGGCAAAAGGCCGTTCAACACTACACGCACTCATGTACAAGTGTAAAGACATATATTCTGTACATTACTATACCAAAAAACACATGCATAGCTACATTCGTACATACATACATACATACATACATACATACATACATACATACATACATACATACATACATACATACATACATACCTACATACGTACATACGTACATACATACGTACATACGTACATACGTACATACGTACATACGTACATACGTACATACGTACATACGTACATACGTACATACGTACATACGTACATACGTACATACGTACATACGTACATACATACATACATACATACATACATACATACATACATACATACATACATAGCGTATGCGTAACCCTAAACCCTACACCCTAAACCATGAACCCCAAACCCTAAACCCGAAACCCTCAACCCTCAACCCTCAACCCTCAACCCTAAACCCTAAACCCCAAACCCTAAACCCTGAACCCTAAACCGAGTGCCTCCTCGTCAGTGGAGAACACCCGGACCACTGCTAGGTGCTCGTGCCCGCCATGGCCTGCGGCCCATACCTGGGCCTGAGCAGGCGCGAGAACTAAACCCTAAACCCTAAACCCTAAACCCTAAACCCTAAACCCTAAACCCTAAACCCTAAACCCCAAACCCTAACCCAGGAAAATCCTAAACCCCAAACCCTCAACCCTAAACCCTAAACCCCAAACCCTAACCCAGGAAAATCCTAAACCCCAAACCCTAAACCCTAAACCCTGAAGGTGTAGGGTTGTAGGGCTTCGGGTGCCCCAACCCCTTAGGGTTTACGGTTTTGACTCTTGTTTTTCTTGAGTCTCCTTTGTCTCTTGTATCCTATGTGGGGGTTTCCGAAACCAGGGGTGCCCTTTGGGGGTTCCTATAATAAGGATTATGCTACTTTGGGGTACATCATAGGTCCCCCCTGTTTTTAGAAATGCCCATGTGTCTTTAGAGACGCTTGGAATGTCAGATTGGCGTACCCCGACTTCATGACCGCGTACGCAGAAGAGACAAACAGAAGGAACCATCATCTAGAGAACTGCCCACAAGGCATTTTGGAATTTGGTATCTTTTCGCCCCACCCCCCAATATAGCCCTGAAAGAGGGATTAAGATATACGGATCGAACTCCCCGCTGCCCAAATTTCCTGCTACAGCTACAGCGCTACAGCCAAAAAACAGATTCCCAGACTCCCAAGAAACCGGCAACGAAGAACCCCTACAAAGAAGGGTTTAGGGTTTGAGTTTAGGGTTTCGGGTTTAGGGCCTAAAACCTTAAACCTCATCAAACCCTAAACCCTAAAAACTAAACCCTAAACCCTAAACCCTAAACCCTAAACCTCATACCCTTCCAGAAACTTCAAGGGTTAGGCGAGCCGCCAAGCTCAACGCCGCGAGAGCCAAAGTACGAATCATGGCCTCGCTTCAGTTGGGGTTAGGGTTTAGGGGTTTAGGGGTTTAGGGGTTTAGGGTTTAGGGTTTAGGGTTTAGGGTTTAGGGTTTAGGGTTTAGGGTTTAGGGATTCGGGCTTTCGGGTGTGGAGTTGAGGGGTTTTAGGGTTTTAGGGTTGAGGATGTTTGGGATTTAGGGTGTTAGGGCTTGGGGTTCATTGAGGGGACTTTGGGCCCTCGACCCCAACCTCGAAGGTCTCTGGCAGCCTTTTGGTGCTCAAAGTCTGCAACTTCACCTTCTTTGGGCGATGAGAAGCCCCCAAACCCCAAACCCTAAACCCTAACCCTAAACCCTAAACCCTAAACCCTAAACCCTGAACCCCAAACCCTAAACCCTAAACCCCTGAAACCCTAAACTCTCAAGAGGGCCAAGGGCTTGTTATGAGAGCAGACCCGGGGTGTCCGGGTTTGGGGTTTAAGGGTTTAAGGGTTTAAGGGTTTAAGGGTTTAAGGGTTTAAGGGTTTAAGGGTTTACGGGTTTAAGGGTTTTAGGGCTTAGGGCTTAGGGCTTAGGGCTTCGGGCTTAGGGCTTAGGGCTTGGGGGTTAGGGCTTCGGGCATAGGGCATAGGGCTTAAGGGTTAGGGCTTAGGGCTTCGGGCTTCGGGCTTCGGGCTTCGGGCTTCGGGCTTCGGGCTTCGGGCTTAGGGCTTCGGGCTTCGGGCTTAGGGCTTCGGGCTTCGGGCTTAGGGCTTAGGGCTTCGGGCTTAGGGCTTAGAGTGTAGGGTTTAGGGTCTAGAGCTGCTAGAGTTCTGGGGTCTAGGGCTTGAGGCCCAGGGCCTAGGCCTAGGGCGGACCTCGCGTCTGTTGCTCACCCCCCTTGATTTCTTGCCAAGTTGCTAGCGCGGAGGGGAACTGGTCGCGGTGCAGAAGCGGATCTCACCCTGTAAACGTCTGAGGAAGAGATGCTCTGACACGTTTCATCCAGGATATGCAGCTGGGCGTGTCCGAACGTGTCATAGGTGGTACAGCTTGCTGTGGTACGCAAAGCAAGCATCTAGAAGGGTCCGAGTGTACCGGTTCCCAAACGAACCGCGCAAGCTGCTATCAGGTTCCAGAAGCACCCCGTCATCCCCCACACGGGGCTAACCCCAACAATAAATCCTCACCCCTGCACCCTAAACCCTAAACTCTTGGGGAAACTCTAACCACATTATCCTCCACGTCTACTGCAACCCCTGGTTCCTCCACGGCTTTGCGGGCCTTGAGTTGAACACGGGGGGGGTGACGTAGGCCCGGGGCAAATTACTGTTTTAGGGTTTAGGGTTTAGGGTTTAGGGGTTTGGGGTTTAGGGTTTAGGGTTTAGGTCCTTGAGCCGAATCGATAGACCCCGACCTTTCTTTGCCTCCATCGTAGGATTCGCAATTGCTTTTGTGCCGTCACGGCAAGAGTGAGCTCATGCGGAAAAACACCGTGTCAAAAATGCTCGAAACCAAGCTGGCCAATAGCAAATCGTACCCCCTCCATGTTTGACACCGTGACCAAATAGAGAGGGGGTACTTGCGCGCACATCTTGCACGTAAATAAACTCCGTAACAAATCGGCGCTGGTAACGTCATCTCGTCTCCATGACCCGCCCGCGCTTTTAGAAAGGCTGCGGGAGCAGCCCATGTTTGGCTCGAGCCATGTGGTCAGAGCTGCAACAGCCCATGTTTGGCGCAAGCTATTTGGTCGCGGATGAGTCGAAATACAGAGGGAGTGTTGCCAAGCGTAGCGGCCCATGGTTCCAATTACCCACCTGAAACCCGGAACTCTAGACCAGCCGACCCTAAATCCCAAACCCTAAACCCTGGTCTGTCCCTTCCCCTTCCCAGCTCACTACCACTTCACTACCCCAATGGCGCACACGATAATACTCCAGTTTACGCAGAGGGGAAGGGGAGGACGCGCATGTGTTAAAGCAACCTCCTTTTGCTCAGCCGAACCATGGGTGAGCAAGGCTGTCCACAGCAGAGCCTCGCACGCGGTTGTCGCAACAGACCAGTGGCTCAACCACCTTGTCCATGCCGGGATATGACTGGGCCAGACCTTCGAGCGGCACCTCCTGCAAAGCTGCAAGCCAACGGACAAACGCCATTTCTGCTTCGCGGCCAGCCCCCAAGAAGCGCAACAGCGGGTGCTCAAGCAACGCGACCTCCAACAAAGTCATCCCCACGGACCACAAGTCCAGTGTCGCATCAGCAACAGGAGCATTTCGCCCGGTGGCCAAGAACTGCTCCATCTCTGGCGGCACGTACTGCAAAGTGAAGGAAACGGTTTCGTTCTCAATTTCCATCACTGAACCCATGGCCTGAAGCCCATCAACATCGATCAACTTCAAGCCAGCCTTGAAAATCATGATGTTTTCTGGCTTCAAATCCACGTGGACCAGGTGCCTGGAATGCAGCCGTGCCACTGCAGATATTGCAGAGTACGCCACATACTTCATTTCGTGGGGCATCAACAACGAGCCACTGTGTCCACAGTAGTTCATGCGATCTCGCAGGCTGTATAACGCAAGCTCCGTGACTACAAACATCAAACCACCATCTGGGCCCGGAGACCCGGCTTCGTCCTTGGAGAAATCCAGCAACAGGGGCCCCACGCCGGGATTCAGAGTCCGGAGCATGGCCACGGTCCTGTTCAGTTTGACACGCTGCGAGTCCTGGTTCTCCGGATTGAGCTTACAGATTTTGACGGCAACATCCTCGTCAGTGTTGAGGTTATGACCTTTGAAGCAGAATGACGCATCCCCCTCGCCGATGCAATGCTGCCAGATGACCCCGTATCTGCCCAAGAGGATTCTGTCGTAAACTGCATCACGCGTTGCACGCAAAGCCGCCACTCGGTGAGCACGCCGTGCTGTCTGCACTTTCACCGCGGCGCACACCATGATGCGAGCAACGGATTGTACGCACTCACGGCCTGGGAACCGCGGTAGCCAGGGTCTCGGGGCCGGCGCAATGCTCAGAAAGTCAGCACTTCTCTTAGGGCATCGTTGTGCCTGCGCCTCCACATCCTGGCAAAAGTGAGACACCACCAACGCTGCTGAAAGCCACCGGAAAAGCTCCAGGGTGGCAGCAATATCAAGCATGGTTGGCGACCATTCGGACGGACTCCGTAATCCCTTGTAGAAAGCACTACCTGCTCGACTTGCACATGTGGTTAGGCTTGCTTTGAATTCCACCACGTCCGAGAACTTTCAACAATAAGATACTCGTTGAATCAAGCCGAAGACTTGATCAGCAGCGGGCAAAGCAGGTATCCTCGACCAAAGGCCACTGACGGGAGAGCTGGATGGTGGGATCCCATATCTGACAACACTATTTTACCGGATTTCTGGAAGGTTTGCCCAGCCACGTGGGAAAAACATTTCAGTTTACTTCAACCAGTGCTGCGCACAGTGCAGTGGAAGAGCGGTCGTGGCAACGAAATGAAGACAAAATGAACGGAAAATCAGGTCGGACAAAGGAGAGGTGGCTTGCGCAGAGATTGCTACTCCAGCGGGACAAGATATATGTACCGGCATTCTGAGCTTCTCTCCACCACTAAGAAGACGTGCTGATTGAACGCAGTAGAATCTCTTCACCTCAAAACCGTGAATATGAGAGCACGAGGCTTCAGAGCAGTGAGGCACAAGAAACTGCCGTCATGACGTGTCCGCAATGCTGCGGAACATTGTCGGCCAAGGCTGCAGCGAAAGAGGCTTTGGGTCTACCACCACAAAGTCTGCGCAAACTTTGCTTGGACTCATGGCAACGCGTCGCATGCAACAACCTTGCAGGTGACATGATGGACAGGCGCATGTCTGCAGGCCCCTTCCCTTGCAGTTGCGTAACCCGGACGCTGTCCGCCAGAAATGCCTTCCAGCAACACGACAGCCAGGTCCCGAATTCTGCATTCATCACGACTTGCTTCATTGGATACTCACTGTCGCGTCTAGGCTGCGCAGGTGGCTTGCGGCCTTTGGCAGCAGACCCGGCGGCTAAACGCCATGGGCACCTCGGCCAAGGCAAACAGACCATAAGGGAATACAATTCGTAATTCTTCCGACCCCTATATTACTTCAACCTTAAACCTTCAAACCAGACAATGCGAGCGTTTGCTGCTTGGCCTTCCCTAGCCCTTACTAAAACCCTAAACCCGAAACCCGAAACCCTCAACCAGAAACCCCAAACCCCAAACCCCAAACCCTAAACCCCAAACCCTAAACCAAACCCGAAACCCTAAACCCTACTGTGGAGGTCACTTGCTTCTCTACCTTTTGGGGTTGATTTCTTGCCCTCTTTTTGTGTCTCCAAATCCACACACCTTTCACCACTGCCCTAAACCCTAAACCCGAAAACCGGAGGGCCCACACACGTAGGAAGCTCAGCCCAGTTTTTCGTGGCTCAAGGCCAGGGGGGAAATGAATTCGTGGTTCATGGCCATTTTTCGTGGTTCAGTTTCTCGTGGCTCAAGGCCAGGGGTTAAAGGTGGGATCTCAGGGCCTCAATCAAGGCCTGGGGATGAGGGTTTCAGGGTCTCAAGGCCTGGGGTTTAGGTCCTCTCAGCCAAGTCTCACCCAACAAAGGCCCAAACAAGTCTCGGTTCCATTGGTTTCTAATCGTCATCGAAAAAGAACTCATTCTGTGCACTCACACTGCCAGCATCTTCGTGGCACTCTACATTTGCGGGCTCACGCGAAGTGACAAACTGCTCTCCAACTGCCTAAAAATTCTCCTGAAGGCCCAGCAGTGGGTAGACCTCCCAAACTGATGCCTCAAACATCTTTAGAAGGCCCAGAAATGATTGGGCTCAAACTGCTGCCCAAACAGTTGCCTGAAGGCCCAGAAGTGATTAGGCTTCTCAAACTGCTGCCTCAACCCTTCTAGGCTCACAAGTGATTAGGCCTCTCAAACTGCTGCCTAAAACTTCTCCGGAAGGCCCAGCAGTGAGTAGACCCTCAAACTGCTGCCTAACACTTCTCCAGTGGTTCTGGCACAAGACAGCGTGGATCGTCCCTTTCCTTATCCGTGCCGCCATGGTACCAGCTTCACTCGAACCGCAAGATTGCCACATGTCCCGCAGTGATTGCCATTACGAATTCTTGCCGATTGCCAATACAAGCACATGCGCCTGACCGTCAACTTCAGGTCGGTGTTCAATTCCACCGCAACGACGGTCAGATTATCAGTGGAGGAGGGGCTCTCCTTAGTTTTTTCCTGCCTGACCATCAACTTCGACTGGTATGATGCTTTCCAACAAATTATTCTGGAGGTTTTACGTGGGTCTGAATGTCATCCCGCACTGTATTTCCAGACCGATATGGGAGTGCTGCGCCTCTCTACGTTTGTTCCACTTGACCCTGCCGCTTTTGCCTGCGTGTTTTGCCAACCATGGGAGACCGGTGGCTCCCAATGATGCAACCGTAAACCTCTGGAACACCCCATCAGACTGTCAGCTCTGCAAGTGCATGTCTCCACCTGACGACGGGGGCACATTTCTGGATTACCATACAGGATGACATTGACCCCAACTTAGCAAGCGGCCTTTTTGAACTGTTCCACAATGCTGTCTAGAGGAGCCGACATGAGGCGAACCGGGGGACCACGGCCTTCCCATGCTCTACGCCAACGTCGACTGACTTATCAGGTGATCATCTTTTATCGGCGAGTGGTCACGAATTCCCCTTGTGCGTCGGGTGAGCTTTATCAGCGACAATAGAAGCGGAGAGGTGAGTGCTCGAGCGCAAGGTGTCGGATCCCACCTTTCCGGCAGAGGGCGCTGAAGTCTCTGAAAGGATCGGGGTGTTCTTTGCTCTGCAAGCTTTTAACAGGAAGCCCTGTGTGAGATGCCGAATGTGCCGACTCCTCTGTCGCGAAACCATTGCGAAAATTGCTTTACAAGGGCCTCCTCGGTGCCAGTTGCAAGTGTCACTTGTGCCAAGCAACTTACAGGGCCGCGGGGAATAGGGTGGCTGCACTTCTGGGATGAACCTGCATCAAGATCACCAGGTCTGAGCAAGGATGAAAACGCTGGCAGGTGTGACCGAAAATGCTGACGAACTCTTGAGCATTGCGCCATCAAGAAAACAGCAAAGTGACCATGGATCAGGCTCTCTTCGTCCAGCGATTAATTGTTTCAAGCGACGCCAATTCGAAACACTGAAAAGACAAAGTGTCTGACAATGTGAATAAGTGCGAGTGAAGCGAGCGAAACACCGGCATCTGACATGTGTTTGTTGTTAGGGCTGTTTTTAATGGTTTTTCGGCACTTTTTTTGATTTGAAGGCGAGGAAAGTCTGACTTTTGTTTGTTGTCAGGTTCTGTTTTTGCTGTTTTTTCGACATCTCCACTTTTTGAGATATTTCAAGGTCTTTCCACACTGTCGCGATTCTCTGGCAAGCTTGAAAACAGAAAAAAAGGCGTTTCTTTGGCGGATCTCTCTTCGTGGCAAGCCCTAAAGAGATTGGTGTTGAGACACCCTTTGGTTCAAAGTTTTGGGTTTTCTGCAAAGTGGTCTTGGTAAACCCTTGGGTTCAAACTTTTTGGTCCAGCCCTTTGGCTCGATCTGGACTCAAAATGGTACTGAGACACCCTTTGGTGTTGAGCACCCTGTGGTTCAAAGTTTTGGGTTTTCTGTCAAAGTGGTCTTGAAACATTTTTTGGCTCGAGTGGTGCTGAGACACCCTTGTTGTTGAGACACCCTTTGGTTCAAAGTTTTTGGGTTTTTCTGTCAAAGTGCTTGAGATACCATTTGGTTCAAAATTTTTGGTTTCTGCTCAAGTGGTGTTGACACCCTTTTGGCTCGATCGGACTCAAAGTGGGTGCTGAGACACCTTTTGGTGTTGGGACACCCTTTGGTTCAAATTTTTTGGGTTTTCTCAAAGTGGGTCTTGAGACATAAATCCTAAGCTTGTCAAGTAAAAACTCCCAGCATCTTCAAACTGCTGGCCTTGGGCTTGCCATCCCGTCAGTCGCTGGAGGCTGACAGTTTAGGGGTTTCAGGGTGTAGGGTTTTGGGGTTTAAGGGTTTAGGGGGCGGGGGTGAGGGTTTTAGGATTAAGAGAGTTGGGGTTTGGGGCGCCAGGTTTGAGGATTACTTCGGGATTTAGAGTAATTAGCCAGTGCCAAGCCTTTCCAGGGCTGCCCAGGTCACGCAAACGCCCGGCTTTAGGAGATTGGGGGGGGGGGGGGGGTTAAACGCGGGGATGTATTGACCTAAGCGCGAAAAGCGCCACCAAAAGACCTAAGAAGACTAGAACCCCAGGATGGCCGAAGGAGCTTAAAAACCCCTCCAAAACCCTGCGACCCTGCTCACTCCACTGTTTCCGAGGGCTTCCGCTCGCGCTCCGTGCTCGCGCTCCGCGCGAGGTGCGCTGAATGTCACGGAGCTTGCCCCATCTGCTGAAAGATTCGCTGCAAGCGTGTGAGCTTCTCCTGGTGAAGCTTCGCGCCAATGACCTCGTCATACCTGTGCTGAGCTTGATAGGCCCAGAAAACTGAGCTTTCTATTGGGCGTATACATTAGGGCTCTACTCTACAGGGATAGGGGCCCCTTGAACTCCATGAAAAGTTACTTTTCACACATCAACTTCAAGATGCTTCCTCTGCCACTCCAGCAGCCTGCGGTCGTAATCACCGGGCCGGGGCCCAAGGATCTCGATCTCCTTGCTTAGGGACTGCTGAACGGCCTCCTGGGTCCTCTGCAAGTCGGCCACGCAAAGCTCCGAAACACGGGACTTGCAACTCTGAAGGCACTGGGTGAACTCCTGGCCCCTGGTTTCGGAGGCCTCTTGCAGCTCTTGGAATCGCCTGGGCCACGCGTCCTGCGGGTTGCAGTCGGAGAGCCGGCTGCAGCAGCGCTTCTCCTTCGCTGCCTTCGCTGCACCCCAGCGATTGGAGGCCTTGCATTGCTGGGTCTGCAAGTTGAAGTCTCCACAGCCACAGCTGTCCAACAACTTCGAGTTGGACCTCCCCGTGGCCAAGCCTTTGGCAACCACCCACTCAGACGCGGCCCTCTGATAATCAGCGAAGGCGTTGGAGCAGGTGCTGGTCTTGCATGTCTCCTCAACCTTGAACTCATCGGGATACAAGCCCCGCTGATAGGGCGCGTAGTTGCACTCGGAGGCAAAGCCTATTTGAAACAGAGGGTCGGTGCTCTGGCAGTCCCTGGCCCATGCGCAGCACGGCTTCACCTCGGTGCCCTCAACGCATCCGCCACCATATTGCCCTCCACAAGAACAGCACGCGCCCCCCTGGCCACTGCACCGCTCCAAGCGCTGAGGGGGATCCTCTCCGCTGCGGTTGCCTCCCAACTCCATGCGCACGGCGCCCGCCGGAGCTGTCAGCGCCACCAGCACCACGAGGATCGCAGACGTCATGGCTTTCACAAACAACCAACCCGGGATTTCTTGTAGGCTTCAGAGTAAGAAGCTGGCGAGCGGAAGCCGCGATGCAATCGGACGTCAAATGTGAGAAAGCCCCGGTTCTCACGGCTTTTGAGGGGTTCCCAGGGCACTCGAGAGGGGCTCAGAGATGCTTCGAGGGATCCAGGGTTTGTCTTTGGGGGGTGGGGGGGGGGTCGCCTAGACCCTAAGAGGACTTTTTTTGTGGGGCCATGGGATGCCATAGCAAAACTCGGAGGAGAGATGAGGCCACGCAGGAAACCAAGACCCCTCCCGGCTCTTTTTTGTCACCACCTGGGGGATTGCGTCTTCTTGTTTAGGGGTTCAGGGTTTAGGGTTTAGGGTTTGGGGTTTAGGGTTGAGGGTTCAGGGTTCAGGGTTTAGGGTTTAGGGTTTAGGGTTCAGGGTTTAGGGTTTGGAGTTTGGGGTTGTTCGAGAGGTGGGGCCTAGGGATGACGTCTCCCCAAACGCTTCCTTTTTGGGCCTCTGTTGAGAAGTCTCCTTAGCTCAAGACTCTGACTCTCTAAAAAGCCCATCGAAGGAAGTCGTCCCAAGTTAGGCTGTTCAGGCCTCTAAGCCCCTTGCTTAAGCCCCCAGAAGAATGCTTCGGTCGTCGGCGCTCTCGGCTGCTTGCCCAAGGTGCGGGCAGCTGGCCCCCGGCAACGCAGAGAGGCGGGGAGGAGGAGCTGACTCTGAGAACGGCTGGGGCGGAAAGGGTAGCTACCTGGTCTCCCCTCAAATGGGGAGCCCTTATGTACCCCGTGCATACCCGATGAAACCCAAGGGCCCATAGCTTCAGAAAGAAGGCAAGGGCCCAGATCCAGGGATCATGCTTCCCTTGCGGGTTTAGGGGCCGAGGGGGCCTTCAGGCTCTAGAGGTTTAGGGGCTTAGAGGGCTCCCAAAATGTGTCAAGCTATATGAGTCACTACCCCAGTTGTCGCGCCCCGCGGCGGCCCCTGCCATTTTCTTGAACCCTACGTCTCTCCCCCCCCCACTACCAGAAGTGAGGCCTCGTCTCTTTTTTTGCTGTCGGTTCAAGAAATCCTGGGGATGAGCGGAACACTCACCCTCGCCAGGCATGCTGCCTGTCAGTTCTGAAAGCTTGGGGCGCAGGAACTAGCTGCGTCGCCCTATTAGGCCCTATGACCCTAAATGGCGTAAATACCCCTTTTAAACTATGAGGCCCTAAATAGCGCATAAACCCCTTTAAACCCAAACCCTCAGTCTGAAGACCGTTTTTTGGACTCCCAAATGTCTGATCATGACAGGCAGCACGGGAAGCCCAGATGTTCGGGCTGAGACAGTCTGATGTAGCCACAGTGCGGATCCCGCCTTTCCACCGCAACCTCCGCCTACTGAAACACCTTTCCTGGCGGCGCATACTTTGGGAAGCTCAACTCGTCATATCTTGTACGACATGCATCTGTGGAAACACCCTAAACCCCTGTAGCCCCTGTAACCCGAAACCCCTGGAACCTCTAGCGCCAACCAGGAATGGCTGCCTCAACTCGTTGCGGGCCGAGGATTCGTCACTATGCCACCGCTGTCCTGGCAATTCAGCTTGCTGGCGCTGGAGAGGTTAATGGTTTCGGGTTTCGGGTTCAGGGTTTACGGGGTGTTCTGTCTGTGAGGATTAGGGAAAGGTTTAGGCCTTTAGGGTTAGGGTTTAGGGGTTAGAGTTTAGGGTTTAGGGTTTAAGGTTTAGGGTTTAGGGTTTAGGGTTCAGGCTTCAGGGTTTAGGGTTTAGGGTTTTGAATTTTGGGTTCCATGCCTGCACACAGCGCTGCGCTTAGCTGGGGAAGTCGTCATCGCCGAAGACCATCTCGTCATCATCATCACCGTCGTCCTCGCCAGCAGCAAGGGCTGGTAGTTCTTTAGGGTTTCGGGTTTCGGGTTTCGGGTTGGGGGTTTAGGGTGTAGGGTTTAGGGCTTAGGGGCCTTAAACCCTACACCTTAAACCTTGGAGGTTAAGAGCTTTGTTGTTTGGGCGATTTGCTTAAGGGCTTTCAGGTTGAGAGAGGCGGTTGGCAAGGAATCGGCTTTTGGAGGTTTGTAGGGCCCACCGGGTTGTGGGGTTCGGGGTTCAGGGTTTACGGTTTGGGGTTTAGGGCTTGGGGCTTAGGGGTTTATGGGTTTACGGACTGAAGGGTTTCAGGGTTTAAGGGTTTGGAGGCTTCGGGGTGTAAGGGTTGAGGCCCCAAGAACCCACACCCCTAAAACTCCCTCCCCATTCCTGCCTGAGCAGACTTAAGGCTTTGGGGCATAAGTGCTTAGGGTTTTGGGTTAGTTCGGGGGTTTTGGGGGTTTAGGGTTTAGGCCTTGGGGGTTCTCTGCTACTCGGCCGGGCCTTCTAAAATGTGCAATTGTCTTAATTGCCAGATTCGAAGATGTCTTATGGGAGGGGCTTTTCGAAATAGGCCCTTCATCGATGGCCTAGAGAAGAAGCCCTAAACCCTAAACCCTAAACCCTACCCCAAACCCTAAACCCTAAACCCTAAACCCACACACACCCTAGACCATTAAACCCTCGACCCCGGAGCCGAACCTCGCCTCGGGGAAGAGGCCCTTCTTGCGGAGGAAGTTGTTGGCCTTGACGCGCACCCTAAACCCCAAACCCCAAACCCTCAACCCTCAACCCTAAACCCTAAACCCTGAACCCTAAACCCTGAACCCTAAACCCCCGCCCGCAAAAAACAGGCCTCCCAACACCCTCAGTATTTTGGGTAGTTGGTCCATCTGGCACTTGGCTGAAGGTTTGGGGAACCCCCCTCAACCCCCCACCAAACCCCTGTAGCCCTAAACCCCTGAAACCCTAAACCCCTGAAACCCTAAACCCGAAACCCTAAACCCTAAACCCCTGTGACCCGAAACCCTAAACCCCTGCAACCCTGTAACCCTAAACCCTAAACCCGAAACCCTAAACCCCTGTAACCCTGTAACCCTAAATCCTAAACCCCAAACCCGAAACCCTAAAAATAGCTTGTGCATGGAGTTGCGAGACGCTCCTCGCCTCAAGGATCAGACCTTCCCTGATCTTCAGCGGGAAGATGCCCTTGTCCTGCCGGGTTTTAGGGTTTAGGGCTAGAGGGTTTCTAGGGCTAGAGGGTTTGAGGCTTTAGGGTTTAGGGCCAGAGCGTTTGAGGGTTTAGGTTTACGGCTAGAGGGTTTGAGGGTTTCGGGTTTAGGGCCCTTGAGGGTTTTAGGGCCTTTAAGGGCTTCAGGGTGTAACGTCCGGGGCTTCGGAGCCCTGAGCCCTGCAACCCTCCAACCCTCCGGGGCTCTCCAACCCCTGCAACCCTGAGCCTCCTTAGGGTTTAGGGTTTAGGGTTTAGGGTTTAGGGTTTGGGGTTTAGGGTTTGGGGTTTAGGGTTTAGGGTTTAAGGTTTCGGGTTTGGGGCTTAGCGTTTAGGGTTTAGGGTTAGCACATGCTAAAGGGCGCTTGGCCGGTCCGCATTGGTGGCGATGGCTCCAGTGGAGTAGCCCTGCCGCAGCTTGCTTGGTGGGGCGTTAGGTGCGTCAGGGTTTAGGCTTTAGGGGTTTGGGGTTTCGGGTTTAGGGTTCGCAACAGGGTTTAGGGTTTAGGGCTTAGGGTTCTTTTTGAAATGCAATGACTCCCTTCCTCCGAGCAAGTCCGCCCATACAAGGGCACGCACTGTCGGCCCACCCCCCGCAGAGCTGGGCCAAAGAAATGCGCGCGAAGACTTCGACCATCTTCCAGATCGCAGAAGTCGCCCATCAGCTAGCAGAGCTGGGCCAAAGACATGCGCGCGAAGACCTTGTAGCGCACGCAGAAGAGCAGTTCCACGGAGCTCGTAGAAGTCGTCCACCAGCTAGCGCATGTAGCAGGGCATCTCCACGAAGACCTTCTGGCTCGACGAACATCTTGACATTGAAGAGCTCGGCGACCATCTTGTAGGGCACGAAGTAGGGCAGCTCCACGAAGAACACCAGCTCGTTGTAGTCGTCCATCCGAAAGCGCATGTAGTAGGGTATCTCCGCGAAGATCTTCTGCTCCACGAACATCCTAACATGGATGAGCACAGCGACCATCTTGTAGTGCACGTAGAACAGCAGCTCCACGAAGAAGATCTTCTGCTCGACAAACATCTTGACATTGATGAGCACGGCGACGGTTTAGGGTTTAGGGTTTAGGGTTTAGGGTTTAGGGTTTAGGGTTTAGGGTTTAGGGTTTAGGGTTTAGGGTTTAGGGTTTAGGGTTTAGGGTTTAGGGTTTAGGGGTTTAGGGTTTAGGACTGCACGAAGTAGCTTATATCCTCTGGGGCGGGGGGCGGGAGCTTAGGGTTTTAGGGAGGGCTTGGCACTGTGACCTTTTGTCGCACCCAGCTCTCGCCCCTAAGGAACTGCAACAAAAATTAAGCTTAGGGTGTTCGGGTTTGGGGCATAGGTTTGGGAGTTTGTGGTTTTGCGGTCATGCACCCTCCTATTGGTCGACCTAAAACCCCGAGCCTAAGCGAGGACTCCTCGGACCCTCTGGCATACCTGCAGCCTTCAGAGAAGGGGAGAGATTCCATTCTTTGAGGTTTCCCGGAAGCTTAACGGGGCCGTATCTTGGTGAAAGATGGGCCCAAAAAGATGAAGCTGGCCCGGCCTTGCCCTTGCTAATCATCTTGTATCCGGGCTGGGTGCTCAGGACCTTCTCCAGCCACTCCTGTCCGTGCAAGGGTTGCTTGGGGTGTAGGACTTGAGGGTTCATGAGTAGGCTACAAACAGGCAAGGTACGCATGGGGGTTACAACCACCCCTGTGTAAGGCCTAGGGGTAAGGCCTACCCATGAACATTGAAATAGTGGCCCCAAACCATGAACGCCAATGAACTGGCTACAGTGTGTAGGCTTGAGGACTTGGGATTGAGGTGGGCTCATGAGAGCTCCGAGCTTGCCATCCTCGCTGAAAGCACGACTGGGAGAAGCGATATTCACCGGCATAACCCCCCTAACCCTAAACCCCAAACCCTAAACCCAAAAGAATAAGCTCCAAGCGGGCCGAAACCCTAAAAATAAGACACCGCAGGCCTAAAGCCGTACCTGCGGGGTCCTTCTTTCCCTGAAACCCTAAACCCCAAACCCCAAGCAACCTCGAGTCTCAACCCTGCAACGCCCAAAGCCCTGGAACCTGTGGAAACGAAAGGGTTTGGGCTCTAAGGCGGGCTTTCAGGGCTACGCAAGATGAGGTCCATTAGAAAATTCGCTGCACCCTAAACCCTAAACCCCAAACCCTAAACCCCTAAACCCTAAACCCCTAAACCCCTAAACCTCTAAACCCCTAAACCCCTAAACCCCTAAACCTCTAAACCCCTAAACCCCTAAACCCCTAAACCCCTAAACCCCTAAACCCCTGAACCCTACACCCTAGACCCTAAAACCTACTCCCTACAACCCCCATCCCCTCCCACAGGTGGCCTCGCAGACAAGCTCCGCCTGCTTCTCCTCCGGAACGTAGGCCAGCACTGCCAGCTGCTCTGCGCCCGCAGAGAAGACCTAAAGAGGGCCGAGGTGGGTGGGTTTTAGCGGGATTTATAAAGGGGTCTTTAGAAGGCTCTTTCGGAGTTTTTTGCCGGTTTTAAAGGGCTTTTTTTTAGAAGGTTGTTGGAGGGCTTTTCCGGGGTCTTGAGGGCTCATTTCTAGGGTGTATGCAGGGCGTTCATAGGGTTGATATAGGGTGCTTTATAGGGTTTGCATAAGCCTTTTTATGGGGTATGTAGGGTTTATATAGGCTTTTTCTTGTAGGGTTTATGGGGTTTGTGGGGTTTACAGGGTTTGTAGGGTTTGTAGGTTTGCGGGGTTTATGCGGCTTACAGGGTTTAGGGACTTGCAATTAGACCAAGACTAGAAGCTGTCTAAGATCAACCCTACAGGGCTTTAGGGGGGCTTCAGGTTAAGAGAGTGAACCACCATGAGTTGGCCAGCACAAGTCCCACGACCCTAGGCCTTCGGGATTTCGGGATTTCTGAGTTTAGGGGGTTGGGGTTTATTAAACCCTAAACCCCAAACCCTAAACCCTAAACCCTAAACCCGAAACCCTAAACCCTAAACCCTAGGGCTCCAGTGTGAACTCGGGACGTCTCTCAGCTGCGGGCCATCTTGCCGATGTGTCCGGAGCCACCTGCGAGGCGTCTCAGCGCCACCACGACCCAAGGGCCACAAAGCCAAACGCGCGAACGCTAAGCGCCCTTTAGGGTTTAGGGTTTAGGGTTTGGGTTTAGGGTTTAGGGTTTAGGGTGTAGGGTTTAGGGACATATGAACCCTTAAACACCCCCAGAAGCCATCGACCGCTATCATTCAAACCAAGCCCGTCCTGGCGGCAAAGCCCTTCCCCTAGCCCAAAACCTAAACCCTAAATAACCCTAAACCCTAAATAACCCTAAACTCTAAATAACCCGAACCCCTAAACCCTAAACCCTAAACCCTGAACCCTACAACATGATGGGTCCGAGTGGGGGGCCTTTTCGCTCCTCCTCGCTGGGGTCGCTCTTGGCATTCATGGCCTGGCACCCAAGGGGGGTTTCGGGTTTAGGGTTTCGGGTTTAGGGTTTAGGGTTTAGGGTTTAGGGAAGTTTAGGGTTTGGGTTTAGGAAAGTTTAGGGTTTGGGGTTTAGGGTTTAGGGGTTAGGGTTTAGTTAAGGTTTAGGGTTTAGGGTTTAGGGTTCTTCTTGGAGGGGAGGGGTAGTGTTTAGGGCTCAGCGGTTTTTGGATGGGTAAGAGCCGAAACAAACGGGAGCAGAAGCTCCGGGGGTTCAACATGAAAACGTGTCGCGTTGCTCAGGTTCACGCTTAGAAGCTTCCACCAAGAGAACTGCCCAGAAGACCTGATTCCAGGCCAGCTCAGGCCCAGGAGGATACATGCCAGGCCTCAACAACCCCTCTCAAAAATTCCCCGTAAGCCGACCCTTCTTTTTGAGTTCCTTACCCTTTAAACCCCCTAAACCCTAAACCACTTAGAACCCCGTAAACCATAAACTGATTCAGTACCCTTTAAACACCCCAAACCCTTTAAACCTAAACCGCTTAGAACCCCAAGTGCGCGGAGCGCAAGAGCTGCCTCAACGCACTTCGTCAGCAAGTCGATGTCGCCCTGCACTCCAGGCGCGCGGAGCGGGACTTAGTATAGGGGCCCTACTAACTGAAAAAGGGTTTTGAGGGTCATTATGGTATACTTCTATGGGGACCATAAGTGAGTACTATAAGGAATTCTTCCGACTCCTGTAGTAGGGTCTTGGGGCGCTTTTCCGAGAGATCGGGCCCTGGGGTTGAAGGTCTAAGGCCTCTCTCGCGGACATGGAGAGATTCGGATAGATCAAAGTGGCGTGTTCAGACGGCGAGAGAGATAGAGAGAGAGAGAGAGCGCGAGAGCGAGAGCGAGAGCGAGAGCGAGAGCGAGAGCGAGAGCGAGAGCGAGCTACGAGCACCCCAAGCCACAAACGGACAAAGACCTCAAGCCGTGAGGCCCTCTACGCCAAAAAGCCTAAACCCCACCTCGCAACAGAGGGCTGCTCTACCAGTGCCCAGCCTCGGGCTCGTCCACCGAGGTGCAGAAGAACCTTGTTTCAGGGTTTAAGGAGGGGAGGGGGGAAAGGGGTTGCGGTTTGGGATTTTAAGGTTTCGGGTTTAGGTATGTTTAGGGCACAGGGCTTGGGGTTTCGAGTTTATGGGGTTTAGGGTTCGGGGCTCAAGGGTGCCGGTTGCAAAGGTCGTCAGCCTGGGAAAAGGAGCTCTAGAAGTAGACAACTCGATGATTCCATCCCTCTGTGCTCTTCCGACCACGCTTTCTCCGTTGAAACGACTCAAACGTCAGCTAAGCCCTAAACCCTAAACCCTACACCCTAAACCCTAAACCCTACGTACACCCTACACCCTGAACCCTGAACCCTGAAGCCCTCAGCCCTTTACCCTATCGAGCCCCCGGCTGCAGACCACCCATGTCAGCTGCGCCCTCGATCTCGACGCCTCGCTTGCCACCCTCCTTGATGACCTGTCAGATCCAAGATATTGCGAGTACAAAAACAGGAGCAACTGCAGCAAACCCACACCCCCTAAACCCTAAACCCTAAACCCTCTCGCGACCCTAAACCCTAAACTCTAAACCCTAAACCCTAAACGAGCTCCCTAACAGCCATGTAGGATTTCGCGTTTAGGGTTTAGGAGTGGGGCACAGACCGGCCATCTGGCGCAAGTTCCGTACAAAACCGTTCCCGACCCAATATGACACGGAGTCTGTTGGGGAGGCAGGGCTGAGGAATTGAGGGATTGATGGATTCAGGGATTCAGGGACTAGGGTTTAGGGTTTTTCGATCATGAATCCCCAAACATTACCATGAATCCCTAGAATTCCTCTATCCCACACCATCACAGACTTCTGTTGTTGGATCTTTGGAACGATTGCGGCGCCAGAGGGTGAACACACTTAAAACGTAAGGCCGCGCGCACATGAAGAAGAAAGGCACAAAAACTAAACCCCTAAACCCCTAAACCCTAAACCCTGAACCCACCCTAAACCCTAAACCTTAAACCCCAAACCCTAAACCCTAAACCCTAAACTCTAAACAAACAGAAAGCCACAGGGAGGCCTTCTTCAGCTTCTTTGCCTCAGACGGCGAGATGCTGATCCCAACTATGGCCGTGTTAAGGGGGCTTTGAAGGGGATTTTTAGGGCTCATCCCAACAGTGGCCGTGCTGATTGTTGGGGGGGCTTCTCGGGCGATTTTGAGGCTTGGGGCTGGTCACGTGCTGCAAAGTGCGGGTTTTGGAGGGTTCTCAAGGTTTGGGGTTTGGAGTTTGGCGCTTCTTAGGGGCTCTTGAGCTTTTTCGCGGCTTCGCGGTTCAGGGTTTCGTGCGAGCAACCAACTAAACCCACAAGCTCTACTCTAGCTCCAGAAGTCGCGCTCTAAACCTTAAGCCCTAAACCCTATCCCATAAACCCTAGACCCTAACCCACAAACCCTGCTCCCCCCACACTTCCAAACCGTCAACCCTGAGCTCAGAAATCCAAGGATAGAACCCTGGCGCTTACATTCCTCCAGTCCCTAGAGGCCTCTAACACCTACAACCACAAACCTTCCAACCATGCAACCCAACCACCCCAAACCCCACAGCCCTCAACAACCCAGCCCTAAACCCTGAACTAACAACCCTGAAACCCTAGAACCACAGAACCCTAGAACCCGTAAAACCCGTAAACCCGAAACCCTAAAATCCTAGAACCCTAGAAACCTAAACCGTCCCTAAAACCCTTAACCCTAAACCCTAAAACCCCAAACCCGAAACCCTAGAACCCCAAAACCCTAAACCTTAAAACCCTAAAACCCTAAACCCTAAAACCCTGAACCCTAAAACTCTAAACCCTAACACGCCAAACCCTATAGAACCCTGAACCTAGAACTCGAAAACCCTAAACCCTAAAACCTAAAACCCTAAACCCTAAGCCCCAAACCCTAAACCCTAGAACCCTAAAACCCTAAACCCTAAACCTAAAACCCTGAAACCCTAAACCCTAAAACCCTAAAACCCTAAAATCCTAAAGGGCCCAGTGGCCGGATCCTCTGGCGGCTTCTCGTCGGACTTGGCCGCCGCCTCCTTCTCCTCCTTCTCCTGGGCTTTTGGTTGGGGTTTAAGGTTTAGGGCTGAGGGTTTCGGGTTTAGGTTTTAGGGTTTCAGGGTTTTAGGGTTTTTGGGGTTTAGGGTTTTAGGGTTTAGGGTTTAGGGTTTAGGGTTTAGAGTCTATTTAGGGTTCAGGGTTGCGGGGGGTCAGGAGCTTTGGGGGGCTAAGGCCTTCAGAGTTTTTGTCTAGGGGTCAGAGGAGTCTTTCGGATCGACACATCGACACGCAAGCAATCCATGGAGCTCTTGTCTTCTTCGGGGCTTGGGGTCCAGAACCCTAAACCCGAAACCCTAAATCCTAATTCCTAAAACCTAAACCCTAAGCCCTGTCCTTCTTCTCCTGGGCCTTCTTGACGTCCTTCTTGTTCATCTTCACCTGGCGAGACAAAGGAACCAAGAGGTTTAGGGTTTAGAGTTTAGGGTTTAGGGTTTAGGGAACGTGCACGACGCCCAAAAGACCTGAAAGCCCTTTACCCTCGATTTCCCTCCTAAACCCAAGACCCTAAAGCCCTGAAACCCTAAGACCCTAAAACCCCCAAAACACTAAACCCCTAAAACACTAAAACCCCCAAAACCCCTAAAAACCCTCAAAACCCCTAAAACCCGAAAACCCTAAAACCCAAGAGCCTAAAACCCTAACACCCTAAACCCTAAAACCCTAAAACCCGAAAGTCCACCCAAAAAAGTGCACCTCCTCCAAGGTGTACGTCTGAGTCTCCACGGTGCTGATGCCTTTGATGCCCTTCAGCTTGGCCAGGAACTCTTCCTGGCAAAGCTGAAATCGAAGTTTACTGTTTAGTTTAGGGTTTAGGGTTCAAGGGTCAGGGTTCAGGCTTCAGGGTTTAGGGCTTTGATTCTTAGGGTTTAGGGTAGGAAAACCCCCATGCCCCAAACACCCCAAACCCGAAACAACCCCAAAAAAAGAAACGAAGACCACCCAAAAAGCCCTTGCAGTCGGCGGAGCAGCTCCGAAAAGGCCCCTACTTGGAGGTTCAGGGCACTTATTGACCAATTATAGCTGTGCTTATAATCCACTTAAAAGCCCCTTCAGCGCCCTAATAGAATAGGCTAATAAGTACCCCATGCACCTTCAAGTAGCCCCAAACCCGAAAGCCCGAAACCCTGAAGCTTGGCCCTAAACCCTTTGAACCTGCTTGGAGATCGCGCGAGTGCAGAAGTGGGGATCGCAGGCCCCCATACGCCGAGATACCAAGGCTAACATGGACTTCCTTTGGCAAAACGGACCGTGACTTAGAGGAATCACCCCATAGGGCCACAGGGCTTAGGGCCTATTGCCTTTTGCGGATGCCTTTTCAAAGGGTGCCGCATTCTGATGGGTACCCAAAAAGGGCACATAACTTAGCGAATTACCCATCAGAAACTCCCAAGTGCAAAGGCGAAGTGCCTCGGGGGCGAACTTGGCCTTCTCCCACTCACCGAAGCCGCTGGCGCTCAGCTTGGTCACCACCTCCACGCGCCCACTTCGATAGTTCCGTGTTTGGATGAGGGCTTGGGCTTAGGTTTCAGAGTTTGGGGTTTAGAGTTTAGGGTTTGAGTCCCGGGCGCTTTAGGGCTTTCAGGGTTGGAGGCTTTCGGGGATATTCAGGTGCTTGGCACTTGGGATTTATGGGTTTGGGAGATCGGGAGCCGTAGGCCCTAGGACCAGCTGAGGAATCTGATGTTGAGCAAAAGGGCAGTTCTCTAAATTGGGGTTTCATGTGGGGTCCTCTAAATATGACGGCACCGCAATAATGGTAAGGACCCAGAAAGAGACCCAAAGACTTAGAGAGATACCAAAAGACATGATGACATGAGAGCAACGAAAACAACCATCCAAACTCCTAAAATCTCTCTCCGGTCCCCTTCAACAGAACAAAGGTCGAGGAACTAAACAAGGTGTTTTTGGTGTCTCTTTTTTTTTTGGGGGGGGGGGGGGGGGGGGGGCGATGTGGTGTTTTCGTTCGAGGGCCTAGGCGCTATTTTGGGTTTTAGGCGACAGGGCCGCTGACACAAGGGCTTATTTAGGGTTCTCCTTCCTTCTGCTTCTTCCTCACTCAAACAATAAACTAACCGACTAAACCCCTTGAATCCGTGGAGCCCCTTAGACCCCCAAAAACAATCAGCGGAAAACCCTGAAGTCTCAAACGAACCCTCAGAGCCCTCTTGACCCTTCAAACCCTAAAAAAACATGTCAGAAACTCAAGACCCTAAAGCCCCTAAAGCCCCCCCCCCCCCAAAAAAAAAAAAAAAGGAGCTCCACGCCTTGAAGTCCAAGCACCCGCCGCACACGACGCGCTGCACGCTGCTCACGCCCTCGACCTCCAAGGAGGGCTTGGGAGGGTTTAGGGCGGCTTGAATGGGGCTTGAGTGGGGACTTACGGGGGTTGCATGGTCGAAGGGCTCAAGGGGTTTAATGCGGCTTAGGCTTTGGTGCTGAGGAGTTTGCATTTGGGTGTGTGGGGGGTGTATCGTCGAGGGTGTTAAGGTTCAGGTCTGGGTTTTTGAAGGCTTGAGGGGTTCAGGGTTGAGGGGTCCCAACCGCCCCCGCCCCCCTGTGAGAACCAGAAGTGCGCAGCAAGAACTTGGGGGGAGGGGGGTGGGGAGGAAGCAGAAAAACAGAAAACGCCACCAAAACCCCCCAAGAAAACCCTTAAATCCCCATCCTAAACCCTTGAAACAGCCCCGCCCTGAGCCCCCGCGTGCAATCCAAGCTGCGGAGCTCAGATCCGCCAGCACATCCTCGAGAGCCTGCTGCGCAGCGCTCAGGGACGCCTCGTGTGGAGTGCGGGAGTTCAGGGATTTAGGGGGTTTTTGGGGGGGCTTAAATAAAGTCTAGGGTTGAAGGTCTAGCGTTTAGGCTTTCGGGTCTGGGGTTTCGGGCTGAAGGTTAAGGGTTTAGGGTTGAGGGGTTTCAAGATTCGGGCCTGCAGGGTTGATGTCTCTAAAGGACGGTATTGGGCTGGTTTAAGTTTACTGCCTGGGGTTTCGGGGATACTCGGGCTCCCCAAATCCCTGACTGCTTCACTGAATCCTTTCAATGCCTGAGCTCTAGCTCTGAAACCCCGAAACGTCCCAACAACGCGGAAACCTACTTGTAAACACCTGCCACCGTTGCATGGAAATCGACAGCCCTTCGATCCCGAAGCCCGCACTAAGATCCCTTCAATCCCTCCAAGTGGGCCTTGTCGTTGTCAGCAGACCACTTGCATCGCCACTCACGGGCGATGTTGTCGAACCTCAAAATTGCTGAGTACAAGCAGCTCTCACGATCTTCTACAGAGGAACCCCAAGCCGCCTAAACCCTCAAACTCTGGCGAGGAGCTTCACGGACTTTGTGATTTCCGGCATGAGCCACCAAAGGCGTCTCCAAGTCAAAACCGCGCGCTTGAGCCAAAAAGCACTAAAAGCACCGGATTCAAGGCTGTGGGGACTCACAAATGCACGTGGAAATCCACTGCCCAAAAGCTTTCGGACGGAGGGGGAGCTGCACCTGAATCCACAATGCGCACCTAGGATGCGCACGTTGCCGTGTGCTTGCGGCATATTTGTGTTTGCGGCACCCGTCTTACCTTTACTAGAACATGAACCATGACTCGAGAATTCTCGTTGAGTCGTTCAGATTATCTCCGAAGAGGTCCTATGAAAGTGAGAGGACAGCGACCACGGGTGATCGACCTGGGCAGTTCGGTCCAACCCTCATCTCACGACCCCAAGATGCCTTCTAGAGCTTCCTTAAATGTGGGAAACACCCAACCCCTGCACGTATGGGACCCGAAAGTTCCGTCCACCACGCCCGTTGGGGGGGGGCTTTGTGACACAACTCTGGCTGTTGTGCAACTAGCACTATCATCAACCCCAAACCCTAAACTCCCTAAACCCTAAACCCCATCCTGCCTGCACTGTGGCTAGAAGGGGAAGATCGAGGCTTCATGGCACTGGAAACAAACGCCCTCTAGAGTAGAATGCAACCCCATGCCAAAGGAGACCTGAATCAGGACCCTAAACCCTAAACCTTAAACCCTCAACCCTGAACCCTAAACCCTAAACCCTAAACCTTAAACCCTAAACCCTATACCCTGTACCCTAAACCTACTTAGGGCGTCCCCGACCGGCTGCCAGGTTTTTTTCGGCACGGTCGCGAGGGCACCGGGTCCGGAAGCGGCGGCTCATGCAACTCACGGGTCCTGACGCGGCGTCTGTCGTACCCGCTGCTTAGGTCCAAGCCCCAAACCCTTAAACTTTGGTCCCCCTATACAACATAGCAAGAAAACTGCACGCGCGAGGACTTCTTGAAGGAAAACTCACAGTAACAAAGAGGCGCTATTCTTGCTCCTCCTCTAAGATGTGGAAGGATAAATTAACTGCGCCAGCAATTACGGCAGAAAAGCCCACAGTAGAAGACCATTAACATGTCGCCTCCCCTGAAGCCAACAGGGCATGCAATAGAACGAAGAGCACTTATGGAAAGACAACCTGCCGTCACAAAGTAGCGCTTGTTGTCTGCATGGCAAGATTAACTTTAAGAGAGACATTTCCTGCGCGAGCACCCCCGGAAGGCAGACCTGTCGTAACAAAGTGGCGCCTTTTCTTTTCCTGATCGAAATGGCAAGAAATCTTTTCTTTGAACCTAAACCCTTGCCCTGAACCCTAAACCCTAAACCCTAAACCCTAAACCCTAAACCCTGAACCCGAAACCCTGGGCCTTGAACACGTGCCCTGTGCCGATTGTTCTCAATTCCATTAGCGCCGATTGTTTGGAGGGCTGGCAGATTGTTCGGAATCGCATGAAGCCATCCGCTCCCAACCCGCCCCCCCCCCCCCCCAAAAAAAAAAAAAAAAACACGGTGGTAATTGACCCGTCGGCTACAAACTCTTGTGCTTTCGAGGGGCATATTCCTACATGAAGTGCCCCGAAACCTCGAACCCTAAAACCCTAACACCCTAGAACCCTACAACCCTAAAACCGTAAGACCCTAAAACCCTAAACCCTAAACCCGAAGACCCTAAAACCCCAAACCCTACAACCAACAACCCTAAACCCCAAAAACCCTAAACCCTAAACCCTAAAACCCTAAAGGGCCGGGCCCAGTGGCCTGACCGGGAGACTGTGTCGCAGCCTCACGTCGGTCTCGAGGCATTGTTTGGCGTGCGGTTAGGGTTTTGGGTTTAGGGTTTAGGGTTTAGGGCCTAGGGTTCAGGGTTTAGGGTTTAGGGTCTAGGGTTTAGGGTTTAGGGTTTAGGGTTTGGGGGTTTGGGGGTTTGGGGGTTTGGGGTTTAGGATCTCGGGCTTAGGGTTAGGGTTTAGGGTTTAGGGTTCGAGGTTCAGGGTTCAGGGTTCAGGGTTCAGGGGTTCAGGGTTCAGGGTTCGGGGTTCAGGGTTCAGGATTCAGGATTCAGGGCTCAGGGTTCAGGGTTCAGGGTTCAGGGTTTAGGGTTTAGGGTTTAGGGTTTGGCCTCCGACCCATGACACTCCCTCATCTGTGCATCCCGTGTATTAAGGATGACATCTCATTGGCTGAGAAAAACTCCCGCAGCCGGCTAGTAGAATAGTTTCAATACGGTTTTGGGGGTTATTATAGTATGAATGTACAGGGACCATAAGGGAATACTATTAGTAATTATTCCGACCCCCATAGTAGAGTTTGAGTTTCACAGAGAAGGCTTGCTTGTCGTGATAGCACCCTGATAAGCCCTCACCCTAAGTCCACAATGCAGTCGTCAACTCGCGATGGTGAGGCTCGATAAGGCAGAGAAACTGTTGCCTGCATGGTATTTGGCTTTAGCTGGACTCAGCTCTTAGGACAAGGGTTGGGGTGTTCCCCCTCATATTAACACTCCGTAATAGGATGATGATAGGGGGTACGATAATCCTTATCAAGGACTCCTACTATAAGGGGGGAACATCCCAAGACAAGTGTTGAATTTGTGGAAAAAGATTAATGTCCATGCCCAAAAACCCTCTACTTCGAGCTTGTCTACGCACCTCATGCGCCAAGGCCCTTACTTTGGACAAAATAGCCTCCAGAACGTCCTGGGCGCAAGGTCTTACATAATTTAGAGGGTTGTAGGGTTCTAGGGTTATAAGGCTATGGGGTTTAGGGTTTAAGGCCGGGGCCATGCGTGAGCAACAATCAAGCTTTTCTGAGACGGAGCATACATGTGGGATAAACGTGAGCGCGTCTATAGCTTTTGTCCCAGTTCTTTTGCAGCCGGACTGAGAAACCCATGAACCCCCTTGAAGCACAAACCCGAAACACATCACCCCCGGTACACCTCTTGCAATCTCTGGAAAAAATCAACACAATGCGAACAATGGCTCAAGCCTGCATGATTCTTGTAAACCCTCAACCCAAACCACATAATTGAGCTGCTACCCAGCTGCGAGGCGGTACCGGAGCCCATTCTCCCAAAACCCTTCCCCCGTGATGTGCTGGGCTGCAGGGTCCCTGGCCAGCTCAGGCGAAAACATGTTGTGGGCCTTACTTGGCAATTTCGAAGGGAAGCACTTAAGGGCCGTTCTGTCTGAAGAACTCCGCTGGCGGGCTGCTCCCCAGGGGCCTCGCAAGGGCTGAGGTCCCTTTTCAAACCCTAAATACTAAACCCTAAACCTTTGAATCCAGGAGGGACCGTCTAAAGAGGAACAACATCTGTTCAGGAAGCAGGGTGCAGTACTAGTATAGCGGGAAGAAGGGGATGTAGAAACAACTGAACATGGCTACGAGTTATTTCAAGTTTCCGGTACTCCAGAGTAGGAAGGAAGAAGCACTCACCGCTACAGATTGAATCGCGTGCTTTCATGGTGCCTAGTGACCAAACTCTGGCTTGCTGGGCGGGATGCTACTGCAAGTGAAGCCCAACGAGGCTTTAATTCACAACCTGAAACATGCTTGAATTCCTTGCAAAGCCACAAGCCATACAAACTCGATCCCCGTTGAGTTCCGCACGCTGACACGGAGCCTCAGATACACAAGCAACTGTCACGTTTGCTGAGGAGTGAGTGAGCGACCTGGGTCCTGGGTGAATAGAAGGGGGAGCAGGAGGCTAGCGACTGTCATCTGTACGATCGAGGTTCAGGGCTGATTACGCTGCAATTCGAATGAAAAAGCAACAGACGTTAGGTGCTGAGGCTGGGGAACGTTGTAAACGATGCCTGTGTCACACATTGCTTAGGGCGTGACCTTTTGCAAGCACGCGCTCTAGAGGTTGCGAGCTTTGGGGCCACTATAAGAAGTACTTTCACCCCGACTTGAACCTCAACCTTGTAGGTTTTCTCAAAGTCGCGTACCCCTAACCCACAGGCAACAAACAAGAAGCTTCGGAGCTCAGCTCGACACCTCGAGCCTAGCCGGCACCTGCTTGCGTAGCAAGCACAACGAGGTGGGGGTCTCGGGCTTTTCTCATATCCTAGAGCACTTCAAAGTGCACATAAGCTTCAGCCCCTTTCCGGGTCCAGGATTTTCCGTTCCTGCACAAGAAATGGCCGAAAAACAAAAAGCCTTCAACTCCTAATACCCCTCAACCCCTGCCGCTGCCACCCCCCCTCCTTCCCCAAACAAAACATTTGGAATCCCATCCAAATCCTCAAACAATTCTGACGCCCAGGCTGGTTCTGAAACCCTGAAGCCCCGCAACCCCAAACCCTAAACCCAAAACCGCTGCTTCACGCTGAGCTGTGAGGGTTGGCACAGCCTCCGTTTTTCACACATAGAAGAGCTTACGGTGGCTCGGGGAGCTTGCAAGCTTTGAGGGCACGTGGAATGATGTTTTACTACCAATCCTCGCCTTCTAGCAGGCGATGCTCATGATGCGGGGGCGACGTCGAAGCACGGTTGTACGGGCAGCTGACGCCAATCATGCTGGCCTTTCGACAGCCGCAGCCGCTTGAAGTTGAGAGCGGTGGCACTGACAGCAGATGCTAATGATGTCGTTCGGGAGGGCCCTCGCTTTGCGTAGTCTCTACTGCACTTCCTTTCTTTCATCTATAGTTCGTTTCCGCCGCTTTGTTTTGCACTTTTTGGCCTGAAATGGGTACCCCCTTAGCCTTCTGTATTAACATTGATATTGCTGTGATTTCGATTACTATCACTGTTATGCTGCGACTTCTGCAGCGACGACGCCTGCCACTACTACTACTACTACTACTACTACTACTACTACTACTACTACTACTACTACTACTACTACTACTACTACTACTACTACTACTACTACTACTACTACTACTACTACTACTACTCTACTACTACTCTACGACTACTACTACTACTACTACTACTACTACTACTACTACTACTACTACTACTACTACTACTACTACTACTACTACTACTACTACTACTACTACTACTACTACTACTACTACTACTACTACTACTACTACTACTACTACTACTACTACTACTACTACTACTACTACTACTACTACTACTACTACTACTACTACTACTACTACTACTACTACTACTACGATACTACTACTACTACTACTACTACTACTACTACTACTACTACTACTACTACTACTACTACTACTACTACTACTACTACTACTACTACTACTACTACTACTACTACTACTACTACTACTACTACTACTACTACTACTACTACTAACTACTACTACTACTACTACTACTACTACTACTACTACTACTACTACTACTACTACTACTACTACTACTACTACTACTACTACTACTACTACTACTACTACTACTACCCTTTCCATTTTTTTTGCAATTAAACTGTATACAATGGCAAGTAAGGGTAGTAGTGCTCATGATGCTCGCCTTTGGGAACGGAGGCTTCCTCGCAGTGGCAGTGGCTGTGGTGCTGATGCTGATGGGCTCCAATCCACTTCCGCAAGAGCGCAGCAGAACCCCTATTTCCGAACTCTACACGGGACAATCGGAAAGCCCTGAGCCTCAACCTTACGTACACCGCAGACATCCCAAAATCCAAGTCATCCGGAAGCCTATGGCCTATGCTCCAGACCTGAAACAGCAGCCCAGGTTCCGGGGCCCTGGCTGGACTTGATGGCTTGCCCGTTGCCACAGGTAGCTCACCTGGGCGGGGTGTGTCGAAGTTATGTTGAGGCTCACAAGGGGGCTTGAGCAAGGCGGCCGGGTATAGGCTGCAACCTGTACTTTCAGCGAGTTCACGGTTTTCACAGATCTTGGGGTCCCCCAAGTCCCGCCCTCCCCAGCCTGTCAGCGCTTCTCGCGAGAGGCCATCGTCGAAGGAAAGCTGGCCCTGCTCGATATGATGACCGCCGGAGTACTCTCCTGCGTTTCAGGAGGGTTCAGGGTTTCGAGGAATTCGGGCCTCCTGATCCCCTAAACCCTAAACCCTAAACCCTAAACCCTAAACCCTAAACCCTAAACCCTAAACCCTAAACCCTAAACCCTAAACCCTAAACCCTAAACCCTAAACCCTAAACCCATTTCGGGTTGTGGTTCGGGTTTTCTGCAGGGGGTCGCACCTGAATTCGAAGCCAGGATCGGCTGTTGCGAAGAACTTAAAATCAGAAAGGCCGTGGCCGAAGTTTACGGGTTTAGGATCCGATCAGCCAACTTAAGGTTCCAGGCCCAGGCCCGTTTGCGCGATGTTGAAACATGCAAACTGCCTACCAGGCCGTGCCAGTCTATATGCACCTTCCAGCATGGGCTATCGGGCCTTAGAATCCCCCTAACCAACCCTATAAAGGGCCTTTTTTAGGGGTTATAGGGTACAATAGCCCCTGCAGGCTGGTTCCTACTCAACGAATTCCAAGGCCAACTTTTGCTTTCTTGGACCTTCGGATTCTACAAGGTCCCAAGGCCGAAGTCTCCGAAGCTCGCTGAACCTTCTGGAGCCCCAAAGCCGCGACAATCCCATCAATGGGCTGCCAATCTCTGAGCACCCTACACCCTAAACCCTAAACCCTAAACCCTAAACCCTAAGCTTCAAAAACCGGACAATGGGCCGACTCACTTCTCTCAAAACCTCTCCTGTAAGCCGTGCCCCCGAGCGGCTCGGAAACGGGGCCCAGGACTGCGCCTGGAAACAGCGCTCCGTTCGGTTTGAAGGCTTTAGGGTTTAGGGTTTAGGGTTGAGGGTTGAGGGTTGAGGGTTTAGGGGGTTGGGATGATTCCCCCTTATACTAAGAGCTCCTTAATAGGGATTATGGTAGGGGCTACAAAAATCCCCATTAAGGACTGCTAGTATAAGGGGGAACATCCCAAGATCAGGGTGGTCTTGAGCTTTCTGAGGGTTCTTTGGTGTGATGGTTCGTCTGGGCTTCGGGCTCACATGCTGTGGACCCCCTGCCTTAGCGGTTTAGGGTTTAGGGTTTAGGGTTCACAGTTTAGGGTTCAGGGTTCAGGGTTCAGCGTTCAGGGTTTAGGCGGCATCTGTGGTGAGTCAACATACGCGCATCTTGGATGCCATGCTGGGCCTGGTATCATGCAGGTTCCCTCCTTGCTAGCTTTCGAGCTGGAAAAAAGAAGGCGGGGCCTACTGGATACAGGTCCTCTGGCGCAGAACATTCCTTGGGAGGAATTCCCAGGTGAACCATCGCTGTTGTGCGCGCCCGTCACGCTAACGCTTTGTAGTCGGTGGGACAAGGTTTAAGTTTCGGCGGGAAAGCTTGAGGCAGAGCAGCCATCTTTGCACAGGTCGAGACGCCTTCACTGGAATTTCCTGCCAAAAGAAGCTCGGGAACTTCACGGACCATAGCCTCCCGTGGCCTAAACGCCAGAGTCGGCTCAGAGGATGCCCAGCTGCGTTCGAAATAGCTCACTGCAGTCTAACAAGTTTAAAGCCAGTTTGTAACTTCGGTTTCGGGTTGATGAGTCAGGACGTTGAGTCTATGCTTTTGCCTACGAACTCCCAGGACTCTGGAAGCCCTGAGCCCCAAACCTTCAGGGTGAACCAATCTCAATCCCTCCGACGGGGCCCGCGCCGTGGACACTGGAAGCGGTGTGCGCGTGGGCTCCTCGGGATGTGCCTCGGGAAGGGACTCGGGAGGATGTTGCCGGCTTCAGAAAGTGTCAGGCCGTCTACACGAGGGGAAAGTGGCTTTAGAGTGTGGATGTGTGGGTGTGACATGATGTGAACAGCTCTGAGGTGCACACATGGGTACCCACATGTTAAGGCCCACAGGCAGCGAGCTTATGTGCTGTTAAGAGCCCCAAGGCCTAAAGCCCGACTGCGGAGTCAGGTAAGTGGACATAGAGAGAGAGAGAGAGAGAGAGAGAGAGAGAGAGAGAGAGAGAGAGAGAGAGAGAGAGAGAGAGAGAGAGAGAGAGAGAGAGAAAAAAAAAAAAGAGAGAGAGAGAGAGGGCCAGTTGGCCGCAGCATGCCACAGTCACCTAACTGGATACCCGAGACCACTGATATCAGGAGAAAGGCAACTGCTGGAGCGGCGCCCAACTTTGGAAGACCAAGGTCATAAGGCAACAGCCGTCTTCGAGCTGCTGAGCACAAAAACGGGATATCGCGGCTGTGCAGGTGGGCAAAACACATCTTTACAGACAGGGTGGAGACTGATCTTTTGCACGTTTCTAAACATATTCGAAACATGCTAGCAAAGAACATTTCATAACAACAAAAACAAATGTTGTAGTTCAAGCGATATTGCTGTCAGCAAAGCTCTGCAAAATCATCACAAACACCGCCAGATTCCTTGCAAAAAAGGTCGTACAAGTAGAAGACCCTTCGCCGAGCAAGCTGCCAGATTTCCTTGAGGTAATGACCCTTAATGACCCCTGGCCTCTTTGAGCTCTCGAAGAAGTTGGAACATGCGTACATCAGATCACAAAGCCCAAGCCTAAGAGGGACTAAATGCAAAGCACGATCCCGGTTCAGCGACGAATCGCGACCAATCCCCTTTGGCTAGGCTCTACTGGCGTCTTGAAAAACAAGACGCAACATGAACCAGCTCAGCAATCTTCTGCGATCCCTTGGGGGTCCGGCCGACTGCATCGGAGTGGCTGAGGCCACCTGGCTCGGGCTTTAGGATTGAGATCTTCGGGTAAAGGTGTGACGAGTAGCGTTCTCAATAATGATGCGTGGCTGGAGGGGCGTGACTGAGAATGAGGCATGTGGGCAAAAGCTCGCCGCAAAGCCGCAAACGGGCAAACGGCCACAAGTGCGGCTGCTGTTCGACTTGAGCTTGCCCAACACTTCGTCAGTTGCTGGGGAACTTCGAGGCATTGTGCAAAGCTTTAGGTGTGCTGGGGGACTGGGGGGCATGGCGCTGTCGGCCTTTCAATACCATACGTGGAGCCGTGAACAAGGCACAGAGGTTCAAGGTGGGAAGGCGAGGGCTAAGTGGAGCTGAGGGTTTTCCAAGATCGTGACTTTAGAACCTTTAGAATGGGCTTGCTAGTCTTTTCTGGGCGCCTCTGGCGTCCTGGTTTGACGTCGAGGGAAAAGCACATGGTTTGGGATGGACAGGCCCAGGGCGTATGATTCAGAACACGCGCGTGAACGATTATAACATGTCCACTATTGAAGCTGCGTCTGGGATCGTTAGGCTTTGGCACGCCTCCTCATCGTCACATGGCTCGTTGAAGGATGTTGGCGATGGCCGTTGGGTGGTAACCGGGACGTCTGCTGGCGACGTCCTTGTCTGAACAGGGGCTTGCATGGGTTTTTGGAGGGCTTATGAGCCCAAAAACCCCGAACGATGGGCAAGTTCCGGGTATCTGTGTGCATTGCAGCGCTGCTGAACACTTTTCCGGCCGAAGGGCACAAGCACTGAGGACGTAGCAGCATGACAATGACACACATCCCCACAACCCCCCCCCCCCCCCCTATATCCCCTTGTACCCACCTTATACCCCCCTTATAACCCCCTAAGCCCTGAACCCTAAACCCTGAACCCTGAAACCCATGGAACGGAAATGGGGTTCGGAGGGAAGTCTGTCAAGCTTCACACATAACTTCACTTCAAAGGGACCCTGAACCCTAAACCCTTGCCCTGCACCATAAACCCTACGCCCTGAACCCTAAACCCTTCCTTGCCCTGAACCTAAGCCCTTGCCAAACCCTAAACCCCAAACCCTGGGCCTTGAACACATGCCCTGTGCCGATTGTTCTCAAGACTTGCAGGCGCCTGAGCCCCTTGCTCCTCCGTCATGAGACGACCTCGGCCCAGCGGGGCTTTAGGGGTTGTTTGGGAGGTTTAGGGGCTGCGGGGGTTTAGGCGGTTTAGGGTTTAGGCAATTTAGGGGTTAGGGGTTCAGGGGTGTTCTTTGGGCCACCCGCCAAGCAGCAAGGGTTTTTGGGCCACCCGCCAAGCAGCAAGCAAGCAAGCACACAAGCAAGCAAGCAACCCTGAAGCGTCTAGACCCCCCAAACCCTATACACCCGAAAACCCTAAACCTCTTCCAAGCCCCTGCTACCCGATCACAACCAACGGAAACCCTAAACCCCACGTACAAGTGTAGACCCAGAACCACCGCAACCCTACAGCCATTTTGTGCCCCAAGCCCATAACCTTCTTTCCAGGCCCCGAAACCCTAAACCCTGAAACCCCAAAGCCTTTGGATCGCATCCACGACCTCGAACCCCGAACCCTAGCCCACCGAGGAAGGAGCGTACCGCTTCGAGTACGGCCTGGACGCAAGGTCATACATAATTTCAGGGGATTAGGGTTATAGGGTTATAGGGTTTAGGGAAGGCGAGGGTAAGTGTGAGCCTACAAGCTTTTCTGAGATTTTTTAGGAGCGTGCATGAGGAGGCGCAGCATTCGGAACGCCAGCAGCTTCATGACAGCATGCATGCCAGGCCAGACGTGTCTTACAGTAACCCCCTTAAAGCACAAACCCTAAACACAGCGCCCCCGCTGCACCTCTTGCAATCTCTGGAAAGAATCAACATGCATGCGAACAATGGCGAGCCCTTCTGATTCTTGTAAACCCTCAATCCAAGCCAGTTAAGCATCCTGCAATCACGTAATTGAGCGGCTACCCAGCTGCCTCTTCATGTGCTTGCTGCTCTCGGCGCAAGCGGTGTTCCATCGATTTCAACATCGCATCCTGAATTCCAAAACGAGGCAGGATTTTTTGGGGCGGTTTAGGGCTTATAGATGTTGGTTCAGAGCTGGGTGGTCAACATCCCGTGTTGTGTTCTGAAGCCACGCAACAACCTTGCGTGAAACAGCACACTGTCGCGACGCACACAGCTCCTTAACCCTGTAAGCCACTCTACCAGGTAAGCCCCAGACCCACAAGCCCAATCAACTCCCATGCCCAGCCGGTGCTCCTAGCAACCCAGTGAGTATTCTAAAGTCTTCCCCAATGTGCTGGGACATCTATGTAAAACTGTGCAAAATAAGAACTGGAAACGGCCACTGTTTTCCGAATCCTGGGTACCTCCCCACGGACTCTAAATCAGGCCTTTGTGAAGGAAGCCACTCAGTCACTGGACGGAAGAAGCTTTGTTTGTCTGCAAATCGAATTTAGTTTTAGGCTTAAACCCTAACAGGAATCGATTTGGGTGGTTTTGCCGCTAGCTGCTCTTCACATTTCACGACGCGTTCAAAAGGTAATCTGCATCCCACCTAAACCCTAAACCCTAAACCCTAAACCCTAAACCCTAAACCCCAAGCCCGAACCCTAGCAGCCCCAAACAGCTGAAGCGAGCCACGAACTGCTCCGTGCGGGCACTCGAGTCCTGCAAGGCGCCATGTCGAGAGGCTCTAGGGTTCATGGCGTCTGGGGTTTAGAGTTTTAGGGTTTCTTTCGGCGTTTATAGGGTTTAGTTGGAGGGTCGGGAATGTGGGCTCTAGGATGCTGTCGACTTGTTTTTTGTTGGGCTTTTGTTTGGGGGAGGGGGGGGGGGGGGGCGTTTCTTACATACACTCCGGACTCCCGTAAAATCTTCGATTTTAGGGTTCCTGCACCATGTGATTTAGGGTTTAGAGTGCTCCAAGGCACGGCAAGTCACTTCAAGTCCAGGTTGGGCTGACGAATCATCAGAACTCCGAGACATGCGAAACTAGAGTGACAGGAACTCGCGGGTTGAGGGCTTATACGGTTTTGGGGTCAGGCGGAGCTGACCAGGTTGAGTTGTTTTTATACCCTACACCGGAAAACAAGCCATCAGTCAAGCCTGAGCCGTCAACCCAAAGGCCTACGGACTCACAAGCGTTCGGCCTTGCGCAACAGGTCTTTGATTTGGGCCTTTTGCAGGTCCATGGCCAGTCGGCCTTGGTTTGGAAAAGCAGCTCATAGGGAGGGTGTTTTAGGCAAATATGGTTGGGGATTTTCAGGGCAAGATAAAGCCCGAAAAGCATGAGCTCTGGACAAGCAACATTCCCTGTGAAGGATGCCCGCTTTTTGGTGTCTAGACCCTTCTAATCCAAAAACTCAGATCACCCGAAGCCGCATCTGAACAAGCAAAGGCGCAAAGTGCCGTCTCGCGCTTGAGAACCTGCCAGAATTGAGCCCCATTGAGTCATTTTCAACAGCTGTTTCCTTTAGCGAGTTGTCATGAGATCCCTAAACCTCGAGTGCTCTGAACCCAAACTTGGTCATGCACGATATGTGTCCCAACAATGCTGCCACCACTGAAGTGGAAGATGGGTTTGCTATACAAGGTCCCGAATGGAGAAGGGGTCCATGAGGATGGTCTTGCGGCTTGGGGTGTAGGCTTCATGCTTCAGGTTGAGGAAAGTAGGTTGAGGGCCTCAGGGCTTGGGCTTTATAAGGCTTTAGAGCTCTGCCCACGATACCGGAAAAAGCGCGTGACGATGCATGCGCAAAAAGGTACAAGGGACCGAGGCGCGAGCACGATTTGGAGCACGGAAGGATTGCTGACAGCACACATGACAGGCCAGACGTGTCTTACACTACTTTCTGCAACGACCCGTTATGCCTACTGATTCGCTGGGATAAAAATGAGCGCGTCTATAGCTTTTGCCCCAGCTGTATTTCTGGCGCACTGAGGAACCTGTGAAATCCCCTAAAGCACAAACCCTAAACACGGTACCCCCGGTGCACCTCTTGAAAAATCATCCCGCCCACAGGCGAACAATGGCAAGCCCTTCTGATTCTTGCAGCCCCTCAACCCAATTAAGCATCCTACAATCACATATTTGAGCTGCTACCCAGCTGCCTCTTGATGCTTTTCCATGGAGGTGGCCTGAATTCCAAAACGAGGCAGGATTTATTGGGGAGGTTTAGGGCTTGTGGGCTCCCCCGCAAACCCATAAGCTCAATCAACTGCCCTACCCTAAACCCGACCCTAAACCCCAAACTCTACGCCACACTGATGGTCGCCCTGAGAGCCACTGAGGGGAATTCCGGGGAGTTTAAAGGGCGTAGGTTGGGATGTTCCCCCTTTGTAAGTCTTTGATAGGGATTCTAGTACCCTCTTTTGTAAGCCCTGTGAAGAATTGTATCAGGGGGAACATCCCAAGGCTTCGGGTTTAGGGTCTAGGGTTAGGGGTTTCGGGTTTGGGGTAGGGCGTTGAGGGTTCTGGTAGAAGGGTGAAATCATGGGTTTCCCTGCTATATCCCCTAATCCCCTTAATTAGGCTTAATTATCTCTAAACAGCCTTAATTGTTGGGGGTGTGAAAGGTTTGAGGGTTGGGGTTGACTGATTCGGGGGTGGAGTGCGAGTTGTACGGGTCGTTGAAAGGATGAGTTGCAGGTTTAGGTTCCTTCAAGCGTTTAGGGTTGATGATTTTGGCCGGAGGTCTACGGATAAAACAGTATTCGATATCTCCTGCCTCCACTGTCAAGGATGGTCTAAGCTGGTGGATATGGGCAGCCCTCATAAACTGTGTACTCGAACCCTCAAACCTAAGCCTTCACTAAACCTCTAAACCCTACACCCTTCATCAATGCGTGGAGCCTCTGAACCCTGAACCTTGAACTCCAGCCCAAACTCCTCACATCCGCTATAATAAGCTGCAATAAGACCTTTGCACCCCAGATACACGGAGTGTTTGAACAAAGCTCACATCCCTACGATTGTCGTGCGCATGACAAGCTGCAGCAACACGGCGCGTCTGCCGAAGCTGCTGGCAAGTTGCACCTCACAAAGCTGGGAGCTTGCAGCTGGCAGGTGCTGCTAGATGAGGGTTGTAAGCTCAGGGTTTTACGGTTTGGGATTTAAGGTTTAGGGTTTAAAGTTTAGGGTTTAGGGTTTAGGGTAACCCTAAACCCATCTCTTCCCTAGCTATCTTGCATCTTCCCCCGCCCCCAACCCACCCTGTCGTCGTGACGCCATCCTCACAAACTGTCCCGTTACATCCCAGGGCTCCCCCAACCGAGTCCATGAGCAGGGTTTAGGGTTTAGGGTTTGGGGTTTAGGGTTTAGGGTTTAGGGTTCAGGGTTAGGGTTTAGGGAAGCACTGCATCCTTTTTCGCCGCTCATACACAGATGGCAAACAACTTGACAACTTGAAGTTCATGCGTGATCCCCTTTCAATGTCGCATCTTGTGTCCTAATTGCAAAGGTGAGGATGTCCTGCAACCCCATACCCTAAACCCTGAACCCTAAACCCTAAACCCTATACCCTAAACCCTCAACCCTAAACCACACTCCCGCATGACCTGAGCTCCACGCATCGGAGCGTGGAGCCTCAGAAAGCACCGCCATGGCCGCAAACGACCAAAGCCCACGTGACTTGAAACAAAAGCGCTCCTCATGCTAATTTTGAGGTCGTTTCACCAGAGGGCTCAGCCATGCAAGATCCAGCTTAGCGCAAGGGGGTGGGTTTCCTTTGCGCGCATGCGGCTTGTGAAAGGAGCATTCGGTGCTGCAAGAAGGCCCTTGAATGGACGACGCATTCCTGCCTGTGCGACCAACATCAACATGAAGTTCTCTAACCGGTCTTGAGCCAGTTTTAAGCGTTGTGTCCCGGCATTGTGGCATGTGACGAACTATGCACATGCAGCAAAAGTTTTGCCACGATGGACTTTGCAGCACGAAGCACATTCCTTGCAAGCGAGATCCTAAACCCAAAAATTATTGGTGTAGAAGATTATTTTCATCACGAAATTATGATCTAAATCTCAGATACATCCGACATCATTTCCAATACCAATCATCGTAAGCAACTAGTAATAGAATCGGACAAGATCCAAAATTTTTCCATCGCTTAAATAGGCTTTAGCAAAATCTAATGCTATGTAATTGGGAATTTGCGAAAATAGGGGGGTACCTTTTTTGGGGATCCCTTTCAGGGATTCCATTAGATTTGGAGTGTAAATGGGGCACCCTTATGTTGGGAAATGCACAATTCTCAAAAAACAATCGGCAAAAAAGGAAACCGAAGTGTAACTTTGTGTGTCATAGTCTGTTTGGGCTCTTGGGAGAGGGGTTAGGTACTTTTTCTTGCAGGTCTTTCTTTGCGCCTTGCAGCGCGAAGCGCATTCCTTGCAAGCGAGCACGAGCAGCCTTGGCAAAAAACTCAGCTCGCTAATGGGCAGCCGGCCCGCGTTAAAGTGGGGGTCGGATCGTCGCCCACCGGGGCATGGGCCCAGATGTAGGCGTGGCGGGTCTTGAAGGGTTTTCAGCGTGTATTCTCTCCCGCAACCTCGGTCAAGCAACTGGAGCTGTGAGCTCAGCACCGAGGATTTGCTTGTTTGGAACCCACTTGCAAGAGGACGAGGTCAACTTTGGGCATGCTCAAATCTGCACAATCCCAGCTGTTCCTCCATGCTCTGCAACCACGAGAAATGAAGCGACGCTAATCACAAGAAAGGCAGGCTGAGGCTGTCTTCAGGAGCTTTTCCGCCCGATCCTCCACACGACGGCCACTAGAAGTTTTTGAGGATCATGATCACCCCTACATTGCAGCGCCGAAACGGCGGATGCTGCTATGCCCTCTATCCGAACCACCCCGGACCGCAAACCCTGAACCCCAAACTCTGAACCCTGACCCCCTCAACCTGCCACCAAAACCTCCCCAGCACCTGATTTGGCCCAGGGCTTATAGGGTTTGGCTCCAGGGTTTACAGGGTTTATTGAGTTTATCCAGCGTTTTTGGGGCTACAGGGTCATGTGCCCACAAGGACGCAATCCCAAACCCAGGCCCCCAAACCCAAAACCTTCAAGCCCATTAACTCACAAAATCCTGAACCCCCCCAACCCCAACCCCCAAGTCCCTAAAGCCCCTGCTCCAACATCCCAAAGCCCAAAACCACGAGCTCCATGAGGCATCCTCTCATGGGGAGCACTTTGCTTCGCAAAGACACAGGTGCAAGTCGTTGGTGTCTCTGCATGCGGGTTTGGGGTTTAGGACCCTTTGAGCTTTGGGTTTTGGGGTTTAGGGCTTAGCCTCTCAGAGGCAAAGAAGACGATGCCACTGTGCCACTGTGCTCCATCTGCTGCATTGTTGGGTGTTCTGGAGTTTAGGGCTTAGCTCCTCAGAGGCCTCAGACGCAAAGAAGAACCACGCCACTGCGGTCCATCTGCTGCTGCAGCCGTTTCGTTAAGGGCTCGCAGCACAACTGGCCGATAATCCAAGCGCAAGACCCCAACGGCCTCCAAACCATATGGGTAGATTCAATGCTGAAGGTTTAAGTGTCTAGGGCGCGCACACGAAGTCGATGGCATTTCGGGTTTAGGGTTTGAGCGTTAGGGGTTTCTAGGGTTTAGCAGAGTTTGGGGGTCCGTAAACCCTAAGCCAGGGCTTTAGGGTTTCAGGGTTTGGGGGTTGAGAAGGCCCTAAGCAAAGGCAAGCCTCGTGGGAAGGCTTGTATACCCAAACTCGGAACGAGGTACCTTATGCTCCGCCACTTCGCGGGAATCCCTCAAAGGCCCTAAACCCTAAACCCTAAACCCTAAACCCTAAACCCTAAACCTCTCTCAACGGCTGGTGTAAGGAGTATAGTCAGGGCTCCCTGCTCGGCTGAAGCAGAACCCGCCAGGAGCTTCTTCCAACGGGTTTTGCTGACTGCAGTGCCTGCCTCTAGCAGGCACGGCGTCTTTTTTTGCTTTTGTTTTTGTTTTGCTTTTTTTTTCAGCCTCAGTCAGGCTGGAGCTGTGAGCTCAGCACGAGGCCGACGCTGGGCGCGTTCAGGCAATCTGCACAATCCCAGCGGTTCATCACATCCTTTGCAGCTACGAGAAATGCAGCAAGGAAAAGATAAAGCGAGGAAAAAGAGATGCAAAATATCATTCGCCCGCCAGCCTGGACAAAGGCAGGCTGAGGCTGTCTTCAGGAGCCATTCCACCCGATCCACACGACGGCCGCTAGAAGCTTTTGAGGGGCATGATCCCGCCTACACTACCGCGCCGAGACTGCGAATGCTGCTATGCCCTCTATCCGACCACCCCGGACCGCAAACCCTGAACCCCAAACTCTGAACCCTAACCCCCTCAACCTGCCACCAGAATTGACGCCCGTGTAAAGGAGCCGTGTGGTAGCAACCCGACGACCCTCTAAGCATCCCAAGCACCCGATTTGGCTTAGGGCCATAGGGTTATGGGTACTTGGCGGAGCCGCCATCCGTTCCACACTGCCCAAAGACAAAGCCCCAAAACCCTAAAACCCTTAACCCCCTGAAGTCTACTAAGCCCACCCAAAACCGAAAAACTCCCGAAGCCAACGCCTCTAAACCCCGAAATCACGAGCTCCCTCAGGCAGCCTCTCATTCACGGCACTTTGCTTCGCAAAGACACAGGCTCAAGTCTCTGGCGTCTTCTCTGCATGCGGCTTGGGTGGCCTGAACCCTTGTTGGGTGTTCTGGAGTTTAGGGCTTAGCTCCTCAGAGGCCTCAGAGGCAAAGAAGAACCACGCCACTGCGGTCCATCTGCTGCTGCAGCCGTTTCGTTAAGGGCTCGCAGCACAACTGGCCGATGATCCAAGCGCAATGCCCCGAAATGCATCCAAACCACATGGGGAGATTCAATGTTGAAGCTTTACGTGTCTAGGAGAACTCTAAACCCTAATAGCTCCAGATTCCTTATCAGCTTTGAGGGGCTTCTGAAGGGCTGAGGAGCTGATGCCATCCAATGCGCAAGCGAAGTTGAGGGGGTTTCGAGTTTTGGGGCCTGGGGTTGAGCGGTTTGGGTTTTGGGGATCAAGCAGGGCTTTAGGGTTTCAGGGTTTGGGCTTTGACATTGACGGCTCTAAACAAAGGAAAGGGTTTCGGGAAGGCTCATGGCTATAGTTCGGGGTATGTGTATCTGTATTAAGGCTACTGTTAGCCCTACTTACAACAATACTTCTAACTAGCTCAAACATCCAGAGTTGGATGTGAGTTGGGGGGAGGGGGTCCTTTCAGGTAGGGCCGGTACCTGTTACAACCGGATTGTTCTCAGAGGTGGTTCCCAAATTTTGAGAGCATAGGTCTAACACAACGCCCCCTTATTGCAGGAAACGAGGTACCTTGTACATAACAACAGTTATGCAGGGACCTTGATTCCCTGATTCCCTAAGAGCTCGTGTAAGAATTTATAGTCGGGGCTCCCTGCTTTGGTTCGGTTTGGCTCCAGAGAACCCAGGAGGAGTTACCACTGGGTTCCCCTTCTTTCGGGGTCTTGCTGACTGCAGTGCCTCCTTCTCTAGCAGGCACGGCGTCTCTTTTTTTGTTTTTTGGGTTTTTTTTTCGACCTCAGGCCGGAGCTGTGAGCTCGGCACGCTGGGCGCGTTCAGGCAGTCTGCGCAATCCCAGCGGCTCGTCACATCCTTTGCAGCTAAATTGCAGCAAGGAAGAGATTCTAAGATGAATCGAGGAAAAAGAAACGCAAAATGTCACTCACCTGCCAGCCTGGACAAAAGGCAGGCTGAGGCTGTCTTCAGGAGCTGTTCCACCCGATCCTCCACACCACAACCGCTAGAAGTGTTTGAGGACGACCCGCCTACACTACAGCGCCGAAACTGCGGATGCTGCTATGCCCTAATCCGATCCACCCCAGACCGTGAACCCTGAACCCCAAACCCTGAATCCTAAGCCCCTCACCTGCTGCCAGAATTGATGCCCCGGCAAAGGGAGTCTTTAAGTGCTACGGGTACGGAAGCCCCCCGAGCCAGGGCCCACCCCCCCCTTCCCCCCCCTGCCCCGCTCCATTCCAACTTTACGGCATCCACTGTACTTCGAGGGTTCAGGGTACTTATGAACCAATTAGAACTGCACTTAAAAGCCACTGATAAACCCCTTAAGTGCCCCAACATGACTACAACTCTGGGTTATAAGTACAGTTAAAATTGGTGAATAAGTACCCTGAACCTTCAAGTAAACCTGGACACCTGCTACCAAGGCAGTAGCTGCTAGGGACCAGGAGGCTGCGTTGCTGTCGACAAAGCTTGGCTTAAGCAAGACTATCATGGGCTTGATGCAGAGGCATGGTGTACTTAGGGTTTTAGGGTTTGAGCTATAGAGTGCTGACTTTTATTAGCCCCAAACGCCAGGCCCCGAAACCTACTCAACCCCAAGCCCTTGCCCCAAATCGCCTGCAACTCCAAACCCCAAAACCACACAACACCAAAAACCCCAAACTTCAAAGCCCAAAAGAGACGAAACCCCAAAACCCTGAGGCACCAAACAGCCCCAGGACGCACCAAAGTCCTGAACCCCCACCCGAAGCCCCAACACCTAAACCCCAAGAGCCCTAAAGTCCTAACACGGCAAAGCCCAAAACGCTAAACCCAAACCACGAGCTCCATAAGGCATCCTCTCATGGGGTAGCACAGACACAGGTGCAAGTCGGTGGCGTCTTCTCTGCATGCGGTCTAGGGTTTAGGACCCTTTGAGCTTTGGGTTTTGGGGTTTAGGGCTTAGCCTCTCAGAGGCAGAGAAGAACCACGCCACTGCGGTCCATCTGCTGCTGCAGCCGTTTCGTTGGGCTCGCAGTGCAGGTGGCCGATAGTCCAAGTGCAATGCCCCAGATGCATCCACACCATACGGGGAGATTCAGTGTTGAAGGTTTAAGTGTCTGGGAGAACTCTCTAAACCCTAGACTCCAACTTCCTTCAAAATCAGCTTTCAGGGATTCTAAAGGCCGAGGAACCGGATGACATTCAAGGCGCAAGCGAAGTCGGGGGGGGGTTTCCGGTTTAGGGGCTTGGGTTTTAGGGGCTGATAGGGTTTAGGGGTGCGTAACCCCTAAGCCAGGGTGTTGGGGGCTTCAGGGTTTGGGGTTTGAAGGCCCGAAAGCCTCGCGGGAAGGCTTATGATCGGCTATAGTTGGGGTTGCGTGTATCTTTCACCCTACTTCTACCAATGAGCCTTCAAATTAAGTCTCTCAGGGCCAGCTGGACATAAACCCTAAACCCTAAACCCTAAACCCTAAACCCTAAACCCTAAACCCTAAACCCTAAGTTGGATGTGAAGCGGGGGGAGTTTCAGCTAGGACAGGCACCTGTGCCTTTCTCCCCAAAACAGGGAACGAGGTACCTTATGCTCCCCAATACGAAAAGGGTTTAGGGTTTGGGGTTTAGGGGCCCTGATGCCCTAATTCCCGAAGAGCTCGTGTGAGAATTATAGTCAGCGCTCCCCGGTGCGGTTCGGCATGAAGGAACCCAGGAGGGTTACCGTGGGTTCCCCACTCTCGGGGCTTGCTGAATCTGAAGATATTCGCTGCCGTGCCTGCGATTTCGCACCCACGCAGGCGCGTGAAAGACAGGCAGCTCAGGCAGCGTCGGGGGACAGGACTGTCTTTCCAATGGCTTTTGGACATTTGGGGTTTGGGGTAAAATGACTGGGGAAGTGATTTCGTCAGAAGTATATGCTGGAGGTCGTCCTCATAGGAGGCGTTTGAGGTGCAGGGTTCCGGGTTTAGATATTTTTGCGTAGGAAGCACCTCAGGATCGGCAGAAATACACCCGAACAAGCCCACTGGATATCGCAAAAGAGCTACTGAAGTATGATGGTGCTTAGACTCCGAAGCGCCGTCCACCACACTCCTAGTAACGCAGTTCCGGATGGCCGAAGGTTACTTAGTGCCCAGTTTAGTCAGAACGGGTATTTGGGTTCTGCGGGGGAAGGCCTGTCGATGTCAAGAAAGTAAGAGGATGCGATCTGCATCCGCGAAGAATACTTCAGGGAACTGAACAAATCTGACTGAATCAAATCTGCAGATGGATGGCAGCAATTCATGGACAGTGAAGCTTCTAGCGGCTGTGCGTGTAAGGGTTGTAGGGCTTGGGGAGGTCACCCGAAACCCTAGACCCTATCCTAGCTGGGTTTCAGGCTTGTAGCACATGCAAAGCCCGTGGGCCCTTTAGGGTTCAGGGTTTAGAATTTAGGTGCATGTATATATATATATACACATATGTGTATGTATCTATGTACGCCCCACAGGTCCTCTGAACCCTATCAGCCCAAAAGCCTATGGACACCGTCAACCTTACTGAAAAACCCCGACATCCACAAACCATTGAGCACCCCAAGCCCTAACCCCCACAAGCCATTCAAAACCACAAGCCCTAAACTCGAAACCCTAAACACCCCAAATGCCCCGAGCGTTAATCGGGTCCAGGGTCTTTTTGCTTTGATTCTCGTCCAAAAGCTGCCAGGAAAGAGAAAGGCCTGGATCCCAAAACTCTTGAAGCATCTCGGCACCATCTCGGCACTCCTTGCAGAGGTCGGCCCGGCTGTCTAGGGTTTAGGGTTTAGGGTTTAGGGTTTAGGGTTTAGGGTTTAGGGTTTAGGGTTTAGGGTTTAGGGTTTAGGGTTTAGGGTTTAGGGTTTAGGGTTTAGGGTTTAGGGTTTAGGGTTTAGGTTTAAGGGTTTAGGGTTTAGGGTTTAGGGTTTAGGGTTTAGGGTTTAGGGTTTAGGGTTTAGGGTTTAGGGTTTAGGGTTTAGGGTTTAGGGTTTAGGGTTTAGGGTTTAGGGTTTAGGGTTTAGGGTTTAGGGTTGAGGGTTGAGGGTTTAGGGTTTAGGGTTTAGGGTTTAGGGTTTAGGGTTACGAAGCCGGAAAACCCTTGAAGCCCCGTAGGCTGCCAGGGGGGCTTGCCTCTAGCGCCCACCCCGAAACCCACAGAAGAGAAGCCCAAGAAGCCCTGTATCCTCAACCCGAGAAAGACTACAACCAAAAAGGGGCTGCAGAATCGCACACCCTTTGCCCCAAACCCCTCAGCAGCATGTGGCCCACAGCCCGCAAAGGCTTTCGCATGTTTTGACCCCAGAGATGGAGCTCCTCATACGTCATAACAGCTACCACGCAAGGCAGATGTAGGTACGCATAGCAAGAAACTCGTTAAGGTACTTCAAAGCTTCGGCATTCATCTAGGCGCCTACTTGCGTAAGTGAAGTGCACATTTAGCGTGGAATTTTAAGTATAAGGATTACGACGGCATGAGAGCTTCCAAAGAATGGGTCCCCGTTACACCATGGACATGAGAGCTTCCGAAAAATGGGTCCCCGTCTACACCATGGACACCCAACAAAAACCCTGAGCCCCCACAATTGCAGCTTCCTAAGCCCTCAACTCAAAAATGATTTGGGGGAGTCTCGGCAAATCCTAGACAGTGGACAACCCAAAACCGTTAACAATTTCAATTTAAACCCGAAGATGTTGCTTCACTCCTGGATCCGGTCGATACTGCACATTTGGGTCTCAAGGGATCGGGCCTAGGGTTCATTGTTCTCGGGCTTTGGGGCTCAGGGTTTGAAGTGTAGGGATCAGGGTTTAGGGTTTAATTAGGGTTTAGGGTTTAGGGTTCAGGGGTTAGGATTTAAGGGTCGCTGCATTCTCAAAGTGGGTATTCTCTTGGAACAGCCCCCAGACGAAGCTGGACGGAACCCCGGGGGTTAAGCTCTGACCTAGGCCTCCAAACCCCAAACCCTCAACCCTGTGCGCGGAACCCGAAACCCAGCACAAGATCATCCCGAAATCCGAAACCCTAAATCCTGACCCTAAACCCTGCACCCTAAACCCAAGAGCCTAAACCCTGCCCTGGCCTCACAAGGATGACGCTGCCAGGATGGCCAGCAGGGTGGGTAAGAGAAGCCTGTTGCAAGAATCTTTGGTTTGGAGTTAGGGCTTGGACCCTTTGGGGCTTAGGGGTTTAGGGTGGGGGTTTGGAGGCTTTTGGAGGTTTGGGAAAGGTTTGAGGGGGGGGGGTGCGGTGGTTAGGGGTTCAGTTTACCGAGGCTTAGGCTTCGAGTCTTACAAGTAGAGGCCAGGGTTCTGGGATCCGGGGCTTCAGTCTCCAGAGGCAAAGGAGGGTTAAGGGTTTAGGGTCTCGGCAGGCTGCTCACAGAGCCAATTCCCTACATACTGAACAGGTGGTCAACATTTGTGCGTACCGCAAGTATGAGGCACCGTGTCAGAGTAGGAGCCGGCAGCAAACAAACCCTAAGCCCTAAGCTCTAATCTGCCCGACAGGCCATCATGCGGCCTGTCGGGGGTCAGGGCATAACCTGGCTTGGCCCTCTTCCGAGTGCAGCCACAAGTAGTTTTGCGGAAAACCGTGATCTGGCCAACGCTGGCAGTGGACACTCTGCTAAAATGATGTACCGATGTCGGTGCCTGGGTCGTTGGTAGCTTGGCCCCGTTCCGGAGTGCCCTGAGGCTTTTTCTCCGGCGCTTCTTTGCAGCCCGCTTCCCCGAAACCCTAAACCCTAAACCCTAAACCCGGCCATTCCAGGAAGCGGCTGCGTTCATTCTGACGGCAGTCGTTTCACGTAAAAACTTGGGACCTTGTGTCTGCGCTGCGCGCAATCGCACGCCTTCGATGCCGTGAAAGTCTTCGCGGTCCAGCCGCACATCAGGCTTGGTCCTAAAGCCACCTACCGGTTCACGGGGACAGTTGTGAGTAGGGATTTAGGGTTTCGGGCATCTTCGCTATCGGAATGAAGGCATCTGAGTTCTGACTTGCGTAGCACGGACTACTACCCATGGGTTTAGGGTGTAGGGTGGACCCCTCAAGTAAACCCCAGACCCTAAAGTCCTCAAACCCCTCCCGGCCTCTGGCCCATGGCATCATCCGTGTGAGTGGGAGTGACCTCTTCCGTGGAAGATGACCTCATGGGCGCAGGTGCGGGGGAATCCGAAGACTTCCAGAAGCTTTGAGTTTCATGGAAGGTTAAAGTTGGGCTTCTTGGGGCTCAGGATGTACAAGGGGCTAATGTTTGTCGGGCTTTAAGGGCTCAGGGTTGCGAGGTTCCAAAGCCTTTAGGGCTGAAAGGCTTCGTGGCTTTATGTGCTGTTCAGGTCAACGTAGTTCAGGGCGTGCAGGATTTCAGGGTTTAGGGCTTCGATTTTTGGCCTCCAAGGCTCCGATGTGGGACTTCCTGAAACACAGGTGTCGGGCACCACCTTCCTGCAAAGAATCAGTGTGTCCACGAGCCCTGAAGCCATCCCACCCTGAACCCTAAACCCCCAAACCCTAAGCTTGCACGGGCAACGTGCGCTGCTGGCCGCGAGGGTCGAGGCTTCGGGGCTTCGGGGGCTGGAGCTGAGGCTTTAAGGGCTTTCCGGGCCGACCATAGGGGCCTTAATCATTAGAACAGGGTTTTGGGGGGTTATAGTATATCTATTCAGGAACCCGAAGGGAGTACTCTTAGCAATTCGGCGTCCTGTATATGGCCTATACCCCCCACATGCCACTTCACCGGGGCCTGACTTGTTTTTGGTGGTGGTGGTGGGGGGAGGACCCCTAAACTGAAAAACGCCCTAAACCCTAAACCCTAAACCCTAAACCCTCAACGCTAAACCCTAAACCTTAAGTGCTGAAGCCTGATAAACCTTAAGTGCTGAAGCCTGAACGCTAGGCTTCCCGTTTGGCCCAAGAACAGCAGGAGATGCGAAGGGATTGTGGGTCTCAAAATCGGATCCCCCAAAAAAGTAACATACTTTAGAGAACCTCCCAAGCTTAGGGCTTTGGGACAAATGGGCTCCGAGAGCCCGTTCGTTGCAGCTGCACCGCACTTCGCCCTAAGCCCTAAGCCCTAAACCCTAAACCCTAAACCCTAAACCCCAAACCCTAAACCCTAAACCCTAAACCCTACCCCCTAAACCCTAAACCCCAAAGCTTGCGCTCTCGACTTCGTGCGTTTGGAGCACCCAGAGTCGGCACAGGTGACCCTTCGAAGAAGGGCTTTTAAGGTTTGCAGGGGTTTCTTTTATTGGGGGCTTAGTATACGCCCTAGAACCAGGGTTCAGGGTTTAGGGTTTAGGGTTTAGGGTTTAGGGTTCACAAATCAAGTTCGTTCCCAATTTGCCTCCTGTCTGCGACTCGGGGGTTCACAGGGCTGGGAGTGTTCGGGGTGCAACGGGACCACGAGCAAATCACGGTTTAAGGTCTAGGGTTCCACAACCCCAACAAACCCGAAGAACCGTGCAAAGCAATGCCAGCAGAAGGTTTGGGGTTCGACTTTAGTAAACGGCACGAAACAGCTCACAACACGCCACGCGCATTGCAAGTGTCGCTGTGGATCACCAGAAGGGAAGGTCGTGAGGGGTCACATGGAACCACACAAAAGCCTTGTTGTTCGCGATGTAAGCCGCGAGGCCGAGCATCTGGAACGGCGGACGAGGCCTGTGCGAGATCGCGGATATCGAGCCGAATGTGCGCACGCACCTGAATGAGGGTGGGACAGGGTTTAGGGTTTATGCTTTATTCTGGGTTTGCCCTAAACCCCCCAAACCCTCAGGGATTCCCGGCGAGCTCGTGGATTCGTCCGCGCCCGTCGTCGTGGATGTTGTGGATGAGCTTTCCTAGGCGAGATTTGGGTTTAGACCTTTGCCTTTTTTTTTTGGGGGGGGGTTCATCGGATTCGTGGTATTGCAGTTTGGTTCATCGGATTCTTGGTCTTGCAGTTTACAAGAGGTTAGGGATCAAGGTTCTAGGATTGAGGGTAGAAGGTTTGTGATTGGTGACTTTGAGGGCTTTAGGAAATCTGCTTTCGGGCCATATCAATTACTCCCGGAGCCCTCAAACCCCCGCACCTCGAGCTCGAAACTTCAACCCCTTAAAAACAAACACAGAGAAACCTATCTATATATATATATATATATACTCTCAATTCCTCAACCTGCCGCAGTTGGTCCAAGCTTCTGAGGTGGACGTGGAGCTTGTCGTTGCCGCGGAGCTTGTCGTCACCGCAGCGCTTGTCGTCACCGTCGTCACAGGAACCTGTTTCATTGTCTTTGGGGGGGGCGGGGGGGTCTGAGAGTTTTGGGGGTTTAGGGCTTTGGGGGGGGGCGGGGGGGGCACCCGAACGCTTAACCCCCAGTAAGTCAGAGACCCCAAAGCATCAAGGGACGAGGAGGGGGTCTATCCCGGCTCAAGATTTCAAGGTTCAGGGTAACCCTGAAACCCTAAAAAATTTTCTGATGGGGGTTTGGATGGGACCCAGGGCTTGGGTCCTGGAAATTTGGGGTTTAGGGTTTGTGGGTTTAGGGTTTAGGGTTTAGGGTTTAGGGTTTAGGGTTTAGGGTTTAGGGTTTAGGGTTTAGGGTTTAGGGTTTAGGGTTTAGGGTTTAGGCTCAAGGTGTTTGGTGGGAGTTTGGGGGGCGAAGGGTTCGGGGCTCGGCGGTCCTCGAGAGGTTGTTCGAAAGGAAGGCTGGTGCTCCACTTGAATGCCTCGTGGGACTCTTCGATACTGTCGACTGGATGCCAGTGGAGGCACATAGACCTAAAGATGCGACGGAGGGCGACGGAGCTGTCGTTGCGAGTGTGCTGCAGCTCCTGTGTGAGCTGCGAATAGACCGCTGCCTCATCCGACGTCTCCAGATCGACCTCCCACAAGGCGTCCCAGGCCTCATCATCGCTCAGGCTCGTTTCGCCCTTGTCGATCGAGTCCCAGTAAGCGGGGCTTTGGGGTTTTCATTTTGATATAGACCCTGGAGCCCTTGGCAGGAACTTACCGTCTGACTGCAGTGGACGGAAGGGGGCTAACCTGTCAGGCCTTTCTCCCTGAAAGCTGTTCTGCCAGAAACCTCACTCAATGAGGCGATTATGACGATTTCAAGTTGTGTTAGTATTTGTGTAGGTCTGTATCTTGTTTTCTCAAGTCTGTGATGGGGTAAACCACCTGGTCAGACCCATGTCCTGAAACCACAGCAGCCCCAGAACCCTAAACCCGAAACCGCAGCACATCTCACAAACCTCTCACTTCAGGTGCAGGTCTCCTAAACCAATCAGAACGGCCACGTGCCCCCAAAAACCAAAGCTTAAACCCTAAGTGCTTTAGGGCTGAGGCCCCCGAGAAAAACGAGTGGTTCCCTGGATTGCAAGGACCCTGAACCCTAAACCCTGAACCCCTAAGCCTGAACCCTAAAGGAATCCGAGTAGGGGGGGTCCTTTTTGCGGGATTCAGTGGTGGTGTCCTGGTCCACAGAGTCTAACCCCCGAAGTGCTGCAAAAGTCCGGAAACCTAAAGCTCCCCAAAACCTCCCTACACGCTTAGCCCCACTTGTTAGAAATCCCAAGCCCGACAGGCGACTCCATCAAGTTGGAACATGGCTTAAGGACGATTGGGGCTGGGACTCCCGTTAGTAACCAACTTTGGGGTAGGAGGGTCATGATGTTCAAACTTTTGAGAGCTTACCGTGCTAGGGTAGGCTCGGGCGCCTATGAATATTTTGTGGCCAAGGATTAAGATTATATACGGATTAGGGGGTACATAAAAACCCAAAAAATCTTTCAAATCAAGCCCTGTGCAAATTTTAAAATCCCCCCTCCGCCGAAATCGTCTGTTTAAGGGTTCCTCTCGCAGGCGAGCCTGAACCTTCTCCTCCACCACGGCGACCGTCTTTCCAACGACCTCTCCGAGATATTCAGAGATGTGATAGGGTTTAGGGTTTACAGACTTAAACGGTTTCCATAACCCGGTTTCGGGATTTAGGATTCAAAGCTTGACGGAGTGTCTGGGCTCAGGGATGATGACTCTGGGACTTAAGATTTAGGGCGTGGGGTTTAGAGTTCAGGGTCCGGGGTTTGCCCAAACTCAGGGGTAGAACTATTGGGTCTTAAACCCGAAGCTGAACTAAGCATGAGCCAAGCAACCTGATCCCCAAACATTGCCTCACACACCCGATATGTCTTGGCCCGGAGTTGGCCAAGGGCTTACTGGTGAGCCCCGTGGGGCCTAGTGGCTCAAAGTGCCAAGTCACCCAATCACTATGGGCCCGGCTCGAGGACAAGGAAGCCGTGTTCGGGTTTAGCGCTTCAGGGTTCGTCAAAGGTCGAAAGTACGTTCCCAAATTTGAGCGGCCATGCCATGGGAAGGAGTGCAATGCAGTTGAGGGCACCGGATTGGCGCGAGTTTTTTATGAGGCAGGACTCACACGGTAGAATGGTCTCCCCCTGCAGTGCAAGTATCAGGCCGCACGCAGCGCGGAGCTCGGAGCAGTTCAAGGCCCCCAAGGCTGCTTAACGGTCTGCAGCCAACCGCGCATCAATTGTGAGAGTCAAGGGGCCTTGTAACTGAGCCCCGCGCAGCGGCCGATTTTTTGTGGAGAGCACTTCAAGCAGGTTTACCCCGTGACAACACCTGATGCGGGACCCACAGCAAAGGTTAGGCCTAATCACTTCTGGGCCTGCTGGAGAAGGTTGAAGCAGCAGTCTCACATGGCGAAGGTTCCGGCAGCCGTTTGCGGGGCCTAATCACTTCTAGGCCTTCTGGGCCTTCCGGAGAAGTTTTAGGCAGCAGTTTGAGAGGCGGAGGGTTGAGGCAGCAGTTTGCGGAAGCTTAATCACTTCTGCGCCTTCAGGCAGCTGTTTAGGCAAGCAGGTTGAGAAGCCTAATCATTTCTGGGCCTTCTGAAGATGTTTGATCAGTTTGAGAGGTCTACCCACACTGCTGGGCCTTCAGGAAAATTTTTAGGCAGCAGTTGGAGAGGCCGACCCACTGCTGGGCCTTCCGGAGAAGTTTTAGGCAGTTTGAGAAGCTAATCACTTCTGAGCCTTCCGGGAGGGTTTAGGCAACAGTTTGATAGGCCAAAGACACTTCTGGGCCTGTTGGAGGCGTTTGGGCAGCCTTCTGAGAAGACTTAGGCATCAGTTTGAGAAGCTTACTCCCTTATCGCAGAGGCCGTAACGAGCAGGGTGTCCATCGTGCTGCGCAAGATAGACCAGCAGATGTCCGTTGTATTCGGCACTCTAAGGGGGTGGCAAGAGGGTCTCAGGGTTCGGAGTTTATGGGGCTGAGGGGGGAGGCCCGGCTTTGAACTAGATACAGGGGTTAAGCCGAGAGGCCCAACTCCCAAGCCCTACATCTTGAGACCTCCTCAACACGGAGCCTGGGAAGTCCAAGACCTTTGAGGGAATGTCATACACTCAAAGAAATCCTTACAAATTGGGGTCCAGCGCCGTTCTCTCCCTCAAACCCCAAAAGTTCTGCCTCCACGGTGCCCTGGTATCCCACGTTCTGCACGTGCAGTTCAGAGTTTCGGGTTTGGGGTTTCGGGTTTGGGGCTCAGAGCTCAGAGCTCATTAGGGTTTAGGGTTTAGGGTTTAGGGTTTAGGATTTAGGGTTTCGGGTTTAGGTTTAGGTTGGCAAAGCGAAAGAAGACCAAAATCCTAAACCGAACCCGTTTCAGGGCCACCAAAGCGCGCGCCCTACACAACTAACCACAACCTCCCCCCAAAAAAAAGTAAATAAAATAAATTGAGGCAGAAGCCCTTCTACCCACCTTTCCAGGCCACGAATCTCAAACTCGAAAACCCGAAAACCCTGAACTCCAACCTCCCCCAAAACCACCCTCAACCCCTAACCCCCAAAACCCCAAACCCCCAGCCCTAAAACCCCAAATCCCAAATCCCAAGCCTAAATCCCAAATCCTAAACCCCTAAATCTCAACCCCAAACCCCCCAAAACCCCCAAATGCGCCGTCCGTCAGCACTGCGCGATCTCCTGCGAGGCTTCAAGCCGCATGACTTGCAGCCAGGGGGGGGGATTTTACGGGAGGGTTAAACCCTAAGCCGGAAACCCTCAACCCTAAACCCTAAACCCTGAACCGCGCCCTTCAAAGGTTGCGAGGAGGGGGTTTTAGAGCCCTCGCAGGGCTTCTGGCTGTGTCTTTGCTGGCTTAGGCTTCCGAAGTTCGCGGACTTAGAGATTCTTGGTAGCCCAGAGACCATATGGCAATAAGAGACATAAAAACACCTGCCGAAACCGACTCCGCCTTTTAAACCCCTATTCCGAATTCGGGGGGCCTCAAAACCTTGAACCCTATCCCAAAAGATGACATATGGACAAAAACAAATCCTCAACCCCCTTAAACCCTTAACGAAACCAGGTACCAGAGTGAGGCGGCCGCAGCGGATCACATGCATGATCTCAACAACATGGTGTCCCTGTTCCTTGGTGTCATGGCCGTAGCGGCTTTAAGGCTGACAGCTTGCGGCCCTGAACTCCAAGCCCGCAACCCACCTCTCGGATTTGTTCAGGCCTATCACCGAACTACCGTTTGTCTGAGTCAATCTGCCGGGGTGGTGCCACTCTAGGTTTATAGTTTTCAGATTTAAGGTTTAGATGGAGCTAGTGCCTTGTAGGAAGAAGGTAGCACGGGTCTTATCTGGATTTTCGTAGCTTTGTCATCTAAGCTAAGCTTCAGATGAACAGCGTCAGTCCTTCCAGAACTCCAGAATGCGAAATTCCGTTGCTGACATACTCAAACGCTCGCTTTGGATTCTGATTTTTCGTGATTACATTCCACCAGGATGAGTTTCTGATGAATGGCAGCACTTTGCTGGCTAACGTAGAATTCGGCCCAGCAAGTGTGACTCCGCACTCGTCATGCTTACGAGAGTCATATCACTGAAGAGCAGTAGCAGCAGTCGTCCTTGCAGTCGAAGTTGAATGATCAGTCCAGTCTGTGGAGGTTAGAGCACATTAGAGTTGTGGCCCACCGGACAACCGATTGTTTGGAAGTCGTCAGGTTCACTTCGTGCAGGTGGGAGAAGATCAGGAAGATGCGAAAGATGGATAGAATTCCAGCTCTCATTTGAGAACCCCATCTTTCGCCAAAGGAGCGGGGGTTTCGAGATTTTTTTTGACTGCGGAAAGTCGCTGTAGGCTCAAGAGCCGCACGAGCCGTGCACGCTCAGAGCCAGTGCAGAGTTGACTTGTACAGACGCTGAGGCTGCTGCGCACCAGCAAGACAGTACACCGACGGGATTGCTTGTGTTCTTAAGGCATCGACCTCTAATCAGCCGCTTCCCTACATATGCACCAAATTCAAAACTTCGCGGGTCCTAGTGGACAGTCGCCGCAATAGGCTGAGAAGTCTCCGAGAAGAAAAGAAAAAATGAAGTAGAGTGCCGTCATAAACTGCGCAGCTCTGTTTCCCTTTTGCAGTGCTGTAGCATACTGTACTGCAGGATGTAAGCAGGAGTTTGCAGTGCCTGCAGGGTTTTGGGGCACAAAAGATGTGAACGAGACTAGTGAACTTATGAAATTCACGAGTCATCAGATGTGTGTGTGTGTGTGTGTGTGTGTGTGTGTGTGTGTGTGTGTGTGTGTGTGTGTGTGTGTGTGTGTGTGTGTGTGTGTGTGTGTGTGTGTGTGGGTGGTGTGTGTGTGTGTGTGTGTGGG
>CAJNDS010000501.1:0-124029 GCA_905221605.1 Symbiodinium natans
TCGCCGACCTGCCTGCAAACCCCCTGTGACCGACTCTGCGGAAGCTCGGGCGGAGGCGCCTTCGGCACGCAGCGTGCGCAGTTGGAGCAGCGGACGATGGCCGTGTGGCCACGGCCGTGCTTGGATCGCCCGTTGTTGCGGCGCTTGGAAGGCATGGCCTGGTGTCGGCGAAGGCCGAGGCCAAAGCGACTGCTTGTTCAATCTGAGTTGTGCTTTAGAGTGTTTAGGCACAATGCATGTCGGGCGGATAGTCATAGTCCGCCTGCGGTGCCGAATCGAGTCATGGCATGATCGCCAATCAGAAATGCATCGAAAATGCCTCGCAGCCTTTGACAAGCTCTTAAGTACTCCGAGGCCTCACTTGGATTTAGCACCACTGTGTTTTGTTTTTGGCTTCAGAGGGTCCTGCTGCTGCCCAACAATCTCCGTGCTGGATTGAGCACTTCAGGCTTCAGGTTCCAAGTTCTAAGAGCCTCCCAAGGTTGTCAGAAACCTCCCCGCAACCTGGAAGGAACAGAAAAGCGCCACCACTAACGTGAGCAAGCTGCTGTGGCAAAGTGGACGCCTTCCAGCTGGGGGAGCTTGCGCTCGATCTTGAGCCCTAAAAACAGCGCAAGCGGACGATTGCATGTTCGGACTTCAGACTGGCACAGTGGTCGCGGACGGCACTGAATCCGGGTCCCTTTGGCCGAACTCCAGTCTCAGGCGCGACGGGTCGTCTCGCTTTTTTGCTTGCTTGGTACATGTGCATGTTGCAGGCAGCGCATTTTGCATCCCTCCTGGCACTCTTCGTGTTGGTTCGTTCTTCCAGAGCACTATGTACATTCTGCGTCGCACGCGAAAACCCTGAAAGATGCCTGAAGCGATGCTCATGCTCCGGCTTCGCCCCTTCTTCGCTTACGGTGTCTACAACTCATTGACCGTCGTCTGGACACGCGACGGAGAGTAACAGCGGCTTTCGGTGTCCCAGTTCTCCAGGCGGGAACCTTCGAGAGTCTCAGACGCACAGCTACTCCACAGTAGAATCGCCAGCAGTCCCCTTGACAGTGACACAGTCGACACTGAGATCTAAGTGCTGAAAAGTGCTGGCATCTCCGGCTCTACTTCCGAAGGTCACTTCCCAGAGCCGGCACGACGAAACTCCAATGCCCTTTCCGAGTTCTCTGAGGGAAGGGCGCAGGCTCGTCGGAATCTCGCTTGCCTCATGTTTCCAGAAACTCAAGGGAAATCTGGAACGAGCGAGATCTTAGAGGGCTCAGGGATCTGCAACGGTCTGTGGATGTATAAGATGCTGCTGACCTCCGCAGGCCCAAGCCAACCTCACAGAATCAACTCTACATCTAGACAATTGTCCCCGCCCTTCTCCGCCATCATGCCACGGAAGGGAAGGGCCCATGCACACAATCCTTCAAGATTCGTCTGGCGAGTGTTGGCAGGACTCGACCTGAAAAGCATCTAAGCTTTTCTAGAAGCCAGCCCTGCAAGGCTGTGCCTCCAAACTGAACCCAACGTACGAGCACAACCTCCTTACGACTGACTCCATCAACATCCGGATTCCTCGCTTGGACGCCGTAGGCTCAAGGAACAGATCTATAGTGCTCTGTAGTGCTGGCTTCGTGTAGTTTGGAGACGCCGCAGCGCCTAAAACTGGGACAATCAAACTTGGCGCACAGATCCTGAAAGCCAATCGCCGCCGTGCAACTGAGCTCGTCCCACTCATCCATGGGCGCAGCTGCATCATTGGATCCCCTGAGGATCCTTGGTGTTGCCCAGCACGCCAAGATGTTTCTTGGCAAGTTGCTTCGCTTGCATACTGAGCCACAGCTGCTGAACATGGGAAAGTTTATCGAGCTTTCGATAAAACAGAGGAAGGCTTAGACAAAGCAAGGCAAACACGAAAGTTTCTTTTGAACCTTGTGCAACAAGAAGTCGGGGTTGAAAAAAAGACAACGCGAACATCTCCTCGTCCCTTCTTGGTGCTGGTCTTTGCTGGCCAGTGACCACTTCTTCGGGTGCTCGCCATCAGGACCAGAGCCCGAAACCACAGCGTACCTGGCGGGTGCAAACTCTTGCGTGGGGCTTTGGGCGTACGTCCCGCGATTACTGGCTGAGCTGATCTGGTGCACTATGGTCCACTTCCACATAGCGCAAGAGCCTATTCTATTGAAGTTGAGCTGAGCTCCTACGTAAAGAGACCCGTTGACTACCCTTATTTGCGAAGGCACTCAGTCAAGAAGTTCTGCTCCCCGAGATCCTCAGAAGCGGCTGAGGCGACGGAAAGCTTGATGGGGCGTAACCCCTGGCCACGTGCTTAGGGTTTTAGATGGTTTTAGGGTTCATGCTTTAGACTCTCGACATCAAGCCAGGCTGCGAGGATCAACTTCGCAGCCAGCCGGCCGCTGTCACTGCTGCCCTCCCAGCCGGCCTCCACCTGGGGATTTGGGACTCCCTTACTCTTAGTTGCACAGGGGATCAGAGTTTCCCCAAAAAGTGTCAAGTGTACCCATCCAGCTACTAAGTACTCTGATGCAACATGATCCTCAGAGTATCCTAGGTCCGGTCATCTCTCTACCGATGTCTTGGGCCCAGGCAATGGACGTGTCCACCTCAGGTCGGCATTTTACCACTCGGACCTTTCCAACTTGGCCTGAATGTCAATCAACCTCTGGCGAGACGTCCGAGCTACAGAGATACTTCCGGTTCTTTGCAAGGGCTTGCCGAAAATCGGGACAGCCTGTAACTAGGCTGCCTAAATCCTGACAGGCTCGAGTCGGAGACCCTTCCTAGTGAGTTGAGCTGAGGGGGCACTGACGTCCGGAAAGGGGGGATCGAGTGCCGGAGGAGGATGGAAGTACAAGAGCTTGCAGGTTGTTGCAGATGCACGATTCCACGCTTCTCAGAACTTTTCACCGAGGCACTCCAGTTGTGGTCGTTGTGGTGGTAGTAACAGGAACCTTCCGATGGCGTTTGTGCTCCGGAGATCTTCGGCTTGCGCCGTAGAAAGAGCATGAGTCTCTTGCATACATCAACTGTGCGCTGTGCACCTCGTCTTGTCGCTCGTAGTAAGACGCCTTGTCATCATCCTCAGTCTCGAAATGAGTTCCTTTTAGGATTCTGCCTTGGGGCAACGCAACCTTTGGCGAGGCTTGCTTGTGCGAGGACATGCCAGCTTCTACCTCACAGGATCGTATCAGGTGCAATTACACAAGAAGAGCCCAGGTACAAATGTCAGCCTTTGTGTTGCTGCTCCAAACTTGTAACCTTGATCTCCGCACCCTCTCCATGCCAGCAGGGCTCTGTCCACCCACATCGCTGTTCCAGCGATGCCCTTGACTTCGTCATGATGACCTCTCAGCTCCGCAGGCTTGGCAGTGGTGGTGGTAGGCAGTAGTAGGCAGTAGTACTAGGCAGTAGTACTAGGCAGTAGTACTAGGCAGTAGTACTAGCAGTAGCAGTAGCAGTAGCAGTAGCAGTAGCAGTAGCAGTAGCAGTAGCAGTAGCAGTAGCAGTAGCAGTAGCAGTAGCAGTAGCAGTAGCAGTAGCAGTAGCAGTAGCAGTAGTAGTAGTAGTCGTAGTAGTAGTAGTAGTAGTAGTAGTAGTAGTAGTAGTAGTAGTAGTAGTAGTAGTAGTAGTAATAGTTGTCGTAGTAGTAGTAGTAGTAGTAGTAGTAGTAGTAGTAGCAGCAGTAACAGTAGCAGTAGCAGTAGCAGTAGCAGTAGCAGTAGCAGTAGTAGTAGTAGTAGTAGTAGTAGTAGTAGTAGTAGTAGTAGTAGTAGTAGTAGTAGTACGTAGTAGTAGTAGTAGTACGTAGTAGTAGTAGTAGTAGTAGTAGTAGTAGTAGTAGTAGTAGTAGTAGTAGTAGTAGTAGTAGTAGTAGTAGTAGTAGTGGTAGTAGTAGTACTACTACTACTACTACTACTACTACTACTACTACTACTACTACTACTACTACTACTACTAGTACTAGTACTAGTACTAGTACTAGTACTAGTACTAGTAGTGGTAGAAGTAGTAGCAATAGCAGTACTTAGAATACTAGTAGCAGCAGCAGTAGGAGCAGGAGCAGGAGTAGGAGTAGCAGTAGGAGTAGGAGGAGTAGGAATAGGAGTGGGAGGAGGAGGAGTGGTAGGAGTAATAGTAGTAGTAGTCGTAGTAGTAGTACTACTACTACTACTACTACTACTACTACTACTACTACTACTGCTACTACTGCTACTACTACGACGCGCGAGTCGCTTTCGCGACAGTGCAGAAATCGTGCATGAGAATTGGGAACCCATGTTTTGCACAGTGTGTTCAGATCATGGCACCTGTTTGGCAGGGCTCCGCCTGTCGTTTTTTGGACTCAAACCCCGGACCGATTTGCAAGTGTACAGCTACCAAAGTTTGAGCGCACTGAGCCGGCTGGACCGCGAAAATCCCGACACTCGTGGGTCACGTGCTAAACACCAAAAATAGCATGAAAATGTCTGAACCGTATTGGAGCAGGGAAGGCCCATTCCTTCACCGCTCTACAAACCTGAGTGCTCGCACGGCGCAGTATGGCGGTGCGGTAGTGCTCGTATGGCACTATACCAGTAGTGCTAGTGCGGTCGTCGTGGAGTAGCAGTTGTAGTTGTAAGTGCGAAAGGCAAAGTAACAATGATCTAGCACTGATTGTGTGGAAGTCAGCAAGATCAAAACACTTCATCGTGGTCGTCGCCGTCGTGTAGCAGCAACTTGTAAAGAGCATTGTGATCACCCTTCCAGAAGCGATTGACAGCGTATGACCAAACGAAACCAGCGTGACAAAACCTTCGTTCCAGCAGCCGTCGGTCCAAGTTGGAACGCAGAAGGGGGGCCTAAACATGATCATGTCACGGGCTTACCTGTGAATATTCCCGGCATCACTGAGAGCACTCAGAGAAATTGGGGGGAACTGCGTTAGCTTGCTGACAGGCCTGTTTGAGATGTTGTTTTGTTGCACTATGATGCAGAGCGAATCTCGGCCCGCGACGCAGGCCATGCCGCTGTAGTCAGAGAAGCCTCCGCAGTCTCCATGGTTGAGGCCTCAGCGAGAAGCTGCCCTGAACGGCACCACACGTTGTTGCCAAGATCATGACTGCACTCTTTTTCCCAAGTTTCTGCAGCACTGCAAACCTGCTGAGGCCGGGGCATGCTTGTGCACACTCCTCCAGCTTCTCTTTGCCTGGGCTCCACAGGTCACAGGCCGTCCAAAGGGCTGAAGACTCGCATTGCACGCTGAACAATCGCGAACTTCCCGCGCCGTTTCTTGGTGCTGAGTTTGTTTGCAGGGCTTCGGGGTGGCGTGCTCTCTGTCCTTCACGTGCCGCTGCTAGAATATGTTGGGCGGACCCCGAATCAGCACCCCTGCCACTATTTTCGGGCTTTAGAGGACCACCTCACCCTTCTGAGGTCGACGATTCTCAACGCATACAGCGTCATGCCGTGAATGTGGGAGGCTCTGTATTAGCTGAGCAGATTGCCGAGCTCTACAGGGAGTAAGGGCGGAACTGGAGCCGCGGATGGTGCTGGCGAGGTTCCTCGTAGTGCCAAGCGATCGCGAAACAAGTGCCATGCTGGGCCCTTTGGGGCCTCCTATGGCCTCCTATCTCACTGCAAAGCAAGATGAAATGGTAAGTTGCGATCACTGGCAAATTTCTGCTGACCATGCGGCTCATGACAACGCGTGTCATAGTAACCATTGCGATCCGCTCGGACCTCAGCGCAAACATGTACAGTTCACACCGAATGAGTCAAAGCTGACACCACAAAACCCGCGTGATGCAGCTCGCCGTAGCTTCAGGCCGTGCGGCAAAGTAGTCCATGGCCGACTTCTGTGAGGGCTGCGGCAAGTCCACATCAGTGAGCATGTCCTCTGCTGAGAGTCGGCGATTTTTCTCAATCTCCAAAAAAGACTTGACAGAGTTCAGCACTTGGGTGAATTGCAGCAGACCGCGGATCTCGAAAATTCCCCTACAGGCCTTGTCCAGGAGGCGGAACTCGCGGAAGTTGAGGACCCTCTGGCCCTTAAGCTGCACCTGGACGTACCGGCCCACCTTGCCCTCGCAGGAGACCTGGCCCAAGCATGATGAAGAGCCTGCTAGTCGCTGATAGTCAAGCAATACTGACCATAAAGAGTGGGCATGAATGAGATGCCCTGTGAATCCATATAGAGATAGTTGCTTGCTATCCATTTTGGTCCTTCGTTCCCGCTGACTGCCCGGGCCCCTTCCATGATCTGTCCAAGGGGCATAGTACCAGTTGTCCTTGCCTTTGACCTCTAACTTTCCACATGGCTCGCCAGGGCAAGTGTGGCCTCTCGCTGGCGCAACGCATGAAGCAGGAGAAGGGCGTGAAGCATGCAAGCAAGTTCCAACTTCCAGTGACTAGAGGAAGGGCTGTCATGCAACGCAGCGGACACCTGCAAAACTGAAGATGTTTCGTCAGGCATCTCTTTAACCCTGCATGACCCTGCTTTCTTGCCTGCACAAGACACGTCACTGATGCTAACGACGGCACCCGTGGGTGTGCACCTTTGTGGTTTCTGAGCAAGGGGCATACTTCACTCAAAACGGCTTCGATGACTTTATGAACAGTTGTGGGCTGTAGGCTTCATGAAAGTGGGCGTCTCTCTCTCTCTCTCTCTCTGCGAAGCTCCACCAAGGCACAGGTCTCCAACGTCCACGCCATAGCGCGCTTCACAACCTGCAAGGTGCTGCTTTGCTGATGCGAACAAGCAAGCATGAACCAATCTTCATTCAGGAATCTGCTGAAAAATCTTTTGCGGTCTGCACACACACTCACACACACTTATGCAGACAATCGCAGACGCAGAAAAAATCCTTGAAGATACCTTGCAAAAACCCAAATTCAAGATCATTCAAGCAGCCATCAGGATGGCTGAGCAGCGCAACAATCTCCACAGCCTAAAAAGCCAGAGAGAGCGTTGCTTTTGATTGATCTTAGGAGCTGGTTGGATTCTGCCTTCCAGCTGCTTCTGGCTTTCGCGATCTTTAAGCAACTTTATGCTTTTGGCTTTTGATGTGCGATGTGAACCTGTTATTTTTAAAACCACAGATGAACCCCGAAGCCTCACAGAACCTCTGAAGGAACTGTGTCCCGAGTCCATACGGCATTGGGGCTGAAAGTGCGTAGGTTCATCTTAGGGCACACATGCTACACGATGGTACAGTAGGGTCCGACGGTATCAGCCTCAAGTTATGAACAGCTCCGAGGCAGCCTCGCGGATCCCAAGGTCCACCTGCCACCACGGGTTCAGCTCGCCCGAACCTGACAGGGGGGGGGGAGAGGCTTCCGAAAGCTAGATCAGCTGGGGCTCCTAACTGCGGAACACGCTTACGTTCCTTGGCCGCCCCCATTGAATTGGCTCAGCCCGTCTCAGAGCCCCGAAATCTCCGAACAGTTTGCGTCGTGGTAAAAACGCAATGAGGAGCGACCATCGGGGGCTCGCGCGGAACTGTGGGAAGAGAAAGCTCCGAGCTCACTCGGCCTAAACAGATTAAGCTACATTTTGTCGAACATGACAACTTGAAAACTTGCATTTTGCAAAGTAGAACGGCTTGGAGACGTTTCTGTAGGCATCCTCGTGGGGGGTACGGAAGCTGGGTGTGTCTGCACCCGTGCTTTTCAATGATCTGGGGACGTCGACGGTCTGCCGGAACCACTGTCTTGTGATTAGTGATGGTATTGATTCTTGGCCTTGTGACATGCAACACACATATGCAGTCCAATGGCCGCGTTCCTGAACAATGACCCTGGGCCCCCCCCTCGCACCATATCTGCTTTCAAGGCATTTGACTCCCTCACCAACATCTTCTTTGCGGTGCTCGTCCCGTGGCATTTTCGTTTTCTTCAGAATGGCCGGGGGCGAGCGGCCTTGGTCACGAGTGGTCCGTCCAGAATTCGCCTCCGGCTTCAACGGCTAAGTAAGCAATGCCTAATGGAATCTTGTGGTCATGATGATGAGCACGACGACGACGATGGCAAGGCATGCCAATGCAATATTCTGTCCGCGTAGACGAAAAACGGTGGACGGCCCATGTGGAGACGCCGGAGCACTTCAAAGGATCAAGAGCACTTGTAAAAGACACCAAGAAACAAGACATCGCAAAACGACGACAGTTTCGAATTTCGCGAACACTGGAGCAAAGACGAGGACAGCTTCACAGCCGGCGAGACGGGAACGCCCATGAACGCCCCGCGCCTAGGCGAGAGCGCGATTTCGTTCAAAAAACGAGCAGCCTTCAAAAAACGACGCGTGGTCCAGGCTGCAGGCGCCGGTCGTGCGCGCTGCGACCCTGTAGGGACCTAACTGTGCTGGAACCCCTTGTTCGGGCAATCAATACGCACACCTGCACATGTCGAGCGCAGAAACAGGATGAGTGGAAGCAGACATCAAAAAGCAGAAGGCTGGCCGACAAGCAGCAGGAAAAGTGCAAGATGACAGACTGAAGGCACATACACAACAACAGACATCCAGACAAGCAAAGAGACAAGTGCATGTAGCTGAAGGTCCGCAAACCAGACTTCAAAATCAGACTCCAGTCGCCAATTTGAGAGCAGGCGGACGAAAGCTAGTACGTGCTCCGGAATCGCAGCTGCCAAAGCGAGTACTGAAGAAATCTGTGGAGGACTAAGGCTTAGCTGCCAAAGACAGTGCTGAGGAAATGTGTGGAGGTTTTGGGTTTTGTAGAGTTGGGGTTTGGGGTAGTAATTCTTGTGGAAGTTGTTGTTGCAGTATCCCTCTGTTGAAGCAAACTCTGCAGGCCAACGGTGGGGTGGTCGGGGTCCGGGTCGTCAGGTCACGGTGTCAACATCGTTGTAAACAAGAACTCCCGCAAGCTCCAAGGAGCTCGTGACATATCTCAGGCAGTTCAGGGTCAAAGACATGGTTTAGGGGCTTCGGTTTAGGGTTTAGGGGCTTAGGTGTAGGGTTTAGGGTTTGGGACTTAGGGTTTAGGGTTCAGGGCCCCCATTCCATCATTCCATGAGCCTCCGTTCCAGGCAGTGCTGCAGCGGGTGTCCTCGTCGTTGTCCATGCAGAAATGTGGTGCCGCATAGTCGAAAGTGGAACCTTTAAGGGATAGGATTTTGGGGACCCTTGGAAATATAGACCCTCTGAATAAGGTCCCTGTTTAAGAGAGGCAGAAGAGGCTTAAGAAGGGTTCCCGTTTAAGGGCCCCCCCTTATCCTACCTAGGATACTTGGGCCAAAAGAGCTTCAAAAAGCTGACACGGTGACATTGCTGGTAGAGATGCAGTTAGGGTTTAGGGCTTAAGGTTTAAGGTTTAGGGTTTAGGGCTTAGGGCTTAGGGTTTGGGGCCTAGTCTCGGTTACTGCCTCTTGGCCCGTTGGATGCTCCAATTCGCGATTCTGCTGCGTGGGAGCAGAGGTGAGAAGTGCATGTTGAAGCGATGCACTGCAAAAATCTGACCGTCAGTTTTGCAGATCTTGTAGCTAAAGCCATAAGCAGCAAGGCTGAACAAAGCAGCACCAAAAGCTCCCAAGAAGCTACTTCGCGCCACGCGAACACGCTGTCCGAGTGCTAGCTGCAGAGAAGTGTAGTTTGCGGAGAACCCACCATCCGGCTGCGCCTTGGGGGGACGCTTCGCAGCACGGCTTGCAAGATCTAGGGTTCAGCCCGCTGAGATCCGCTCCACTGTTGCCAGATTTCCGTCCAGGACGTTGAATGCTTCCGTGCCATCCTCATGCAAGACGCATCAAGGCAAGAGAAGCTGCAAAATGTGGCCGGTTTCCCATACTTGGCTTTTTTCAAGGTTCCCCCACCTCTACCCCTGTTCCACGTGTCGTCTACTGGTTGCTTTGCTCGGTCCCGCACACACAGCTAGCCCAACAATGTGGTGCTTGCTCGGTGCTCAAACTGTGCCAACCCCCCCCCCCCCACCCAGGACCCTAGCTGTTCTTCGGTGCTCGACCCGTGCTTTGATTGTGGCCCACCAAGTTCAAACCAGTAGGCTCACTAGGTAGCCATTCCACAGGCTGTGGCTGCCTTACTGGTACTTCCAGATGTGCTATGCTGAGCTCGCTGCATCGAGCACTGTCGCAGGCCTCCCAAGAGACTCGTAGCCAAGGGAAGAGGCACTGAATGTGCAAACGGGACTGAACAGCCAATGTCAGTCAAGAACGGGCAAGTAGATCAGGTGAAGGCCTCGACGCCCGACCGTGGACAAACCTCGTTTGGCGGTGATGGCCAGCCGCGGACTTGGATAGCCCACACCCAATCGTGTCAGAAGCTGAGCCGGACACCACGCTGACCCGCGTGACTTTGGCAACAGCAAGGCCTCATCGGCGCGCGCGCGCAGCAGTGATGCAGTACGATCCTCTGTACAAACATGGTGACCCTACACTCTCGCGAGATTTCTGCAGTCGCCCTCGCACCCGTACACGTACACAGATCCTTGCCCGACCTTGCCATTCTGTCTGAGCTCAACCTCTGCCAATTGCCACGTTGCTGCCTGCATCGGTCTTGGCAACATTTGGGCAACTGCATGGGGTTCGCTGCTGGCTGAGCTGTCGGAGTCCCCTTGACCCAATACTATCCCTAAGCCTAAACCCTAAACCCTAAACCCTAAACCCTAAACCCCAAACCCGAAACCCTAACCCGAGGGTCCAAGGGACACTTTTTGCCATCCTCACGAGCAAAAGCGGCAGCTCTTGGTTCAAAGGAAGTGGCATACTCTGAGCCGAACACCTACATGATGCTTCTTGCTCCCAGGCGACAGGTGATACCACAAAGCCTGTACAGTATACAGCTCGATCCAGAAGCCGTAGCTCCAACAAAGGACATGAAGCTTGTGTTCCGCGCATCCGTCGCATGAGGAAGAGGAAGTTGCGACTCCGGGATCCACGCGATCCAAAGGATCCAACAAGGCGGCGATGGCCGCAAGTACCGCGAGCTCGTCAGCACTTTCGACCATCGCTGCCTTGTTGATGCTGTGGATCCTGGAGCTGTATGAGCGCCCGAGCAGAGCGAAAGGCACGGAAGCAAATCGGTGACCGCGACGGAAGTTGTCGCGTTGTCGCCAACTTGCTTCCGCGCCCTTCTCACTCTTCTCCGGTACTCACGTGTATAACCTGACTCCGGTTCATGCGGATGGTGATTGCTGCCAGCGCATTCCGTCCTTGCCGTACTGTTTTTGAAGAGGGCAAGTGCCAAAGCTTCTCTGCCGCACGTCTCTTCAATAGCATGAATGTGCGACATTGTCCGTGACTTGCAATCACGCGCGTGCATACTTGGCACGCTTCTGCCTTGACAGTAGGAATGCTCATCTGGCACTCGTATGCCGCCCATCTGTGGACATCTTTGTTGGCGTCTCATGCACAGCACTCCCGGCTGCTCATGCCGCCCTGCAGGGGTTCCGGCTTCGGTTCTGGCTGTGGTTCGGCATGGCAGGCCTACATCTCACGTTCTTCCCCCCAAAGCTTGTTCAACCTAACGCCTTCTTGGTGATCTTGGTGTAGTTTAATTTCGAGCCCATCTCACATGAATTTCGCGTGATCTGTTTGCTTCGATCTCATCTAGCTTACTTCAACCATTTTCAACCTTCTCGTTGTATGTAATCTCTGCCTCCAAAGCCTAGGTCTCGAGCCAATTGTGGCTACAGGAGCTTCAGGCATTCTGCATGAATTGGCAGAGATGGACCGGCTAAAGCCATGTTCCGCGTTCGGCCTTTCGCGATTCTGCTCGCAATTCTACGATCCAACTGGTGAGCGCACATGCTGAGCTCTTTAGCAGTCACAGGCTCTTTGATCTAACAACTTGCCCTTTGGCCACTGCACCCAATGGTACAGTAGGTGAGGTGCTGGGACTGGCGGACTACCCAGGACATTCCGAGGACCTTCTCAACACCGAGTTTGAAAGGAAGTGTGAAACCCCGCAAGTGCCCCGTGATGTGCCTTCTCGTCATTGGCCTGCAGAACTTGTAGCGCATAATATCCTTGGATTCGAAAAGGAAACGAAGACCGTTTGTTGGCTGGCCTGAAACTGACACGAACTATTGAAATGCCCTGAAGTACTTTCCCATGCTGCCCCTATCCCAGGCTCTGTAGAAGCACCGATCTTTCTTGACCATAGGGGTGGTGGTCGTCGTAGTCGAGGTCATCACCTCCACCTGCTTAAGCCCCATCGGGCGGGCCGTGGACCAGTGTCTGCGTCGTCCACACACGGCTCCAGTTTTGTGGAAAGATATTCGCACTGCTTCCGAAATCTTGCACGGCAAGTATGCACTGACTGCTGCTAGCTGTGGGCTTCACACAATGACCCTGAACCTGGCCCCAAACTTGCAGCCATTGAAAAGGAAAAAAGAGAAACAAAAAACAAACGGCCACCGTGAATGCGCCGCCTAAACCTGCAAGCTCTTGTGTGGTCTTCGCCTTTTCATACAGACATACGATACTTGCCGACCTGCCCACCCAAAGCCCCTACCTCTGTGGTCGTGGTCGTGGTTGTTGCCATGCAGTGGTAGCCTTCAATGGAGCTTCGGGCTTGGCAAGCATGTCAAGTGTGAATGCTAAGGGGACCACAAGTGTGTCCCATGAGAACCATGAATACACATGAACGTCCCGGCCGCCGCCCTAAAACTTGATTGCAAACTTCAGATGCAGGCAGGGCAGGGACCTCGCTTCCGCGGCAAACTCCACGGAGGATCGCACATCCAGCGGGCCGATGGAAAGTGCGCCTGTCACGGAAAAGTGACATCAGCACAATGGAGCAGTGGAGGCGTCTAATTCCCTCAGAGATCTCCCGTGTCCAGAGGGCCGGAGCTGTCAAGGCTTTACTCAGACAGTGGCGAAGGCAGAGTTGAGACGCCACGGGTAAAAACTGCCTCGGACACATCGCTGAGCTTCACCGCCGTGGAAAGCGACGTCCTCAGTGCTCGAGAGTGCTCTTGCAACCACTCGATGCAAGATCATGGAAGGAGGCGCTCCAACAGCTCCGGTTCCCCTTCCTTGCAGCCCCCGCTCCAACACTGAGCTGCTGGCATGTCGCTCGCTGTTGCTCCGTCCACAGACCCCCAGAGCCTTCGGATGGTCTGCTGAAGTGGACATGACATCCCATCAATCAGCGAAGCATCAACTTGACGGACAGTTCAGCTCGAAGTCATGTTCCTGGGTTTTTTGGGACTGCTCTCAGATCAGCAGACATGTAAACAGCTCCAGCTGTCGGAGCCTCCAGGACTTGGGATCGAAGGAACTGGAGGCCTGAGAGTAGGGGAGGCTGGACATGCAGCCTTCGGGCTCTGGCCCCAAAAACCACCCTCTAAAGCACATTCGCAGATATGATCTTCAAGGACGCACACAGCTGCAACTTTGCCGAGCATCGTTGGCGCTGATGACCTGGATGGCTGATCTGCACTTAACTCAAGCTGGGTTCTGAGACTTCAGCGAGCACAGGGGTAAGAACTGGCATCAAATCTGACCAGCGTAGAGTTGACGTGAAAAATGACATGAACCCCACTTCTGCCGGACCACTGTGTACTTCGTGATTGCCACTCCCCGGCCCAGGTCTAATCTCAGCTTGATCATCCTGTTCCTCGGTGCAGCAGAGTACAAAAGAGCTTGTGCTTTTGGGCACGGAGGAAGGTGGCATGGCAGACTGGGCTCTGGGTAGTTCAAACCCTGACGCCCAGCGTCGGCGAGCAGAGGCCACTGAAGACGGACAAGTCAAAGGCATTGGAAGCATTGCTTGCTTCGCAGCCTCGTGTCTCTGCATCGTCCTGTTTGTGGAGAGAGAAAGAGAGAGACAAAAAAACAAACACATGGTCAGGACACTCAGACTCTGCGCCGCACCTACGTCCCATAGCCTCCCAGAGAGTTCCGGCCCTTACATCAGACGCCCCCGCCCCAACCCAGTATGAGAGCCTCATGGAGATTGTTCAAAACCCTCGTGTGAGAGCACGCAAAGCACTGAGAGGATTCAGACCCTTCCCGGACTAAAGCACCAGTCGGGAAGTCCGCATTTTCTTTACACTTTCTGGATTGTGTTCACTCCCCCGCGGTCCCTCGCTCACGCCTTCCGCTCACGCCGTGCGAAAAACATGGCCCACCACATTTCGCCGCTCTGAATATGAATCCGGAAAGCACCATTGTCACCATGCAGAGATGCCCCAAAGGCGCACACAGATGCGACAAGCTCCTGGATGAGCTCTGCGCGCACATCTGAGCTTGGAAACCTCGGGTGAGATGCCTTCACTGGTGCGCCCCGCTGTACGGAGAGCTGCGAGCTTAACACGACCAGAGCAGAGGGCAAGAAGCTTCTGGAGCCGCCCTCTGGCATTGAGGTAGTAGAGCCGCAACTCGCCGATCTTCCACGCTGCCTCTTGCAGTGCTGGAGGCTTTGGGATCATGGGTCTCGATCGCGCGCCTCATCCCCAGCAGTAGAAAGAACTTCCATGACCTTGGAAGCTGGCTCAATTTCGTCTGGACTAGAGCTATAAGTGTTGATTCGATAATCCCTTCCCCCTAATATAAAAGGCCCCCCCCCCCCAGTATACAAACCCCCCAAAGGGGTTTTAGTAATAGGGGGGGTTCTTACCGTTTATCCGAACAAAACAACCAGTCGTTCTAGCTTGCTGGCTCAGCCATAGAGCAGGTTTCAAGCTTTAGGCCTAAATGAGTTTCAGGCTTCCCCGGTTCTTACCGTTTGTCCGAACAAAACAACCAGTCGTTCTAGCTTGCTGGCTCAGCCATAGAGCAGGTTTCAAGCTTTAGGCCTACATGAGATTCAGGCTTCCCCGCCCCTAATTCTGTAGAGATATTTAAAGGGACGACTGCCGGACCGGGCGTTGGGGCCAGAGGGGTTTTTTTTATATTGGGGGGGTATAATATTAGGGGGAACGGATTACATCACAATTGCATCTCGTCTCGTGAGGCCCCGGCATAGTATCGGAAAGGGCAATTGTTGAAATCCGTGGCGTCTTCTGCTTCGGACGGGCAGGCGCCTTGCAAGTACCTTGGGATGCGTTGAGTGCGCTAGAAGTCCGTCGACACGCCATGGAAAGATGCAACACGCACTCGCATCTTGCGCAGCCCAAACAGGATTGATATCTCCCCCCTTCCATGATTAAAGGCTACCCATGCCACCACCGATTTCTGCAGCAAAAGCGGCGTGCACTCACCACCACCCAACAATAACAGCTCCGAACCTTCTAGAAACCAAACAACAAAGTTCATGGGTCCAACCGCCAACATGAACACTTTTTCCGGCCACCTTCTACTACAGTCAGAACCTTGCCTGTGAGCCACACACATGACCTTTAGGGGGGGGGGAGGTGAAGGGGCACCCCGCCATATCTCGCAAGCATCTTTTACCGCCCTAACAGTGTCATGGGCCGCGCTCTACAGTGTGATAGTCTACAGCAAGTCACATCTCTAGGTGCGTTCGAACAAGCAGTTGTTTGTCAGTATCGTCTCAGTTCCCCACGGCGGCGATGTGTAGGTCGTCGTGGTTGTGGTGGTCTCGGGGGGGAGCGGCTCAAACCTCAGACACGACTTGCAGATGTAGCAAATGATGTAGACTCTTCCCTTGAACCGATCCCTCAAAGAACTTGGCACATCTGCGAGTTGACCCAGAGTTGAGGTGCTGTGTGCGGCCCAGGGGCGAGCAAAAGTCTGAGCCACTTGACAGCCGCAGCCTCGGAGAGGGATCTCAAGCACGGGTCTACTCGACGCATTCATGACAGCAGCGGTGCCAAAAAAACATGAAGAAGCCAACACACACACACACACACACCGAGGCGGCACAATTCCGAAAGACAGGCGGTCTTCAAGCTGCTGAATGTTCGTTGGCCTCGTCAACTTGAGATCACCCGGATGCGATGGCCGGAAGGTGACCTGAGCAGTTTGCCGCAAAGGGGCTAGAACAATGTGCCTCTAAGTCATGCAAGACAGAAAGTCTCTGCTGTGTTTTGTTCCTGCCTCATGCTTTCCTCATTTTGCAGAGGACGGTCCATCTGCGAATTTTTGTTGGCACTTGCCCATTTACATCAGAGACGCGCAACATGTTTGCAGTGGAACGCTTCAACTGCCGTATTGACCCTCTGACTCGAAACCCGTCATGTTAGTTTCATGTGAACCCTTGACGAAGAGACAAGAAGAAAACGATATAAAGAGACCAACGGCGGCGAACCCGGATGTGAAGCAGAGCAAATTCAGTTCACGGGACGCGCAGCCAGGACCCAAGTGAGGCACAATCCGCAGCACGCGAACCACCTAAACGCCAGAAAGCTTGCATGGGGCGCTGAGGAACTCAGTGAAAAGGAGAAAGCCGCAAGAATTCACAGGGAGAGATTCAATCTCTCTCCACTGAAGTCCCCTCTGATCATGCAAGGAAAGCTCTCTTCATTTTCGCGGAAGTCGAAGATTCAACGTCTACAAGGATTAAAAAACATCACAGAGCAGAAACGCAGGTTCTTTAGAGCATGAGAGGCCACGAACACGTTTCATGGTGGCTAGTGTATCCAATATCCTCCACAAACCCATTTTGTCATGGACATCGAGGTAAGACATTTGCAAGTACTTGAACTCCTTCAGCGCGGGGTGGATACTTGGCATGGGGCCTCGCCCTCCCAACCAAAAACCCTTGTCACCGGAAACCTTTGACGACACCAAGCAGCAAAGTGCTTGCCCTCGCGTAGCCTCAGCAAGCGGTGTCTCAGGATGCATTGGTCACTTACCACGCACAGCGCTTCCAGAACCTCTTCGTACACAAATGTCGCCCAGCAGCTTGCACGGCTCCGACTCCGTGCTCCAGCGAGGCTCGTCTTGGTAGGCACAGCTGTCATCCTGCCAATACCCAAGTACGGTCAAGTGCCGCCTCGTGAACTGGTGCTGTGGGCATCAGGCCTCAGCGCAGTTTGTGCCCCAGCCGGAATGCAGAAACCACCTCGCGAAGGGTCGCAGCTGGTGCCGGCGGAGGTTTTCTGGAAGACTTTCTGACAACCCATGACAACCCCCCAAGTCTGTGCCTCCACGATGGGCAGCCTCCCATGGAAAGATAGAACACATCGGAACCACCTGAGGCCGAGGTGCAATCTAAGATTCATAATTCATAGGCTGCCAAACATTAAAGTAGAGTTGCGTGCGAGCTCTTCGGCAGAAAATCAAGAACTGCAGGTTAGAGCTGAAAGTGCTCGCCCTGGACCTTTTCCCCAGAATCCCCAGTTCAAAAACCCCTAACATCCCCCGACCCAATCTCAGGACTCGGCCGTAGGGCGCCACCACCTGTGCCTGGAGACGCACCTGGTCTGGTTCCGAGGACGGCCTACACGAACCCAAATAATAAGAATACATACGGCATCAGACATGAAGCTGAAGCACAAACAGATCTGGAGAGGCCAACTGAAACGCGGACTAGTCTTGCCAGAGGCGCAGTCCCAGAGGATTGACAGGTCAGGTGGAAGCTGACACCATGCATCGTGGCGCGCCCGAGTTCCAGAGGAGGCTGACAGGCGAGCAGCAGATGCAGCTGAAGGAATTCAGTCGGGGGCTTTGCTAGACTGCATGCGGGGTGGACGTTCTCAAGAATCTGCCACAAATCAAAAACACAGGGACTTGATGGGACTTGCTTGCAAAGGAGTCCGCTTGGCCCCGACCCCGACATGCCCCTTCATCCGCCTCGTTGGCCAGCGACGAGCACAGGTCTTCTTTCCCACATGGGACGCAGGTGTGCGGAAAGCGCCGGCCACACTGACAATTGAAGACTCCTGTCACAGCTGGGTTTCCATGCGTTCACCTTTGCGATAGGGTTCAATAGAGCGCAGATCATGGGTCTGCTGGCCTCGACCCGATGTCTAGACAAGTTTCACAGGACATGTGCCCTCTTCGGCTCCTTCGTCTGGCGGCATGCACACGGCACACACGCTCTTGGACTTGTCCTCAGTCGGAACGCGGGGGGGGGAGGGGGGGAAGTCGGATTCTGCAAGAAGGCTCTACACCGACGCTCGCAGCCACACAAGCGTACTTGCTCTCTCCTAAGTATCCCAACTAGTCAACCCAAGGAGGCCTCTAGGCCATGTGCAAGAAAGCGGGTCGCTTGCAACTTGCAACAAGGCTGCGTACTGGCACACTCCCCCAACACGGTGCTGGGTATAGCGGCTGCAACCCTTGCAGGGCACGGCCTGGAGCGGCACTGGATCGGTAGCCGAGAAGAGTTCTTAAGGCAGCCCAAAAATATCTGAATATTAAGTGATCCCCCGTACATATTCAGAAACCTCATGTTCGAGAACTCGGCTATGCAGCCCATGCCCTAGGCACCGCCTCGCTCCAGTTTCCCGCTGCCTCTGCTCCACTGGAGTCGTCCTGTCAGCGGGACTCGAGCGCCAAGGAACAACGCAACAGACGCAGCACCGCCAGATCACTCGTTGCAGAGCCATGGGGGGATTCAAAAACCTCACAACCTACGAGCCGGTTCGAGCATTCTGGGACGATGGAGAATCAGCCGGCCTTTAAACATCTCTAAGCCCTCAGAAGTAACTGCCACCCTTCTCCCCCCCGCCTTCGATCTCTCAAGTAGGGACGACCTCACCTCCACAGCCGCTTGCTGTGCAAATCTTTGCATGCTCAAGGTTGGGCCCATCGTCCGCTCTCGATTTTGGCACCTACTCTAATCGGGCCTGCTTGCTGGAGTCTCAAAAAGCAAGAGACAGCTACCACCATAGTTGCCCAGCAACAACGGAGTACTCCCAGCTTCTGCTCTCATACGTTGCGCCTAGCTTTGAAGTCAAACTTGCTGATCCACAGAATCCAAACGGGAATCCACAGCACAGTCTCTAATCATATAAGATCATATCGTACCATACAGGTTTACACTGATATAATCATATTGTAACGAAAAATAGTAACCGTACTAATAACATCAGTAATAGTCATAATCATATGATCGTAGTATTTTGTAGGTTATAAGAGAGGGTGCCAGGCCTGGATCCAGTCGTCGTTCAGCGTCTTGCCAACTCCCACAAACTGGCGCTTCAGAGCCGTCACCTCCACGCCAGCGAAGTCCTCCCAAGGCGCCGTGCATCCGGCGTCTTCAACGAGAGACGACGCAAGCGTGCTGCAACGGAAACCGTGCGAGCCGCGTCAAGCTACTAAGCAACGAGAGGCATGCCATGAAGCCATGAAGACTCTTAACCACTCCACCTGCCTTGTCCTCCAGCACCCCACGGTACAGAACCGCATTGAATAGCTGGCCTTGGTGGGGGTAGCCGGGTAGCGGGTGGATCAGCGGTAAACGTCCAATGAGCTACGGTGTCTTTCCCTTCTGCCCCACGCCGTGACAAACTCCAAGGGACCCTCGAAGAGCCAGGAGCCACCGCTTCGACGTCCGATCCTTGCAACCCAGATCTCGTAATCCCATCGGGCCAAAAGACTTTTCAAAGCACGGGAGCGAGTTCGGGCACCAGGCTTTCGGAGCGGCAGGGAGGCTTTCGGCTTTCGGAAACGGCCCTTCCATCTCTCAACCGATCCTGAAGCCTGGCAGTTTGGCCTTTGACCCTTTAGCTTGCTTGCGGTGATGGGCACGTCAGCTTCGCGCGAGATGAGAAGTCGCCGGCGAAGCGGTTGCGATACCACTGCGGCCGCTGCCCCACCTTCTCCTGCTAACTCGGGCGCTGGCTTGGAAGCATGGCTTGTGGCTTCTGCAGTCAACGGAACGTGCAGCATCGAGTTCGGCAGTGGATCTACCGTCCTCTTTGCCATTGACCCACATGGTGATCTTGAAATCCTGGACCAAGTCCAGCAAGGAACCAGAAGACAAGGAGCTTTGGGAGGAGCTTCTTGCAGCCAAAGTTGAAATGCCGCAAGAGAGAGCTTGGAGATTCACATCTCTGAGTTCTCCAACGCTAGCATGCTTTGATGACGCTCCAATGGCATCCAACAGACCAGTGCAACCGACAACAGGCTCCGTCACGTGAAGGCCACCCCAAACATCCCAAAACTGCCCTAAGCCCCATGAAGCAAACCCTTGAATCAGAGGTATGCCTCTCACCCTGTCAGCAGCCTTGGCGTCGAAAGACATGGCAACTTCCACCTGCACAGCACCAGGCGGTTCTCTAAATTAGGGTCCCACGACGCCTCAGTAGCCACTGTAGTACAGCCCCTTATTGCTACGAATTTTTAAGGTACCCAAAGAAGGACCATGATTCGGAGAACTGTCCATACGTAACGAAGGATCCTGTGTCGAGCAAAAGCTTAGGTGCCGCTGCGTGGGAAATTGGCAAGGCGGAGTTTACATCTACACCGCCACCCCCCATAGGGCCCTCTCGAAGGTACAGGAGTGGAGAAGAGAGTACATAATATGTACTCTCACCGTACCCCATATTGTGGGGTACGGTGCAGGGGCGTGCGGGATGAGGGGCTTCTTATGGCAAAGCTAGCAGCAGAAGTCTGCACGTCAGGCTGCGAGCCTATCCAGTGTGTAACCGAGAGCCTACACTTCACTCAGTACACTCAGCACGATCGTTTCATAGGTAGGCTGGGCCAAATCAAGAGTAAATCTTTTGAAGAAGCTCCAAGGGCTTAGATAGGAGTTTTCAATTTTGGGTTACACTCGCAAGTTTCGATGCGGGTCTGAACTCGTATCCGCCTGCAGGTGGAGTTTGGCTTACTTCTGGTGTCCTGCATCCTCAAGGCACCCATTCAGAGCCCAGTATATTCTCGCCCAGACTAGTAGCCTGAACTTTGTGGTAAAGACTGGATTTCCGGAATTATGTTTTTTTGTGTTTTATCTGTGTTTGTTTTGCGAAATGCTAGGTGGCCACAATTGATTCTGTGATAAATCTGTGCTATGTTTGTGTCTTTTTGTGACCTGTTCTCTTTTTTGTGGGGTGGGGGGTGGGGGCAGGGGAGTCGACACAGGGGAGAGGGGAGGGGAGAGGGGAGGGAAGAAGGGGGAGGCACAGATCTTTCACAGATTTTTCACAATTTTTCGCACATTTTCACAGATTTTTCACAGATTCGACACCCCATGCAGGCACAGGTACAGATTTCTCACACTTGCCAAGCACAAAAAAAACACACTTAAATCACAAGAATGATTTGAAATCGGCCCCAGTGATTACCACTATTCCAGGTTACAAGCCTAGATATCTCTGTCATGTGCGTCCACAGGGATTGCCCTTTGCTTCGGCCTCGGCCCCGGTTAGAGGAGTTGTGCCATAGCCGAAGAACCTCAGCTCATGGCTACATTCTATATGAGCACAAGTCTCGATGAATGTCCCTTCCAAGGCATGCCTGTCTCAACTGGACCGGAGCAGATACGGGGTGCACAAAACCATCCTACTGTCTTCCGACCTTTCACAACATAAACTGTGTGACCTGCCGACAGAGCCCTCAAAATTATCTGACAGAGTGGGCAGCGTGTGACCGGAGGCTGTGCGGAAAACGAAGCGCAGCAATCGACATCGGCACCTTGCTGCAGGCATCAGGCACCAGGCGGCTGCTTTCAGGTGGCTTAGTGGTTGGCTCGTTTCAAAATGATTCCAATGTATCAGATTCAGCACTTTGTCACTTTTTCCCTCAGACGCATGAGTAGCCCGCTTCTTGTCGTAGATGACGCCGAACTCCCACCCACGGGCATCCGACCAGTATCTTTGGCCTTGCGCAGTTCAATCGAATCTTGGGGTCCGAACGCGCATGGCTTCAACGGTTCCTCCCCCTCGGCCTCGTCCTGTGCTCAATTTGCTCAGGATGGGGCCCTGCACTTCACCTGCCGCAGCACAAGGGGTGGCAGGGGGCAAAGAGCCAGGAAAGGCTTCGTATTGGACTATGACACCTGTGACATGTCGCATTGGATATCAAGACATCCTATTGATGCTCATACGTGTGTACATGTACGGCTTATGCGTATGACATCGTGTTAGTTTCTACGAAGGCTCGCTTCACCGAGTTCGTAAGCTCTGCACTGCTTAGCCCTCCGAAGGGTGGCCACGCCGACCAGCACGGTCCGTGTGCTCTGTCTGAGCCCCCATGGGGGGGGGCCCGCCCACTGCCGTGTCCTGTTCTCTGGAGCTCTTCCTATTTCAGCTCGGGTCAAGAGGGTGGCGCGGCCAAGGTGTCCCGGAGAGGCACGGGGTCCCCATCAACGAGGGCCCCCAGCTTTGCGTGGCTGCCAGTTCTAGCGTTGACTCCCTCGTGTTGGTCTCGGTCGTTACTTCCTCCCCCTCAGGGTGCTCTCCTCGCTGGACTGCTCGAGGTGCTCGAATTCGGTGGCTTGCGTGCGGAGCAGGATGGTCGGTCCCCGGCTCGAGAGAGCGTCATAAGTAATCAGTAATCTGGGTATGTAGTCGTGAATGAGTGCACGCCCTGTCTGTGACTACAAAAATGTTGTACCACAGCACCACAAACCCAACACGATCCGAAAGCTATGATGATCGGGAAGAAGCCATGCCCCCAATGCCCATACCCCGATCCCAAGCAACCGGCCTTGAATCTTCTTCAGCTTGACGTTCGAAAGCCCGACAAGGATGCTGAACGACTGAGGACCCGCGCCGAAGTCGAACATGCCAGGATTCCTCAAGATTCTCAAGGCCAGAAACGCAGTCCCGAGTATGGGCCGCCCTTACATGGGAAACCCTGCTGTACCCGTTACATACGCTATAACACCCAAGGGCCCGAGGGACCACATTCCTACCCTTAGACGGAAGTTATCAGCTTGTAACGGGCTGTGGGGCAACAAATTTCGCTTGCTTGCAGGAGACTCTGGCAAATAAAGTCAAACCCAAACTGCAGTCCGGAACGTGGGCTTCGGGAACAAACGTGGAAATGCGAATGACATGTTCGAACGGGTCAGGAATCGAGACTCCAGCATGAAGGATGGGCTTCACTTTGGTTCTTCAAGGTAACGAGTAGCTGCTTGGGACGTGAATGTCAAGGCTTGGGAGAGGATTGAGGATTTCATCGGTGTTTGAAAGCAAGCTTAACCATAGTTTGGTTCTCAAATCTCTATAACAACATGGAGGCGTGATCGACACGACCATGAACAGGCGATCGAGAACGGGCCGAGCAGCACGACGGCTCAGCTCGCAGCAGCTGCCCCCGACAATGACTGGAAAAGGTCTGAAGACATTCTGAAACATGTTTTCCACGTCTTCGCGCCCCCTAGAAGAGTCCCCAAAAAGAGTCCCCAGAGCATCCCTCCCAAAAACACCAAGGCGAAGAGCAGGTTGACTTCCTCGCCCTTTGCGACGAGGCCAGGCCATGCCTGCAATGCCGTCACCTGCGCGGGAGCTCGGAGAAACAAAAACTCAGGAAACCCCATGACTTTGAAGCATCGGAATATTCCATCATACGATGCATAGTATGGCCAAGTTAATGTCACGGAAGCCTCCCGCTGGAGTAGCAAGGCGCTCCGGTCTGGCTCTGTTTCCTCGCAGTCATCGTAGAGGTGGCAAAAGCCAGAGCTCCTTCTGCAAAGTGTCTCAAAAGCTCTCAAAAGTGTGGAAGGGCTTCTTATGTTTTTTTCCTGGGTCAACCGGTCAAAGGCCTAATCCATGGCAAGTCTCTGTGATGTCTGCGATGAGGATCCCCCCAGCCCACCCACTCCCCTTAAGCTAAGGGACGTGAAGAAGACGGCAGCTGCGCAAAGCTTCGCTGGGCACTTCTCTGCGATGCTGTTCATGCGACACTTCTCCTCAGGCCAGATGGTTGTGCACGTGGAGTTCTGGCAGCAGACAGCAGGAGGCTTGCCCTATGGCTTTATATGTTGTACATTGTTGTTAATGCGTGAGAGGCAAGGCATGCTCACTGTGTTGGATCTTGCACCGGCACATGCAGTTGGTTTAGTCGGGACGGCATGAGAAGCCCCAACACATTAGCCATGACAGTCCTTGCAGCCTTCGATTGTCAAACCTGGCCCAGACTCTGCGGTGTCTCTTGTGCTCGCTTCTAACTGCACAACTCCGAGACGATGGAACTCGCACTCCCTCGCAAGTTCGGCTCGTCACTCCCAACTCGGCCTTTCCAGCCGTTGCATCCAGCGGCTTGGTCCATGGTGTATGGCCTGAAGAAGGTTGCGAGAAAAGCGTAGAGCAGATGTGGGGAGGATGGGAATAGGGAGGCCAAGGTCCGGGCTTCTTTCGGCACTTGCGGCCCTGCTGGCTGGTGAAGCGGGTCTCGGGGGCCAGGTCCTCCCAGTGTGCTCACTCAAGCCTCACTGAAGTGTCCCCCTTCCTAGATCTTCCCAAAACCAAACAACATTCCCCAACCATCCCAGAGCTGCTTCTGGGTCCTGCGGGACTAAGCGCAGGCACGTGGAGAAGCGAGCTTGGCCCTCGTAAGCCACCGAAGCGCCTCATGATACAGCGGGGGGCGGAGGCTCGACCCGGCCCAAGGTGTGACGATGAACCAGATGGGTAGTAGCAAACAGCACAAACAGAACCATTCTGAACAAGATCAGGTCGCCGATGCCCTCTGCACGAACCCACATCTCGCAGTCCTCGGATACAAAGCGCACGAGCACGCTTTAGAGTGGCATGTTACTGTTAGATGTCTGGCACAGGTTCTGCAGAGGGATCAAGTGGTTCCGGCATGCCTTGAAAGAGGGAAGCGCGCTAGGTCTGTTCGCTGAGCGGCGTCGTTGTATTCAATGCCCTGGCAAAGCGGATGACTCCTGCGAGATCGTTACGTAGAACGGTTTCCCTTTGGGTTGTCCAACATCTGTCAGAATCCCCACACTCGATCTCCTGCAGATGAGCTTGCACATTTCCAGGCTGCGTCCACGATGCTTTACCACGTAAGAGCCTGTGTCGCACGTCAGTCGCCAGCACACCGTCAAACATCTGCTGTATTGGGGTGGGTTAGAAAGAGATTGTTAGAAAGCGGAGGGGGGGGCGAGCTCATGCTCGGAGAAGCAGCTCATTTGCCCCAATCTCTACGTTGGGAGATGATTTGCCAGGAAAGTGCCCGGAGCCTCGCCAGTCTTGCGGGTGTGCTCCGCGGCAAGCGCGGCCCACGCCGCCATCCATGGGCACGAAGACACGTTCTGAGTTGCCGGCGATCGGTGAGTAGAACTGTTGCACTGTGTTAGTCATACATGTACCAAGCCGACCTGAACTACACCGACTCACCAAATTCCAGATGCCGAGCTCTGAGGATCGAACTGCCTTCAGGTGCCGCAGCCACGGTGGCGTTCAGTGTGAGGTTCTCCTGATGAACAACGCTTACCCTGCTCGCAAACACCTGGACCCACACCCTCTCTGGCAAGGCACGGCTACGATGCACAAGCTCACCGTTGAACGATGACGTGCAACAACCTTCACTGCAGACTGCGATGGAAACTCTGCAAAGTCATTTCAGGTTGAGCGAGGTCTCCTCTAGTTGGTCGTCAGACTCTTGACGTGACACCTGGACATGCGAATCCAGAGCATTTGCAGCTTCAGACATCGTTTATGTGCAGGATGCACCGTTGTAAAGCTCAGCGATCATTCAGCTGGCAAACAAGAAGGCGCACGTTGGCCAAGGCATTGGTAACCTTCGTCTTGATCTGGCACCTCAGGCACATGCCATCCCAGATCTGCCGATTCTCTTATCCCCAATCCACCCTCGCATGCCGTGCTTCAGTGCCAGGATTAGACAGGCCAAGGGCTCTCTTGCTTACCCGGGCTTGAAGATGCGCGTAGTAGAAGTCCCAACTACGAAGCCGCTTGGCCAAACATTCATCGCGCTAGGCTAGGGCTTTGCCATGTAGCCCGCCCAAACACAAGAAGTCCCACATGCAGCTGGATCGGCTTGCGCAGGTGCAAAATACGAGAAGAGTAGCCACGCACAAAGCCTGCGTCTGAATCGGAAGCCCATTGCACAATTGCCTTGAACCGAAGGCGGGAACATCGAAGTTGGTCCAGGGCACGTCATGAAGGTGTCGTGGGCCGAAGGGCACGGATAACTCTTGAAGCCAGTGGCCTCGAAGCCTGCGCTTCAATTCTCGCAGAACTGTGGTAACGGCCAAAGTCAAAGCCTGTGGTGCTTCGTTGACCTAGTTGCAGGCTCAAGCTGTCAGTTGCCGCGCTCGCAACTTTGGATCTCGCAATGGTAGCTGGAGGGAATCTTCAGAAGCTTCACAGAACTGATGACAATTGAAGCGCCTGGGCAGCAAACATCTCCTGAGCAGGAGGTACTGCCATCCGCGCAGAGGACCGTCCTCGGCTTCTTGAAGAGTCCCAACTCACCAGCATGAGTTCCTTCTTGCAATGTTGCCCATAGCCATAGTAAGCCAGCGTCTCGCCGACGCTGGCTGCGCTGGCCGCCTGCAACACTTTAGGATTGCTAGACAACGCGCTGACGCTGATGACTCCACCCCCCCACCCCACACGGAGCTACCGTGTCTCAGCACAGCACGGTCTCCACAAGCACAGCAGCTTGACCATCATCTTGAAAGCAACGATATCCCTCTACGCCATGCCAAGCTGGGTAGTATGCACAGAGCTGCGCGAGGCTGTACAAAGCTGCGCAAAGAACGTCCCAGATCTGAAGTCTGCACGCCATGCCGACGTGCCTTGAAGATGCGGAGCTCTCGCAGGTCAAGAATGCGACTTGCCCCAGGAAGCTGGACGTAGACATACCGTCCGTGGCGGCCCTCGCTGCTGGCGGGGTTACAACATACCGCAAGTCATGGGTTGTGCATGGCTTTAGCATGCGTTGCAACATCAAGCGCCGTAGAATACAATACCAGAGCAAGGAATCGTTGCCATTCTTTGGCGCTGCTCGAGCACCCTAATCCAGCCTGGCAGTTTCCAGCATAAGTTTGCCCGGTGCCATTGCGGTTGCTGCCCGTGATCCGGGTGCAGATGACCCCGCCGCAAACGTCGCCTGGCCGAGGCCGTCGGGGGGGTGCATCAAGCGACTTTAGGACTTCAGATCGCATCTTGGGCCACCGAACTAACCCTTTCAAACTTTGTCACACTGTCCCTCACTCGCGGCCTTCACAGGGCGTCAGACTAATGCCAATGTTTGCGCCCTGGTCCGCAGCAGAATAGTTGCCTGAGTCAGGCATCTGAAGGATCCAAGCAGGTACACTGACGGACAAACCTCTGATCGGCACTCTTCGTACCTTTCAGCCGAGAGGCCAATGTCATAGTCCCAGCCTCGGTGCAGGCATACGGGACAGAAGCACGGACCGAAAAGTGCGGCCATCCGCATCTCCAACATGCTCCCCCTTGTGAAAGAACTGGAGGAACTGAGGGTGGTGTTGGGGAGTTTGGGGGAGCCCCTCAACAACGCCGCCAACAAGCCGCGAACCTGCTGAGCAGCAGGCTGCACTCTGTACCAAGGAAGAGCCTGGATGCGCACTGGTCCACATCCACATTCCTCAAGCAGTGCAGGAGTGGCGCGGACACCGTAGATGCGAATGTCAAAGGATACTTGACTTAGGGCTGTTTTGACGGCTTCATGCCGATCCCCACCACATCAGAAAGCAGCACCGCGAAAAAGATCTCCGTGTCCACAACATGACTACCCTATTGACCGGGCTGCTCGAGCTGGATTCTGCCAATGGGCATGGGACCTGGGCAGCGATGATTGTGATGATAGCTATCGGGTATAAGTTCAACTTTGAAACACAAAGAGCAACAACACTGCTTGTGCTGATATACTAAAATACCCTGCACGACAGCTGGCAGCAAAGCCACTGCCCAGATCCACCTGCACCCAGGGATTCTTCTCGTCAACCTCAGGCGAACCACAGCCCGAACCAAGCAATAGCGCCAGCCACCCAAAATTGGCCCCTAAAAGAGAAGAGCGCACTGCAAAATGGGCGAAAAGGTACGCTGCCCAAGGAGGCTTCCCTCCCCGAGAATGGAGGCTCCCCGAAACCCTTCAGGCTAGGATATTCGTCTTCCTGAGGGCTGCTTATCAGTTCGCTTGCAAAGCTGCTAGAACACAACCAGCTGAGAGACGTCCCAAGAGCTACAAAGCTGTGAGGCTCTTAACCCTGTGTTCCCACTTCCAACAGAGCTTAGAGGGCCTCGATTTCGGCTCGACTCTCATGGCCCGCATTGTGGAAGGCATTTGGCTGAGGCCGCTGGCAGAGATGGCCCGAGACTCTAAGGAGCCATCGTTGAGGGCGCCTTTCAGAGAGAGACTCACACGCTGTGCTCTGCAACGTGTTCAGGAGCCCAACTGAGAAGGTGTTCAGGAGCCCAACTGAAAGAAAGAAGGAAAAGGATAGCAAAGGCGCGACCCTAAACAAGCTCAAAGCCACCCGAAACCCCTTTTGAGCCTGAACCCCCTCAAGGGCCCGTTTTACCCGCCTTCGGTTCCGACGTTCAGCGTGGAGCCTCCGAAATGCACATCATGCACCACATCCGACACAACAACATGCTCGCTCAAGAAACGTCATCTCGCGACTCGCGACTCGCCGACAACGACTACATGACTACGATGCTGGGCTTGCGGCAAAGACAGGAAATGACTGAAACTACGGCATCAGCCGGGCTCCGCACTCATGCTGCTCGTCCCTACCAGCGCCAAATTCATATCGGCCTGGCCCAGAGCCCCAAACGGAAGTTGTAAAGGATACTTAATGATACTTACTATGCAGCCGGTGTGGCCTATCCATCGCTCGGGGAGCGAGAGTGGGAGCGGGAGGAACGAAAAGGGTGAAAGGGCGTGAAATCCAAGAACAACAAACTCCTCTTAACATGAGCCCCTTTGGGGGGTCCCACTCATGTTACTTCACACGAGCACGAAACTCGAAGGGATTGCTGCTTTCAAATCCGACCGAGAATGCAATCCCTCTGCTTTTTTGTTGCTTGTATCTGCGGTTGCCAGTTGCCACACTCTGTCCAAGCCTAGCCTGAACAGAGCCTGGCGTTTTGGCTTCTGCGAAGATCCTCGGTTCACGGATGTTCCGTTTTTTACTTGTGTCATCTGCTGCAAGACTTTCTTGCGCAGCCTTCAGCACTGAAAGGCCCCTAGGCATCGCCAGGCAACAATGCATGGCCGCATGAGACACACATCTCGTCAAATTCAGGTCACAGCTTGCGGCCACAACCTCCTACTAGCTTGAGGTTGACAACAGCTCGGTTGTAAAGACTTGACGAAGGCGAAGCACTGGAGGTTCCGCAGCTCTCCAGGGAAAGCTTCCTCGCCATCCTCGCGGGAGCCAACCTCGGATCGGTGGAAGGGTCTGTCGCAGAGGCCAAAAACCAAGCGCTGCGCAGGACCTCAAGCTACATCTGCAACGGCTGCCTCCGGTATGAAGATTAGATTTTTAGAAGACTGGCTGTCGGTTCCTCATAATGACACAGGAAACGGATGTGCTCTCTTAGCTCGCAGCGCAGAAGTTGGAGGTCTGGAGAATGCCTCAAGTCGTGGCCGCCGGCGACCGAGACACCCGAGAGGCTGTTCCGACCGACATCGACTCTTCTTGTAGAGCACTTCTCCCGAGGTACTGAGGAAGTTCTTGGCACCCTTCATTGCCAGCAGAGTGTGGTCCACCTCGGCTGTCTGAGAACCCCGGTCTCGGCGACCTGCCTTCTGAGATGATGGCACGTTCTGCCTCGTACAAGTAAGTAGGACCCAAGGCAGATCCGAGCAGCCAGCCTCATCGCAACCTCGTAAACCATGAAACTCCAACCTGCCCTGGCAAGGCTGTCCAAGTCACCCAGAGTTTCTGCGTCACGCCGTCAAACGTTGACATGATGCTGTGCCTGCGACGGCCGACTGCGCACCACGCTTAGTGCTGGAAGTAAACTATGCAGAAAGAACCAAGAACATGCTCCGAGGTCGCCGCCACTTTCCATCGACGAGAGATTTGTTGAGCCTTGCCTCAAATGGGTTCCTGCCCCAGAAGCTCTTCCTCAGGTTCCGGACTGAGAGTCTTCATGCAGACCGAGCATGTTGCGTCATGCAATGACATATCCACCTCTGACATCACATGCTGCCAGGCAGCACCGAATCTCCACCAACCCACAGGGCGTGTTTCCGCATGGGCAGGACCTTGGGTCTTTGACTCTTGGACAAGCATGAAGAGCTGAAGCGAGGGGGAGGTTTTGCGATCTCCGCAGCACTGATCACGCCGTCGCTGTCTCAGCATGGGCCCGCTCTGAACATGTCTAAACCCTTCTGGGCCTCGTCTTCGGAGCCTTCTTCGGGCTCAGGCACGAAGAGTGGGTCCTGAGGCAAAACCGCAGGGCCGGCCGAGTGCCATCACGAAATCCCCAACCCCGTGACCTTGCATTGCACTGGCTGGTTGATGAGCTCGCGGGCTGAGTCACCGGTTGCCCGGAACCTGAGGAGCCGAGACCGCCAAGGCACATGGCCCCATCAGCTGCCCCAGCGCTCAAACACGCAGACTGAGCTCCACAATAATATCACTCAGAATGTCTCCCACTGCTCCGCGAGGCCACTCCGAGGTCTCGGCCTCGCGTACCAAACGATGCCATCGTTGCTGGCAACGATCAGGGCCTCCTGCGCCAGGGCCCGCAAGGGCACTTCGAGGTGCAAGGGGAATCCAAAGGCATTGAGGCTCCAGGGACAAGTTGAGGGCCCAGCAGCTGCCCTGCCCTCTTCAACCGCAGTATTCTATGCTGCATCAAGCACGCAGAAACTCGAAAAGGCTCCCGGTCATGCCTGGGGCACGTGGTTCGGCCGCGCCCCATGTCTTGCTGAGCGGATGACCTTCCAGCTTTCTGGAGGGTCATGAGTCATGACTTGATTTGTCGAGGTTTAAGTTTGAGGTTCGGATCCCCCGAGAATGGGAGCCTTAGCCTTGCCCTGCGCTGTGAACCTGCCTTCTCACTGCCGAGGTCCCGGTAGATCAGTGGCACTTGATGCTCCGTCCAAGACACGCCCCAGTTCTGCCTGAGTCCGGCTGATTGCATCTGCCCAAGTTGCAGGGAGCTTTCAGTGCTCAAAGGGGGCGATTGTGACTTGGCAGACCAAAAAGAAGGTGAGGACTTTTTAGAGTGCTGATAAAGGCACATGAAGAGAACAGCAGCCGTGACGTTCTGCCGCAGCTAGAACAAACTAAAACACACCGAGGCCAGAGCAAACGCTTTTTCAGCGCTACTCACGATCCGGGTTTCCCCCTCCCATGACGCCGGACCATGCCCCCCAGCATCTGAAGTTGCAACCGCGCTCGGGCTGCAGCTGATTTGGCTTGTACTGAAGGAAGTGTCGCCCTCGATTGCTCTGCTCGATCTTGACGCCAGGGCTGATGAGGCCCTGAACATAAACCTGTCGGCTGAGGCACAATTCGGGTTCCTGGTTCAATCATGCTTCAAGACTCACGCACAGCTGAAGTTGACGGGTGAACTTGGGGGCGACAGGGTCCGGGACTCAGGATTTAAAATCTAGAGTTGGAGCTCGGTAGGATTGAGCGATCTGCCTCTCTGCATTCCGGTTTGCAAAAACCAGCCAAGGAAATCAAACCTCGGACGAGCACATGTCTAACGCCCAGCAGGCGTTGAAACTCAAGCGCGGCACCTCGTCCGCTGGCAAGGCCTCCCCAGTGCCATCTGCTGACTCGAAGAAGTCCAAGTAGAAAGGCCTGGGGTGCCAAGATGTGCCAAAGAATACCTCCAGACACCGAATCTTCAACAAGAAATGACATGCGCAACGGCCCCCCCCCCCCCCCCCCCCCCACGCTTGAGGCAATGGCTCATAGTAGCCGTTCGCGGAAGCCTCTGTGGCTGCAAGGCCCCAGTAGCGCGCCTGGCCGACAAACACGGAGCGATGCTGACCGAAGATTCGCTGGCTACGCCTCTCGAAGCCCCACAAAATCAATCACCATCAAAACCCAGAAATCAGCAAAAGCAAACTCCCAAGCTGCCTTCAGACATGGCGAGGCAGCACGACCCTGTCCAGGGGGATTGTTCTTCATTTCTCAAGAGCGCGGGCATGTGATATGAGTGTGCTGGGGATGGGCCCTCCCCTGGGCTTCGGCCTCTGAAGAACCTCTCAAGAAACGGTCCTCAAGGTCTCAAGCAACCCGATCTTGCCACGCGAAGCAGAGTCTGCAGAGCCCACTGTGCGTTGAGGAAACCTCCACCGAACAGAAAGCCGAGTCCATCCTCCAACTTGCCGAATACCCCTCTCCACAAGCGGGCGCCTCGTCACCATTTGCCTTGTGACTGAAAGATGCACGCTTGCAAGGGGGCTTGAAGGGCAAGGCTCGCCATGCCCCCCCCTGTGAAACTGCATTCGAGTGCCTGAAGAATCCTCTGAAACCGTGCCGTCGCCAAGCCAGAAGCCCAAACCTGCGCGTGATCCTCCATGAAACCGTTAGTAAGTTCACTTAAAGTTTACTGGATCACTAAGGGTCCACTCCAGCTAAGAAGCCCCCCAACTGATGACTTCGCCGCCGCCAGCGTCCCGAAGCCTTGGAAGAATGAAAAAACTAAGTTGGCAAGTGGGAAAAATGTGGGGAACCAAAGCAGCAGGTAACTTTGCAACAGCAGATCTGCAAGGTGTCCTCCATCGAAAGCTGAAGTTACAAGCTTGCTCTCCTCTATGGCCCGGGCTTGACTTCTGCATAGAGGGTGTACCTCGCGAAGCGCCAGAAAAGCCCTAAACCCTAAACCCTAAACCCTGAATAACCATAAGCCCTACACCCTAAACCCTAAACTGAGAAAACCCCGAAACCTGCTGGACGTGCCTTAAGGCATTTCAAGCATGCCGGGATCACGCACCGCGGGGAAGCATCTGAAGGTCCAGCTGCGACCTGGCCAGCGATGCTACTTACAACCCCATTAAGGCGCTTAAGGGGCTCTTTTAGTGGGTTCTAATAGAACGGTTCTAAGTACAATCATATACTTGGTTAATAAGTACCATGAACCTCCAAGTACATCAAAGGAAGTGAGGCGTCAGGAAAGCTCCGAAGGAAAGGAGAAGGGAGGCAGGGGGAGCAGCATGAGTCGGAAGCACTCGAAAACCTAAGCGAGGTCCCCCGTTCAATCTCCGGACTGTCCCCAGTCTCCCAGATCGCACCGTAGGCATGTGGAGATGCGGTCATCTCCGTCCTGAAAAGGCTCAGGCTCAGGAAATGGTGGGAGGAGTGGGGAAGCGCAAGTCCCACACTCTCTGGAGATCAGCCCATGATGGCCCATGAATTGCCCCACCGAACCACGACTCTGGTTCATTGGAGTTGAGATGGATCGCCGTTTATCACAGGCCCAGCATTGCACAGCAGGACTACACCCATCTTTCCGTCTCCTGTTTCAGGCCAGGAAGGCTTTCCACCTCAGAAGCTTCAAGAGAAGCATGGTACGAGTCAAGCCTGCCCTCCCATGTTGGAGCCTTCGCTCAATTCTACGTTCTCAAGATGCAGGCGAGGAGCATGCTTCAGCACTTGGCCGCGCATCTGCTGAAGGCTCGGATCCTGCTGAACAGGTCTAGTAAAATCAGCTGCGCACGCTTTCCAGTTGCGGGCGTCCTGCTGTGCTCTGACTATGGAGCAAGGCTGTCCTGACCTACGCCAGAGTATGAAATGAGTTTCAGCATGAGAATGAGAGAGCTACCTGGCCATGTGGCAGCTTTCCTGGCAGCTCCCATGCTCCATGCTGAACATCGTTTCATATCTGGTGAACCGTAAAACGACATGCACGAGGCAGTGCTAGAAACCGAAGCTAGATGAAGGAAACCTTACAGAAGCTTAAGCAGCTGCATCAACCACATTGCGCACCAGCACTATGCACTATGAGAACGGCGCAGCAGTGTATGACTACTGCAGCACCCTACGCAGCATCACACGCCTGATTGCACAGGGAATCTCTTTCGTTGACGTAGGGATGCCAAGATGAATTGTCCGGATTGCCTGGCACATCATCACAAACACGGCTGTAGGGCAACATGGCCACAAGAAAATGGTGCCAACAGGGGGGAGAAGTCCGGGAAGCAAGTTGAAGAGGACTAAAGTTTGCCGGAGAGGCAGCGAACATCCGTATTTCAATCGAAAGGGCTGCCGCACGCAGGACTGGGAAAACCTGGACTGCGGCTCTGTGGTCCGAGAAATGTTGCAACATTCTCACCCGCGCTTTGCGCGGGCAGCATGTTTCAGCATGCTCCATCATGCTCTAGCTCCGGGAGAATAGCAGGCGAATCCGTTGCAGCCTTTGGCCGATATTAGCCACCCACAATATGACGGCCCACTGCCGGGCACGTCGAGCTGCTGCCTTCTCGGCCACCCTTTGCAGCTCAGGATCAGCCTGCAGGTCCTCACTGGCATATCCTCGGTTGGAGCTCGATGTTTGTGCGAGCAGCAGAGTAGCCATGTCAAAAGTAGAGGGGTTCAGAATGTAATTACAAACTCAACAAGACAACAAGTGCATTCACCCATCGAACAACAAAAACTACAAGCTGCCAAGACCCAGCCCGAGCCTCCGAGCGCATTTGCGTCCTCCGCGACCGCGACTTTGACCACGTCCCGGTTCTTGCGCAAGGCCTCGGAGGCGAACTCCAAGCAGTTCCCGCGGCTCTTCACGGCTTGGCGCACCACTTCCTCGGATCCCCGGATCTCCTCGGAGGCATACTGAAAGGCGTAGGCGACCTGGGCCACCGCTGCCAGGACCACCTCGCGGTCCGAGCGAAGCTCGGGGCTGGCGAACTGCAGGGCATAGCCGCTCTGGGCGCAGGCCAGCTTCACCACCTCGGCGTTGTTTTGGAAGGCCGGGACGTGCTGCAAGGCGTAGCCGTCTTTTGCCACGGCCATCTTCGCTACCTCCACGTCCGACGCCAGCTCTGGGTACTTGTCCAACTCCCCTGAACCCATGGCGATGCCGCGCAGCTCCTTCTCCAAGGAGGGATGCGCCGCAATGAGCCGCCGCATCCTGCCTTCTTCCCTGCCTTCGCGGATCTTCTGACCGAGCCAGGGAAGGGCCAAGCCGCAAGCGACCAGGGATGAGGCGACAATCAGAGCTGTGTGGCTGTGAGGATGACTCTCCGGGGGGGCGATGTCCTTAGCGAAGGCCTGCGGTCGTCCAGGGAAGAAGGCCGTGAACATGTAGCACAGGACCAGCGCCGGAATCCATGAAGAGCGACGACGCATGTTCTAAGGCAGACTAGGACCGTTCCTTCTGTTCCCTTCTCTCTTCGAGCGCTAAACCCGGACAGACCACTCACGGATCTACGGCTGCAGAGACCTCAAGCATAGCTGCGACCAATCCGGAACAGTCGAAAGGGAGTAGCTGTTACTGATCACACACCAAAAACATGCTAGGGCTGCTGAGCTGGTAGTCCGTGTCATGCTCCCATGCAGATCTCATCCAGCACCTGCATGTATCCAAGCCAGGCGAGCTCACTAGAGCATGGGGAAGTCAAGTGGTAGGGCCCCCAGGGAGTCCAAATTCTGGGCAAGCTCCAAGTACTCAAGATTTTTTTGCATTGTAGAATGCTCAATGGTCGACTGCCAGATGGGGCACAGTACAGACTGAGGCAACCGTCTTGGCATGGCTTAGCTCGGCTGCACTTGGCTTAGTTAAACTGTCTACGCCTACGCCAACCAGCAATTTGCGAGGTCTTGACTGAGTTGTTAAACAGCTAGTACACCTTGGGTATGACGAGCTGTGAGCACTTTGTTCCTACCTGCGCAACAGAACATGGAACACCAAGTCTGCCTGTATCCACCATTACCCTGCTCCATGATGTCGAAGCCAACGCATCCCTGGCCTTTGCAACAGGTGGAAAACGTAGGGGCGCTACAGTAGCAAACCCCCGGGGGGTTGTACTTTGGTGCCGTGTAAAGTTCGTTTGAAGGGTACTTTAGCAAACGTGGCTAACTTGGCTCCCGGCAGGCACTGCATCGGGCCTTCCAGCACTAGGGTCGAGTCGAAGGGGCAAGTCAAAGGCGATAACTTCAGGGCATCTGGAGTATGGAACATCGCTCACACACACGCACACACCCACACCCACACACACACCCACACCCCCAACCCCCACCCGCACCCACACCCACACCCACACCCACACCCCCACCCCCACCCACACCCCCACCCACACCCACACCCACACCCACACCCACACCCCCACCCACCCACACCCACCCACACACACAGACACTCTACTCACAAAGAGAGACCTTCGAAACATGGACCTATCGAAGCAGCTAGCTGCACTCATTGGCCAAACCTAGCCCTAAGGATGAGCTGATAACCCCTTTGCATCGTCCTGATCCCAGAGCTCCACGGCAAATTCTTCGGGGAAGCTTCAGCTTGAGGCGCTTGCATGAAGATTTTTTCAGCACCCAAATTTGAGAAGCTCAAATGGCTTTGGCGCGCACAGCTGTAAGCTCACGCGCTTTTCCCACCAAGACCGCATCAGCAGCTGGAGATGCCAGGCTTTGGGAGCCGGGTGTCAGCCGGCGGGTGTCTCCGTAAGTTGTTGCCCCTGCCAGCGAAGTGTTGCTGAGTAGAAATTCAGGTGGTTTCCAATCATTCTCTGGCACATCACCCGGATCCCCTGCACATGCCTTCATGGCACTAGGAGAAGAAAATGGGGGCCACGACACAGGTGGGAGAAGAGTGGATCGGATCATCAGAAAGAAATTATAAAGCTCTAGTTTTTTGTTTTTGGCTCTCGGACTGTGAACATATGAGGGTGCTGGAACGCGTTCCACCCCGTCTGCTTCCACTCGGCCGGCCCCGAGACAAAATCTTAACATGTGGTCTGACCGTCAGAAATTTTCCTCAAAACGTCCACCCACGACTGTAAAACAGCAGCCCCCCCCCCCCCCGCAAAACTGCCTGCAAACGTGCCATGGCGAGCTCTCATGGGCTTCCAAGTTGCATCCGGGAAGTCTTCTGTACACCAAGTACACTCCAAAAGCATTGGAAAAACAGAAACGCCCAACATTCCGGACCTCTACAGACCCCGCATCGCTCTTTCGACCTTTGCATGGCCCCGATGCCGGAGAGCTCCAGTCATTCGCTCACACATGGCTAATGTTCTCATGGCAGCTCGGGGGAGGGAACCTTGCTCCGGCGACCACAAGTGAGCATCTGGATCTTGCATCCGGATGCTCATTGGGTAGTGCAGGGTAGTATGCTCTGGAGGAAATGGGGCATGGGAGGGCGTTTTGGGCGCCTGAAGCCTTTGCAGTGCATTACGTGGTCGCTCTTCGCGCACAGCAGCTCGACAGTGGCCGCACCACCGCCTGTCAATGGCCAGGAGAGGTTGGGGCTCAGTTGTCCAGGATATGCAAGCGTACAAGACATCAGTCTGATCAAGGTCTACGGCTTTGGCGAAACGCTTCGATAGCTTTATGGGTCAGATCAGGAATGCACCCTCCACCTTCTCCAAAACCAAGCCCTCAGCCCAGAAACTTGTCTCTCCTTCCACCTCTGGGATGTGCTAGATGTCTTATTCAGGTCACGCCATGCAGCGGGCAAGGACAACTGGGAACTCTGAATACTTGCACCTTCCCTGCCACGTCAAGGTCCCCTTACAGCTCATCTGAATTCAAGCTGCTACCCTGTCAAATTTTCTCTCGGCGTATCTCTCCGCGACCTTCATCGGTACATGTATGCCTACACACATTGCGCAGCAAGCCTTCGTCCAGTTGGCCCAGCGCACGATCCGGTTCATCACCTGCAACAGCATCTTCAGTGCATCAACGGGCTGGCCGGGACTAGAGTCCCCCCCAAAGTCCCCCCTCAAGTCTCCCCTGGCCGGCTGCAACTTGGCCAACTCGGGGCTGCTGTGGCCACTCGCGTCCACCTTGACACTTCGGCAATGTTCGGCTGTGGCAACACGATACGACGCTCGAGGGGTATGTGGGCCCGCAACGCACAACATTGAAAAAACACGACACCCGTTCTCTGAAAGGCGCCGTCGGTCAGGACGCTGCCCATGCAACATTCCGTTTCTAGGCTCATCAACCCAACATGCCGGAAGATTTCAAAGTCTAGAGCAGTACCGGTGAAGTGGACCTGACGCGATCTCAAACCCAACGACGGGCAAAGCAGTTCGCCAAGAACATCCAGCAATGCCATGCCTGCAGCCAAACAACACACGCACACAAAAGTGCGACTAGCACCTTTCAGCTTGAAGCGACTTGTAGAATCTTGTAGATGTAGCACCCAGACGATCCTTACCCATAAGCGTTTGATGAACTTGCTGCCAAGGGGCTGGGATGGTGATCGCAGCAAACAGCGCGACCTGGCAAGACTAACAGCACCAATTCCAGCACACCCGACAGATAGCCTTCGGCATTGGCACCCAGAGAAGTGTGTCGGGCCAACCACCCCAGCAGCGTTGGCAGCGATCTCATCGCCGGCTGCCATCTGCCGGGCAGATTTGGGTCGTTCCGCTTCCATGAGAAAGAGTTCTCTCGGGTGTGCGTTCGAAGCGGGTTGGCCAATCGTCTCTTGTCACCCGTGTAACAGCTTGCTGGAACCATTGATGGTTCAAGTCATTTCAAGGATTCCTTCAACGGTGTCTGAAGACTGTGCTTCGAAGCTTCTTGGTGATAAGGCACCTGCACACCCATTTCAATGCTCTACGATTCCACGTTGCACCTTTAGTGCCGCGGCGCAGCGGTCGACCTCCTCCCGCGGCGAAGGCTTCCCTGCACAGTGCTGCGTGGGATGTCGTGGGCTTTTTGGTTCAGTCCCCACGTTCGCCCATGATAGAAGGAGCCTCTCAAGCCGAAGTTAAGCCCAGACTTTCAGGATTCTTCAGGACAGCCAAGCGCTCAGAGTTCGAATAGGTTGCGGAGGAAAGCTTGAGGAAGCCTTAAACTGCCAAATCACTAGCAGGCGCTTATTCCCCTTTTCCAGGGTTTAGGTGCCCATTTAAACCCCTTTCAACCAAAAAAGAGGGGGCCAGGCCTGGCTCATCTGGCATGCGCTCGTTGCCCATTGCCTTTCCCAGCTCGATCATGAGGGCAACCTCCTTGTGCAGCTTGCCTGGCAAGTGCTTTGAAGATTTTTTGGGGAAGGTGGGAATGCTCAAAAGCAATTACAGTGGGGCTATGATATCTTGCAAGTACGTGCATTTCGCGACACTCTTCAGGGCCATTTCCTTTTATATCCAAAGGGCTAAGGCCCCCAGCAGGTCCCAGTAGCACTTGGCATTCTGTGTTGATCAGGATACGACCCTGATCAGCTGCGGCGCCTGAACTCTAAGACAGTTCTTAGCGCTCCGAAAGAGAGTCCTCTTGAACTCCCCAACTGGCTATGAGGAGGTTCAGGGGTACAATGGCTTCGGGGCTTTCCCTGCCCTCTTTTCCACTCCGTCCCCATGCGTGTGCGTATCTGTGTGTGTGTATATATATATATGTGTGTGTGTGTGTATGTGTATGTGTATGTGTATGTATATGTATATGTATATGTATATGTATATGTATATGTATATGTATATGTATGTGGAAAGATGAACTTAGTGTACCTCCTGTTTTTATATTTATATACATCAGATGGGTCTTTTAGGATGAAACATTTCACATTGATTTAGGTTAGTCTCATTATAGGGGAGGATAATCAGAATAGATTGCACGTTGCATTTCAATACCCATTTTCCTGAAAATTATATCATTCTGGCGATAAAACATCGCAATTTTTCAATAATTACAATTGCTTTTATATGTTTGGTACAAGCATTATTTGACCAACTATGTTCCAGTCATTGGCGCCTGTGTTTTTTCGAAATGTGGCTCTACCTGTTGCTATCTTTATCCGTAAACGTAAGTGATATGAACGAGGTTTTAGCTTCGCGTAACGGCTTCCATTTCTTAAACCTACTGTAAATGGCTTTTCAAATACCTACCTTTACATTGTCAAAAAATGAATGAAAAAGTATCCGTCGCAGTCTAAATCATCTGCATACCTCATCTCCATGTGACATGTCTAGGCTTCAAAAACTGGTCCACTTGGTCTTGTGGGGTGTTCTCGGACAGCTATCCGATTGGGTATGTTCCTGTTTCAGGACGAGTTTTTTTTAGGAGAAGGCCATAGGCCTTAGGTGCTGAAAGATATAACGACCTCATGGCAGCAAATCTTGGATCGCGTGACCTAATCTCTGTCTTAACTTAAAGTAAGTATTTGTGTTCTTGAAATCGGGATCATTTTCTGGATCTGACCCAGAACAACCTCACTTGAAACATTGACCAGAATGACAATTGGAAATGGAATTTAATTGAATTAAGGTAAATGAATTAAATTGAACTCAAATATACTGAATTTAACTAGTTTAAGTTACATAGAAGGACTCTGGCAAGATGTGTTGCTGTTCTAGGGAAGAACGCAGTTAAACAACTTGCGGTCGTTCATGTGTTAACTTAATCATTTTTCCTATGCAGTTTCAAGTTGCGTTTTACATACTCCTCATAGTTCGACTCTTGTAACATACATTTCTCTGTTGCGCGTCTCCTTCGTTCTTCTGAATCATTTGTGCATCGACAATGTCGGCTGTTTAGAGCCAGCGAGACTTTATTTGATGTAGTCGAAAAAAGGCATCCATATAGGCAAACATATTCATATAGGGTCCTGAAACCACTTGAGCCCAAAACCTGTGCCAACTCCAACATTAAAGCTATCCTGGATCCAGATGCGTGTATGTGCATGTGCACGTGCACGTGCACGTGCATGTGCATGTGCACATATGTCGCTTAAGAACTCATAGCCTATCGCTTGCTGTGCTCCTTGTGGATGCTGCTTGACAATTGCCGTGAAAACGGGCCTGGATTAAAAAACAAGCAGATCAGTCTAACTCAAGTCGTGCCTCCAAAGGTCAGAATGAAATCCTTGGGGCACAGGACGAGACACGCACACATGGCAAAAGCGGGCTGCACTCCACGAAGCTGTCAACTTGTGCTCCCCAAGATACCCAAACCTTACAGGGGCTTGCCATGATCATGGACCCAAACCAACTCATCTGTCCACTCCTATCGGTCCTATGCAGCTTGGTCAAGATTCTCTCAGCGAGGCGTGCCAGTCAAATCAGTACGCGCACTTGACAGCAGCAGTGTAGACCGACGCGATACCTCTCAAAGGGCAGTCTTCTGTTAGCAAGATATAAAAGTTTGGCAACGCACATTGGCGGTTCCAATACTCCAATGTTCTGAACTGTCCTGGCATCCCAACTTTGCTCTTTTTACCACCGGTAGCCTGTAAAGGGCTTCTGCAAACTAAGTGTTCGTCCAGAGTGCTGTTCCAAGTTCAGGGCAGTCGAACAGCAGCTGAATGCACATGCTCGCAGTTCGTGCCAGTTCAGCACACAAAGAACAAAAGAGCGACTCCCCTTTCCGACGCGGCTGTCATTTTGACAATCTGCGGGCCCAGCGGCTTTCCATGTCTGCACGGCTGATCGATGCACCTTCCCGCGTGGCGAGCAACGGCGTCGAATGAGGGGGCTAGATATATGTATATATACATATACAAATACAAATACATATACATATACATATACATATACATATATATATATACATCTACATCTGCATCTACATCTACATCTACATCTACATATAAATGTATATACATATACATATATATACATATACATATACATATACAGATCCTGATATATATATATATCAGGATCCTGGAACCCTGAAAGCCAGGACTGTTGGAACTATCGCGTGGAACCCGGCATTCCCTGCCTTCCTTCTCGAAGCTGCCGAGCACACGGAAGAAATCCAAGTTTGGTGGATATGCGACCTGCGACCATTGAAACCAGTCCTTAGGCAAGCAGTACACTCCTACGCTACCGCGCTCACAGCTCCGATAGCTCTTGATTCCAAGGAGCATAGGAGGTCGTCACTGCTGGCTCCCACTTGCTGCCCGGCGCGTATGGGTTTGTGATGCTCTTCACAGGTGCTGATTTCACCATACCTCAAGCCGGGGGCAGCTCTCCAGAATCTTACGCGGGTCTTCTGATGCTGGCAGCTCGTTGCTGCGAAAGAGATGGGTCCCAATGCCCCTCTGCAAATGATGTTACCTGGGCTTCAAACGCCCCTTGAGCCCAGAAGCCCATCTTCTCGTACACGTCGACCTTGATGTCCTTGTCCTCCGCCGCGATCGCCCAAAGCAATCCAGAGCACTGAATGCAAAGTGCATCATGTTACACTTTCTTGCATAACCTTACATTGCACTACAACATCATTACAGCATGTGGCTCATATGACCGTATAGTACATTCTGTTGCACTATACTCCATAATGCTGCATTACATCACTTGACATTTCAGTATATGGCAGTATACTGCAGATTTTTGCTGTATGTTAAAATACAATGCATGATCCGACATCATAGTGCATCAGATTTCATTTACCCCAGTGTGCACTATGTGCCGTAGTATATAACCGCATATTGCACTCGTTCATGGCAAGCACGGCAGCCGCTCCTCCAAGCGCGGGCCCCATGCCCGGTCGTCAAAGGAAAGTCCGGAGGAGCAAAAGTCCCTCACGCGCTTGAAGTAAGGCATCTCGTCCTGTCTTCTACTTCTCTGGACGGTGAAAGAACTGGGCAACTTCAAATGGTGCTGGAAACTTCAGCCCCCTTCACCAAGCAATGCGAAGCCAGCTCAGCACTCAAGAAGTCGCCGCCTCCTCAGGCAGCGCTGGCAATTCTGGGCCTGCGGGATGACAAAGCAGCTCAGGCTCGGCTGCCCTTGCTCAGAAATCAGTGGTGCATAAAGCAGTACAAAGCGGCTGCGTGGCACCTTCCTGGCCCATCGCCCGGTGGTATGCGCGGAGGCCAACAGCGGCACCAACAACATCGACTACCTCCATATCACTCATATCGCTCATGCGTGCTCTTGGTCAGCTAGATGAGCGAAGTTGAAGGGTCCGAAGAGCTCGAGAAATCGTAGTAGCCCGATGCCTCGCAAAGCCGTACGCACTTCTCGTCTCGCAACTCGTCGGATCCCTCCTCGCGCGAACAGACGACTTGATGCAGCGTGCTCGCGGCAACACTGCATCTCTTCATACGAAGACTTCCCAAAATGGGGGACTTAGCACAGGAACCCCTTGAAACCCCAGTAACCCCCAATAAACCCCGATCTCCTGCAGGTTCTTTGGGTCGGGCACCTCCCCGGCTGCGACCAGCACCTGTGCACTTGGGTACTGCTTCAGAAAGATAACAGTCAGTACGCATAACGCACATGTATATGTATATATATATACACACACACATAAACCATGCATAAACATGTATGCATGTATGTATGTATGTATGTATGTATGAATGTATGTATGTATGTATACGTGTATACATGTACGTGCACGTGTAAGTGTAAGTGTAAGTGTAAGTGTATGTGTATGTGTATGTGTATGTGTATGTGTATGTATACGTCTGTGTATATGTATATGTATATGTATATGTATATGAATATGTGTATGTGTTCGTGTGTCTGTGTGTCTGTGTGTATGTGTGTATGTGTGTATGTGTGTACGTGTGTACGTGTGTACGTGTGTACGTGTGTACGTGTGTACGTGTGTACGTGTGTACATGTGTACATGTGTACGTGTGTATGTGTATGCGTATGTGTATGTGTATGTGAATGAGTATGCGCATGTGCATGTGTATGTGTATGTATGTATGTATGTATGTATGTATGTATGTATGTATGTATGTATGTATGTATGTATGTGCATACCTATATGACTTCGCGTCTTCATGGAGGTTCATGGTTGCGTACTTACGTCATGCGAACACCCCTGTGCCATGTTTTGATCGCCACGCCATGATCCACGTCAAGGCAGACCCAGCAAGAGAAAGCAGAATATCTGGGCCTCCCAAAGGTAATCGGCAGCTTGGAAGTACCAACCTCAGCAACCCAGCAAGACGTGAAAGAGCGAACTCAATGAGAGAGTACGCCGCATGCGCTTCTCGGCTTTCTTTTTCTGCAAAATCTGATTCATGCGCGATCCTTTCTAATTCATTCATGCCTTGGCCTTAAGTCTGAATTCAAATAACAGGCTCAGAAAAATTTGGATAAAAACAGTCATCGAACGTATTGAAGGGCCCATTAACTCCCATCGCAAACATGGAGTTTGTCCCTGTTACCGCAGTAAACGTTTGTACCCTACTGCCCTGACACGGTGAAATGTGTTATCGAACCCTCAGACATACGACAGAAGACTGCCGCTAGCAACAAACTCAACATACTGTGCTTCTTGCAGACGTCAGGACAGATGCCCAAAACCCAAATGGACCCAGCAGGCCCAGAAATCGAGGAACAAGCACGAACCCAAACACAGGCGCATGACTCTCTAAACTTCCCAAGAGGTCTGAAGAGATGTAGCTTTAGATCACAAGGCCCCCACCATACTCTTTGCACACACATGCGCTGAGTTGCCAGCTTGCATTCAGCAGGTGCTGCCTTGTGGGCTCGCGGCAGGCTTTCCAGGGTTTAGGGTTTAGGGTTTAGGGTTTAGGGCTTAGGGCTTAGGGCTCAGGGTTCTCAGGGCTTGGGGTTTGGGGCTTCGAGCTTAAGGTTTAGGGTTTAGGGTTTAGGGTTGAGGGTTGAGGGATACAGGGCTTGAGAACTCAATCCGAAAGTCTGAAGCCACTTCTTACTGCCCAAGGCGCTGGTTTGCGAGGGCATGCACCAGGACGCCCAGGCCATCGCACTCCTCCCAACGCTGCGGGAGGCTTGTGCAATGTGGGGGTATTCTAAAATACGGGGGCCCTAAATTAGACCCGCAAGTAGCAGGATTCCCTTCTAATAAGGACGTTAACGAGGTACCCTGATTTCGGAAACCACCGCCTCTTATCCTCAGGACTTGTGGAAGCCCTGGCCCGGATCACCTTTTCGCTCTGCAACTCTTTTGGGGCTTCCGTGAACAAGTGAGCTTCTTTGGTCAACAGCTGTCAACCGCCTTATCTCAAGGTTCCCAGTGCCAATCGCTCCGTTTGGACCTGAGGGTTTCCGGACCACCCCTCCATCATGCTTTCTCCTCTTGACAAGTGCAGAACAACCATTTCAGAGATTGGGTTGGTGCAAGAAACAAAAGGAAACTGGAGAAACAAACCAGCCAACGCACAGCTGTAAAAGAGATGACCAGACAAAGAAGGTCCTTGATGTCAGAGGAATTAGAGGCAACATGAGGCAACCTAGCTGCCCTCATCTACTCCTCCGGCTCGGAGAATTCGTGCTGGGCTGCGCCGATTGCTGAGAAGGGGTCCTGGCCAGCTTCTGTTTCTGGAGTTTGGACTGTAAAAAATTTCAAAGCTTGGGACTTGATTGGACAGGGGCACCTTCGGAGTTCATGCAGACTTGCCCCAATGGCGCAGACTCCCCCACCTTGAACTTCCTCTGCCGGCCTTCGGCATGCAGTTTCTGACAGCCTCCGCAGGAAGAGTGCGTGCTTCAGCATGCTAGCAGCTGAGAAGCGGGGTAGCCGGGAGTGACTGAACATCGCCACGTGTTTCGCTCCAAGTCGACACCGAATGGGGTTTATGAGTTCACCCGTCTTGAAGACGAAGCTGAAGCATCTGAAGCTATGGCGCCTGGGCACGACGCTGTTGCTGCCAGGGCCTGAAGCGAAAGCCTACTCGTTCGTGGTGTCTTTTCTCGATCTTCCTGCTAACAAGCACATGCCCTCGCCGAACCACTTCGACCGCTTAGTGTGTCATGTGGCAAGTTGTGGCCAAATGCCTCCCGCACCAGCTGAACCCTGCGCCGGCGGGGCAGGAAGTCACCCCGTCCGCAGAGTTTCACGAAGAGCTTCCTTGGACAGCAAAGCACCAACCAGAGAGAGAGAATATATGTATATATATATACATATATATATATATATGTATATATATATAAGTGTGTGTATATATTTATATATTTATTTATTTTTTACATATATATATATATATATGCTCCAGCTCTGGTAGCTGTGGAAGGGATGCCAGTTGCTAAGTGTACGGTTCGAACATGCTGGAAGCGGGTTGTAGGACGCGGCGCATCGGCTGTACGAAAAACATCTGCACATGCGCAGGCCGGGAACCATCAAGAACCCTCTCCAAACTCTCGCTCTTGCACAAAAGCATCTTGTTCGCAAAGCGCATTGCTTCGGTCTTCTTGCAGGGTGGCGCCCCATTGGCGTCCTGCGCAGCATGGGTTAACATGTCAGAGAGGGGGTGCCTCGCAGGGTCCCGGGTTTGAATTAAAACAGACATGACAGGCTCAGCGTATCCTCCTTCAGTGTTGAACGCTTGAAGCCTAAACAAAAACAACGCCTGAATCGCCAAACGTGCTGCAAAGGGTTGTTTTGCCAAATCTCCCTATCTTGGTCCTCAGCTTTCCGCTTCATCAGCGATGATGCCCGGAGGGAACGGTCAGAAGCTCTCTGAACCGAAGCTTCGGAATTCGAGTGAACAGCCTTGCAGTCCTTTCTTCGCCGACGAAGTCGAGGCTTTGATATAAGTTTGCTGAATATGTGTGTTGGTCAAAGCTTGAGTAAAAACTGTCCAAACCGAAGAAGCCTAAGGGATCTGCTGCACCCGCGCCTTGCAGGATGACAAATCGGGACACCTGGGCACCCACAAAAGCAAATGCACAAAGAGCCCCGGCTGCCAAGGGGTGGCACAACTTCTCCATAGGCCTGGGATCTAGGACTGTTGGGCGGGGCAAGGACCCCTCGAAAGTGGCTTCTGGGGCCCCCAGCGCTTCGTTGCTGCAGCCCTCTCCACCCGGCGACTGGAGGCCGCAGTCCAATGGAACCTTCGCCGTTGCTGCAAATGCTTCTAACAGAGCTTGGACTACGGTCATTGCTACTTATTACTTACTGAGCCACTTGGACACCTCGGCAGTCTCTGCAATGCTTTTCTGGTCCAAGTCGCAGCGGATCGGGCGATCTGCTTTGTCCAGCCGCAGTAGTGCACCGTTCTGGCATGCAACACCAAGAAGATCGTGCTAACGCAGAACACGGCCCTTTACTGAAGATGGCTTACATTGACTTGCCTATACATGTACTCAGTACTCAGTGCAGAGGACGCAAATCCGCGAAAGACTGGCACCCCTGCATTGCGTTGCTTGCTTGATCCGGTTGCTGCAAGGAGAGTCTAAAGAGTTGCCTCGAGCACGAGCATCCCCAAGCATCAAGAAAGCAACCCAATAATGATAAAGATACCCATAGCAATATAAGATGTAGTACCTGAAAATCGTATGGCCCATCGGAGCCCATCGGCCCCTCGACCTCTGCGTCGCAGCACAGGCACCGTGCCGGGCATTGACGTAGGACTGCCAACTATGCGCGTCAGGTGCCACGGGCACGAAATCCTCAGCTGCCGTGCTGCAATGATACACACAGCTGGTGCATGAACAGCTTTGGCTGGCCGGCTGGACAGGTGCAGCATGGTGCAGCCCTGTGCAGCCCTAATAACTCAACGAAAGAAGGTAGCATGAAGTCAAGTGGCCCTGCCGGAGTGGGCCCAGCCTTGGTCTGGTCGAGTCTAGCAACGCATCTTCGTTTCGGGCCGATCTCCCCTTCTTAGAAGAAGATGGAAATCAAAACGGCGCAGAAAAAGGCGGCTCTTGAGCCATGAGGCTGCTCTTCATGTAGCAGCGGACTCCGGAGTCGGACAGGGCCTCTTCGCAAAGCAACAGCTTTGTGGGCAGAGACCGTTGCAAAATCCCTTTTGAAGAAATGCACGCTGCCTGGTATGAGAAGCCCGCGCAGCCTCCGCAGCGGTCGCATGCCGCCTGCAAAGTGGGCACCCTGTGAAAGTTGGGTGGAGTGCCAAGCTGCCGTGCCGGAAGACCTCCGTTTGTGCTTTTTGCAGGTTCGACAGAGCTGGATGCATTAAAGCCCTGCATTACGCCACCTACAGCTTTGTGAACGAGTTCCCAGGGCCTGGCACGCGAGGATATCGGGGCATGAACCTCGTGCACATCTCATGGTTGCTTATCAGAACATGCTGAACTGTGTATGCCTGGATGAGAAACATGAGACACAGATTTGTCTACTCTAGCTCGAGGGTGTTGGTTCAATGGCCCTGAGAGGCACAACACATCCGGCTCAGAGATCCCACTCCCAAAGGCCGGCTTCCACGGGAAAAGGAGGCCGTTGGATCCATTCGATTTCGCTAGGTCTGCTCTGCCAATGATGGAGTATACTAGCAATGTGAAAAGCCGGACGATCATCTGGAAGACGTCCCAAAGTTCCTCGCAAAGAACTGAAAAGCTGCCAGATCCAAGTGGCTGTGACCACATCCATCTCCGTCCGGCGTATCGAGACCTGGTGTCCGAAAATAGGGGTACGCTTTTTGGGGTGTTCCTTTCATGAGGATGATGGTATAGGCAGGACCGTGGGGGTTGTTGGGGATGGATTCCGGGGGGGGGGCAAGCGTTTCGGGTTCCATGCCTCATCGGGCGGTGATCATCAAGGCAGAAAGAGCTCATCAAAGACAGGGTATGACAGACCCTACCTGGACTCACACCAAGCTGCCGCAGTTCAGAGGAGTTCCCGTCGCAGGCTTGGGCGTCCAGCCACAGTAGCGCAGGCCTTGGGAACCGCTGACTCGCCCCAAGCGCATCCAAAACCCCATCCTTTGAGGAATCGGAAGGACTAACGAGGAGCTGCAAAGCCTGCACAACCAAACACCGCAGCGCATGAAGCCTAACCCCACAAACCCTGCATGAGTGTTGCTACAGCTCGAATGACCCAGAGCTACCCACACCGAAGTCTGCACGGGACAGACCCAAACAGAGAGGACGTGGCTGATACGAGAGCTTACCTTCAAGCTCAACCCCGCTTCTTTTGAGGTGGCATGATTCTGACATCCCGCTCCTGGCTCGTGCGAGCCCGTGCCATTCTGAAAATGGATGTTGAATTGCAAGTAGGGAGACGGAACTGCGCTGTGTCAAGTTGCTGAGAGACCCGTGTTTTCACTTGACAAGTTGAGCTCATGGGAGGCCGAAGACCACTTATGTGGTCGAGAGGATGGAGATGTGGTTGTTCGTCAGGCCCACCCTTCCCCTTGTTCGGATTCATGTTGCGAAGCATGTGGCTGCTGACCCAGCATCTGCCTTTACAAAAGCTTAGTAGAAATAGAAGATTTTTAACACGATGGCATAATCCACACGGCCGGGAAGCCTGCAGGGGTTTGAAAGAAGCCTTTTTGAGCACCGAGGGCTGCGCCTTTCTTCATGCACTTTGCATCTGCCGGCGCACCGGACCCTGCCCAGGCAAGCACTTCCGACATGGCGAGGAGCGCTTGTGCACCCGCGATCTTAAACCCGACTGGAAAAGACTGTACCGATAATCGTGGAATACTACAGTAGATTCAATACTGCAATCATAACAATTGTGCAATAAGACCCCCCCCAAACCCCAACCCCAGAAACCGCTAAGGCGGCCCCCGAGGCCTTTGGCGATGTCGACCACAGAGTCGGAACCAGCTTCCAGGCCTTCTTCTCACGGTTTCGGCAATGGATTCTTTTTACTTCTCAGGGTTTCGGCAATGGAGATCTTCGCTTCTTCGGGTTTGGGCACACTTCTTGGGGTGGGGGGCTCCCCTCATTTTGCTTGCTTTTAAGAGCTTTTGTGCCTGTTCCCTTCGCCACTTCTTAGGGTGAGATTGAAGCCAAAGCTGGTAGGGTTCCTGGTGTGCCACGCACTGAGGGGGGTCTCCCTTCAGGGTTTCTGGGGCTTTGACTGCTTGCAGAAACTTCAGTTTTTGCGGGGCTTGCCGCTGGAACACTCTGCTACTTTAGGGTACGTTCAGGCTCTTCAGGTTAACTCACGGCGTACCTCAAAAGGCCAGCTGCAACAGAAATCAGCAAACGTAACTTTTCTCTTAACTTGTACAATGCTAGCTGCTAGCAGACGTGGAACAGAAGGAGATGTTGGTGTCCTAGCTCCTGCGGTGCGTCTGACCGCGATCCCAGCTTCCACTCTCGTGTTTCAGGGCCACTCGAAGCTTCAAGCATGAGGGCTTCCTTTCTTTTTCCTATAGCTAAACATTCTCAGGCCCAGCAACTCCAACCGTCCGGGATGTCCAAGGCGGATGTGAGGTACAGGGTACCTTGGCTTGGCAGCGCCAAGGAGAAGCGAGCTTCGTGCCGGCTTCTAAAGGCACGTAAAGGCACGTTGCTAAGGGAGCATCCAGGAGTATACTTGCTTTCTTTGCCTTCGATTCCAGTGTGGGCAAATTACGGTCCAAAGTTTCGATCTTTGCCGGCAGCAGCTTTCTGCGATTAAAGGCTGCAGGAAATCAATAGGTGAGGAGGCTGAAACGAGGCTGAGACAAGCTGCAAGTCTCCTCGTGGCTGAGGTACCCCAAGCACTCAGACATCTCCTCCAAAGACGACTTTTTAGCATGCTCCGGGGGGGGCCATCGGAGACCTGACCTCTCCTTCGTGAAGCGTCACGAATGTCTGCCCCCCCTTCAAGAACCACAAACATAGGCTCTCCCTGTTTAGTAAGGGGAGGCTCTTATCCCGTGGCCCACGAACAGCCTCCACGTCTTCTTATGCTTGAAAGGCGTCCTCGCCTCGCAGTGCGCCTCGCAGCCTGCTCTTGGACCCAAGGGCCGCGACACAGTGGTGGCCTCTTGCTCCTGGGCATCCTGCCACGGCCCCAAAAGCAGCAGGAGGCAAAACTTTCGACACCCCTGGAGTCCATGTCTGGGGACGAGTCTAGGGTTGAGTTCAGGGGTCTCTCTGGCAGGGCTTAAGGAGTCTGGGTACGTACCGTTTGACATTCAAAAGAGCATCTGGCACATCAGGAGCACCGCAGGCCTGACAGGTCCCAGCGCCGACACTGTAGAAGGCCACCTGGACAAGGCACCTACTCTGCCCGCAGTGCAGAATCATTTTGCCCTGGTAGTTAACATGGCAAAAATAGGAGACTTCATACAACACTCCTAGGAGACCCCTACAACACTCGGCGACACGAGCAACCTGCTTGAAGACATCACCATGCGAGCATTATCGGCTCCTTGTCGCGTTGCGGGCTGCAGCTGATGGCAAGCTCGAAATCCCAGGCCTCAGGGAAAGACTCCGGAGCCTTTCAGCTTGACAGCTTTCCAATCTTGCCAGCTAAACCCGCAACCAAGCTTCCCGACTGAAACGAAGAACCTTTCCAACCCTGGGGCAAGCCTTGGTGGTGGTAACTGTGGTCGGGCCAGCTGTCGTAGTCGCAGACTCCGGCTTTCGGGTGAAGGCTCGCGTGATCTCGTGGGAGTAGGGTGTCCCCAGCCTCCAGGAAAGCAGAACATCCAGCCCCGAACACAGCACTTCTGAACACGGATGTCCGCCAAAAATCTCTCAAAGCTTCCCTGAGTCGCAGGCTCCGTGTAGACCATGCAATTGGCAGCATTGGAGCAGTCACCACCATCGGTGTTGAAGGCGATGCACGCCTTCAAATGTGCTGGCTACCTCTGCACCCCCACGCAAACTCTGATACTTCTCGTGAAGCTGGCTCCATGTATCATTCATACTAGTAGCAACTATGCTTGCTTTTCCCTACGCGAGCCTGTGAAACAGTCCCGACTCTCGGATCAAACTCCGCTGCAGGCCCAATTGGATGCCAGGCGGCGTCGTCCGGATAGTTCAAGCATTCCCTGGCGCAGCTTTCACATCCCGGCGCATCCACAGGCCTTCGATCCATGTTTGAGCGGTTACTCTAGAACAGACCCTATTCGTTTGATGCAGCAATATCAAGACTCTGTTCAAGTATACGTGTACAAACACATTGATGGTACTGCATTCAGGCAGAGCATGACAGAGCCGAGTGGCAGGAAATACTCCAAGCCGATTCGAGAGAAGCCGTCCCTGCGTGGAGATCTGCTCTGCTTACGGTTTCGGGATTCGGGTTTCGGATGGATTTTGAGGAGCAACCGCTTAGGGGATGAGGAGGGCTGGTTCTCCACAGGGGCCTGGAGCCCTCCCAGAATCTGAGCTTCACTGTTGCTATGACTTCCTCTCCTTGCCGATAACATGCCACTGTTGCAAAGAAGCCATCATGGGCCATCCAGCAAGCTACAACTTTAACGGCGATCAGAGTCTTCTGACCCAGCCGACAAGGGGTCAACTCAGTGCTACGGCACTCGCACCTGAAGTTGGACCAATAGCCGTTTCCCACGAAGTCAAAACTGTCCAAAGCCTGGGAGGCATATGCAGGACTCACAAGTGTGTCTATATATGTAGTGTGTGTATATATACTTCCTACACTGCACATGTATAAAAAGGAATTTTTACACACACACACACACACACACACACACACACACACACACACACACACACACACACACACATATATATATATATATATGTATTTTTCTGTATGAAAAGTATATATAGATATATGTATGTGTATGTATATGTATGTATATATATGTACATGTGTATATATATATGTATATATATATATGTATATGTATATATATATATATACATACGTATACACACATATATACATATACATATATATATAATGTATATACAGAGAAATTCATTTGTTTATGTATTTATTTATATGTACATGCGAAACAAACACCGAGTCTCAGAGGGCTCAATCCAGTGATCTGTGGTGCGTTTGTACGGACAGGACTTAGGACTTGTAGAACTATCCGCAGCCTTCCCTGCCTCCTCTGACCGTCCTCCCTCATGAAGCCGACCCACACGTCTTAACGGGCCGAGTGGCGCGAACCATGGGCCCCAGCCCCTTGACCTTAGAGAGTCCAAGATCGGGTCCCTTTGAGGGGCTCTCAATGTGTACCAATCGTACTTCATATCTGGGGTGAAGCGACCAAGAAAGCTCACTGGAAGTGTGAAAGGAGATGTTTGAGAAGGATGAGCTTATGAATAGCTTATGATGTCATTGCATTGCTGGCTTTGGCTGTCTGTCCCTTGGCTTCTCGCCTTGAGGCACTTATAGCATGCTGCCTACCGGCATGCTCCTCACTTGACCGGTGGATCGCCAATGTCATCCTACTACATCCAACTCCCACTTTGCACAGATCCATTGGATCCAAGCCTCTGCTTTTCTTGCGCAACAGGCGCAGCCGCCGGAACACAGTGCGTTGGGAGACTCGCGGCCAAGATTGAAGGCATACCTTCGTGACTAAGCAAATAGCTCTAGGCTTTAAGTCCTTCAGCCTTCAGCCTCATAAGGCCCGATATAGTGCCACAACTTTCATGTAACGACGTGGCAGCATGACACCGTCGCGACATGCTCGTGCCGGGCAGCTCCCGGCCATCTCCCAGTTCGTTGCCGCGGAGGCAGCGCTCGGCTTCGCTGCCCTGGCATCTGAACCCGCTTAAAACAGTTCAAGTATAACTTAAACCGTTTACGTAAGCTCAGGTGCAAAGGCTTCAGCCTCCGAAACTCGTGTCCGCTGGGCCTGGCCTCGTCGCTTGGGAGCTCTGTGCAGCGAAATTGGCTTTCGAAGGCCTGGGCACGGAAGAGGGCAGATTCCGTTGCCGTGTGCTGTGCGTGCTTGGCATTGCGCGACGCAAATGAACCAGCCAGATGTGGGCCAAGATGCTGCAGCAGCCCATTCCACACGGTAGATGTGGTCCTTCCAAGTTGGCCGGCATTTTCCTAGACATCCCAGACGAGTAGGGCGAGTAAAGTGGCAACCCGCTAGTGAGGCTAGGCAAGGCAGTCCCCATCGATGCCACCGACGAAGGCATAGACAGAGCCCCAGCTGTCTGGCCACAGCATCTCCTGCGGTGTTTCAGCTTCTGCGAATCGAAGGCATCCCAACGTGTGCAACACGCAAGCCCGAACACCTTCATGAACATCCCTGAAAACCCTGGACTCTGAACCTGGGCCCCCACCCCCCTCCCCCTGCCGTCCCCAAGGAAGTCATCACCCCCGTCGAGGCCCAGTGTAAACGAGCGCTTCAAGCAGGAGACCACCTGAGTAGGGCTTACTCAAACTTGCGGAGGGGTCGTGTTTGGTCTTTGTCGGCATGATGGGCAATGCTTCGGCCAACTGCTGCCAGCAGCACCATCGTCACTGCTCGCGGCCCGTCCCAGCTGCCGTCAAACCAACCCGCTCCGGGTTCCTGGCACACGGAATGACAGTTGAGGTGTATGGCAGTGTATGGAGTGGAAAGCCTTCTGGCCGAGACCAGAATCAAAGCGCGCTCTCTGGCATCGATGGCTTGACTTTGGAGGAATTGGAGGACGAGCATCAGACCTAATAGTTAATTGTCTCTCTCACCCTTCTCGAGCATATCACTGTCCCAGCCCCACTCGCCGCCTCCGCAGGTGTCGCGGCACCTCGCTGGGTCTCCCAGCCGTGCGGCACGGATGCCAACGCAGCAAAATCTGGGCAGGTTTCGGTTCAGCATCCGACGGTTTATGCAGCTTTCTCTGTCCGTTGGACCGGGGGTATCATGTCAACTTGCATTGATGGAGGCGTGCCAAAACAGAAAGCATGCCTGACAAGCCTGTAGTGCATCTGTCGAGGCTTCAGTGGGCAACAGAAACAACCGCCGAATTACAGGGGAACTGACATGAACCCCTCAAGTACACTCACAACAACTGCACTCATATCCGAGCTTCTCTTGCGGAGCTGCGTGCCATTCCCTGACTGCGTCGATTGATCACAGCAGGCGCGGCTGGCAACTCCAACCTGAGAACGATGAACCCAGGCCCACAAAGCACGACAACGCACGTCCAAGACAGAACCCATCCGTGCTCAGGTGTGCCCTCAGAACACCCAAACGCGGCCAAGTTGATGACCTCCGTAAAGTCTGAACCATGGACAGGGGCAGGGCCTGATGGTGGATTCCTTGCTCTATGAAGATTCGGACGAGGTAGGTTCCGCCCTCGTCGCCTCTTCAGGGATCAGGGTTGAAGACTGGGCATCAATGGCATCACACATCACTGCACTCCTGATGCTTCTCGGTCAAGCGGTGTCAGGGCTGCTAGGATTTGGCCAATACACGGGGCTGAGAGCCGCTCGAACGCCATTCGAGCCTGGCCCACACATCTCTTGGGATCCGCGAATGCCGCTGAAGGGTTTGCGGCCCTGCAGCCAGCGGTTGCCCGCGACCGTTTTGCCTGGAGCAGATGTGACTGGTCCATACTCATCCTCACGGACCTTGATTCTTAGGCCTACGATTCAACCACAAGGTGCTCCGGAAGCTACCAAGCGCGCTGGTTCAGAAACTTTGCAGATTCTCAGCTGAGCAAGTCTAGGATTCTGAAGCGAGGGGTTTGAAGGTGCCCATAGCCCTCCCAAGCTCAGCTTTTGGAAAAGGCCCCTAACGATTTTCTGCCCGCCTGAACCCTGGCTGCCCTCAGCGAGCTGCAAAGCGCCGGCCCTCCAAGGGCAACACAGCAACTGAAAGAAAAAGTATCAAAAGAGCAGAAGAACAAAGGCACAGGTAAGTGGTCTAAGGCCAAAGGCCCATAGGCCCTTACGCCATGTCTGATATATCAGGTGAAGCAGGAGCCTTCGAGCCAAAAGGATGTCAAATTCACATGACTTTGGTGTCTTTCTGGGCCTACAACCTTGTTTTCAAGTTCGCTGGAGGTCATGGCAAGCCGTGAACCCTTTGCCGACACAGCATGCGCGCACGAGAAATCCCAATCAAGCCACAGCCTCTTTGATGAAGTGGGTGCTGCATGCGTAAGAACGGCACAGAGCTGTCCGCCTGTAGCACGCTTTGAAGGAGTTGCAAATTCGGCGTACCGTGAGGCACATGATGCAAAGACCCTCTGCAGAGGAATGCTTCTGACTCTGGATAAGTGCGCCTGGCATGGGTACGACGTCAAACCGATGGCTGAAGGGATCGCTTCGGTGAGTGGCTGCCTGCGAGGTTTGCACACAAAGAGCTAGAACTTTAGGACATCTTCCATAGATTGTGCCGTCGCTGAAGAAGAAGGGGGCCGTTTTACGATCTGGCAATGTCTTCCATTTTTCCTGGTTCGGTGCTTCGATTGCGTCGATGAGGTGCACGCCCAGCCTCGCGATCACAGGTCAGGGGCGCCGGTGGCATGACGCACTTCCTCAGTCACGCAAAGTTGCTTCGAGGCATGACGAGTTCCCCAGGAGTCATCACGGCCCAAGGCTTCGCCCCCTTCGCCCCGAAAGGTCGGTTGAACAGTGGATGGCACCCCTTCTCAGCCTTTTTAAACTCCAAGGTTCTGGTTCAAGTCATCTGCACCGGGGCCAATCACAACAGCAGCTCGGACATCCTGAAAAGGGTCAGAGTCAGAGATCAGAAGCGATGCTTCGGAACTGGATGTTTGAGGGCATGGGGCAGAAGAGGGTCCAGCTCCCCAGCCTTCACCGCCACCAGTCCCGGCGCCATGCAGGAGGTTGCAAGTTGGGCGGGCGCCGCACTTTGCGTGGCAACGGCGCAGATCTCACTGCCTTTGTGGGACAGGCGGTCGAGACAAGCGATGCTCAACGTGGCAAACGAGGCCTGCAGAGTAGGTCAAGTATTTCGCAGGGAAGGCATCCTCAGCTTGACGGTTTGAGAACTCGAAAGATTATTTGGAAAAAAACTGTAAGAAAACTGAATTAGTAAAAGGTTGACAATGCCCAAAAGCCCGTGTCTTCTTTCTGACGTCGGGTGTCGTAGCGATCATCGCCGGCCTCTGCTGGGCAGAAGGCCTCATGAGGGCATTGGCAGGAGTTCGCAGGCATCTTGTTGCGGCCCTGGTCCGAAAACGGAATCCAACCGCTGCTGGCAAAATCCCTACCACGGACCAATGCAGTTGCACGCGGCTTCTAGTCAACTCTGCACTCTTAGGGGAGTTGTGTGGACTGACCCTAAGTGCGTCGTAGCTGCTGGAGTGTCAGACGCGGTGCAGTTCAGCGACTTTCCTCCCAACGCACGGTGATGGAAGCTGAGGGCTTCTGTTTGAAGGAGTGAGCCCTCTGCATGATTGCAGGAAGCTAAGGCAAACCGTCCCGCAGCGTAAGCAAGCGTGCTTTCAGGATAAGGGATGACGAGGTTTCCCTTCTGAACCAACATTCGGAGGAGGAAACCTACGGAAAACCCAAAAAGCAAGAAGGGGTGCCTGGGCTCCCAAGAAGTACTCCGACATCAGCTACGGGGGAGATTGCAGCCTCCGATGTGGACTTGCACCTGGCGACCCAAAGGCGCATCCAGGAGACCGAGGATGTCGGTTAAGGGCTTTTGGGTCGAGGGACTTTTGGGGCTTTGGGAGGCTTTGGGCTTTTGGGCCTTTTGGGCCTTTTTTGGGCCTTTTGGGCCTTTTGGGCCTTTTGGGGCTTAGGGTCGGGTCTTTTGCGGCTTTTGGGGGGGTGTTAGCACTTTCAATGTTGCCCATCGCTTCATCTCAGCCAGGCCACGAGATGATGAGGCGGAGTCCTGGAGTCCATGGGGCATTGGGCTCGTCCCCGCGCTTGGCGCAAATTTGTCCATCCTGGCTTCAAGGTCTTCGCTTCATGTCAGCCGGGCGTTTGCCAGAGTGGGCCGTGTGTTCTCTCCTTTTGATGATGGTTCTGGTGCCTCGCCGCCCAAACTACAAATACCGCCTAACATGTTATGAAAATGTGTACAAGAAGCACTCCTACATCCATCAAGTTCTTTATCTGCAGTCTGGCGTGCCATGGCAAAGATCGTGAAGCGGTCGGGGAAATGATCTCCGCGGTGGTTTCCCGCCTGGACAAATTCTTAGCTTGTCCCGTAGGCTCCGACACTCTCCGTAAAATAAAGGAGCATCGATGGGTACCTTCATAACCTAATCGCCCTAATCGGTATTGGCGCCACTTGAGCCTTGAGCCACGAACAATTCATTAACCGACACGCCACCTAGTTCGCAGCTAGGTGGCTCGTTGGGGACGCAGCTGGCTGACTGACCAACTGCAAATGGACAATGACTTGTTGACTTGCTCAGTACGTTGGAGAAATTATAGGTTCTTCTGGGAATGGCCCTGCGGAAAAGAATGGCCGCCTTACAACCGTTTCTGACAATCCTGGGAAATCCTGAGGTCCGCACCTCAGCATCACACGCTGCAGCCTGTAAAGGTGCGGCATGACTAAAGCATTGAAAGCTGGCTGGTGGCCGAGCCATACATGCAAACGCGCCTCTCACGCGCACCAATCAGATCTGAGCTAACCATCTATTAACAACCACAAGAAGCGACAGCCAGCCACAGATCCCGAAAGCCCAGGAAAACGCCTCAAAGCTATGAAGGCTCGTAAGCGGCCGCCTCGTCAGGGTCAACGCACTTCACGTTCTCCTCGCTGTGTCCAAAATCGACAGATACCGTCATGGGGCCTTGGTGAACGTGCAGCTTAAGGACAAAACACCCACCCATTCCAGCCGGCCGGGCATTCAAAGGGAAAAGGCGCAAAAAGGCTGTACAAGGCTGCAAGAGTCTGCAAGAGGGGACGGCAGCCAAGCAATGGGAGGCCCCCCTGCAACGCAAACCCTGAGCCTCAGGCCCTCGTAGATCTTCCAGGTGGCCCCAGGCCAGCTCACGGGCCTGAGAATGCTCAGAGCAGAGCCGTAAGCAAAGAGCGGCGCCCCGAAAGCTCCTCGGGCCTCGTTTTCCTGGCTTCCAGCAAGGGCATGGACCCGGTACCTGGGCACAAATTGACGACTCTCCTCCACTCTCTGTGCACCCCTCAGCGTCTCCTATGTGAAAGAGTCGAGCCGAGCTGCCAAAAGCTCCACCGAATTGGCAGTCGGATGCCGGAAGGTTCACTGCCGGTGACGCCTGCGGATACCTGATGACGCATCATTTTTGAGACCACTACAAGTGGAAGTGACTGTGAACCTGAACATCCAACCCCAACCAGCACCGTACACCTGCGAATCTCAGATTTCAATTCCGCCGACAGAGCCTGCTGCCGAAGAGGATGCGCAAGCCCTCCCCGCCATCCTTCGGCAAAAGCTGTTCTTCGACTTGTTTTCCCTCTTCTCGCTCCCTCGTTGGATGTCGTCCTTCTTCGGATACGTCGTGACTGCAACGAATCGCTTGCCTCCATGTGCGCAGCATTGCTCGAAGATTATCTTCAAACCGGATGAGAAACTGCGAAAACTGCGAAACTGCCAGTGCTGGCACCTTAAGTGGCCTATGAATCAAGAGTCGCTGGCAAAGCTCAAGGCTGAAGACTTGCCTTCGGCCGCAGGGCCCCACTCCCCCGCAGCGGCACCACGGAAGATGTCCGCAATGGAACGGGGTGCCTTGTATATAGAGGCAGGCCTAGCGAAACAACATCTGCCAACAAAGAACATCGATTGCCGTAGAATGTTGTAGGCTCTACATGGCAGCCGCAAAATCTGCAGCAATTGTGTGTGCGGATGTTGGCCCGCCATCGAGCAGTGCGTGTAGGAATGGCAGTCAAGGCTCTGCAGGGGACACTTTGGAAGGAGCAGCGAAGCCATGAGGCAGCTCCCTGACAAGACTTGTCGCTCCATCAAGCACAACGGCTATCAGGAGCCACCTATGAGCGTTCTAAACTCCTCCCCCAGGCATCATCCAATCCCCAAACAGCCCCAGACATCCCCAAAAAACCCCCAAGTCTGGCCTGCCCTTGGTCCCCACACACTGGGAGTTCGCCAGGGTGACGCGCACCCAGCTCGGCGAAGTGCCAGGCCAGACTGCAGTGGCCATCCTTGCCCAAGCGGCGCCTGAGAAAGCTCAGACGCAGAAGAGCTCGGAAGAGGGCTGTCATAGGATCTCATAGGGGGTGGTGGGGTCTGTCATGGGCGTGCTTTTGTGATTTCTGCCCCGCATCTTGCAAGAGGCAAAGGCCTGGTCCTGCCCGGCGCTTCACCTGCGGCCCGGAGCTCTCAACACTTCAGCGATCTTCAGCGTCCAAAAACTGCGAGGAGTGCGAGAAGTGCTACGCAGCCAGCTGCGAAATGAGTTCTGACTAGCCAGCTGGGCAGAGCCAAGCTAGGCAGCCCCCTGCTCTGACCTCCACCAGCGCAGAAGGACGGCAGCCGCTGAGCCTGGGCATGAGAGGGAAGTCAACTCAGCTCACAAGCAGACCTTTTGCAGCAACCTTGAATGCCAAAGCCTTGAAGCAACCAATCCATGGTCAGTCACATGCCTTCACGACAGCCAAGGCTTCGCGGGCATGGCCAGAGCATCACGAAGCGAGTCAAAACAAGAATCAAAAGCAAGATGTGTCTTTCTTCCTTTCACCCCTGGAAGCCGGGGAAGGGGCTCCGCCGCAGTCTGAAAGACCTTGATGCAGCCCACTTCACCTGGGACCTGCGGAGCACGGATGCCCCTCCACATCTCAGATCTTCATGTCATTACATGCCTCTCTGTTGCCCTTGATGGTTCCCCATGTTCCAGCGAAACAAGCCTACCCCGACGTCACCGACACACCAGGCATCACCACGCACTCCTGCCTCGGCCCGCACCCACACCGCTTGCCGGCCCCAAGCACGCAGAGGCGTCACGTCAAGGCCATCGACCTTCGGGTGAAGCGCACGAAGTCTGCACCCCCGTGTGCACGTGATAAAAGGATCCGAACTCAGGACGCAGCCAGCTTGGAGACAGCGATGCTCGGCTCGGTAATTTCCGTCCATAACGATGCACCTATGTCGACAAAACAAGTCGCAGGACGTGCACATGCTTATCAAGTACTGATGGTCAAGACCTGAAAACCTCAACACTCAACACGCAGACTGCTTCATGTTGAAGCCTTGCGCCACGCCCAGAGCCGCGCTCCCCCGGCCGAAAAGCTCCTTTCGACCGGCTGGGCGCCGACCGTATACACGCCAGCCATGAGCCTCCTGCAACTAGTTTTGGTGACTCGTCACACGCCACACTACATCCTGGACAGTGTCAGACAGGTCCTCGACCAAAGAAGTGCAGGTTGCTGAGGTCAAACACTCCCTCCGACCATCAGCATCGAGGAGGGAGAAAAAAGCATGCCTGCCGGTCAAGACCCCACTACATCCTGTCTCCACATGGGTCATGCAAGCCCTAACTATAAAAGATATCAGCATCCAGTTCCCGGCATCACGGCCCGCGCCAATCCCAAGTGCTGATTACAGACAGGTGGCCCCGCATCCATCGCCTTTCTCTGGCACTCGCCGCTGTCGGCCACACCGACCTCCGAACAACCCGAAAAAAGCGCTGACAAACAACCGTAAACAACCCAAAACCCCCGATTCTTCGAGGGCCCATCCTTGGCTGCCATGTCGAGGACGCCGCAGCGGGTGTTGCTCTTCGACGCGACTGGCCAAGGGCCATCCTCAGGGCATTTCGGGGCCTTTCGGGGCCATCGGCAGCACATCGGACAAGGAGGCAGGAACCGAAACCGCGACAGCCACCTCCCCTAGCAGCGTCCTCATCCTTCTTCGGGCGCATGCAACACTCGCAAGTGGAGGCCTCCGCAGGGACTGGCCAAGGTCGCGCACAACAGTGCCTAGCGGGTCAGTGACCCCCTCTCACCGCAACAAAGACCCACGCCTAAGACCCCAGGGGAAGACCAAAAACGGGCGGGTGTTTTGATGAGCCAGGGTGGTATTCTAAGGGTCCCTTCTCGGGTTCCCTCAACCTCTGCGTGCCTCACCGCAGGCCGCAGCAGATGTACCTGCACCGGTGTTGAAGATGTACCTTGGCTGTCCGAAGGATTGCAGTCGGGCGATGAGACGCGATCTGAGCGTTGGAGCAACTTAGTAACTTTGATCATGCCGCATCATGCCATCCTACCCCAGAATCGTCGAAGTTGCTCGAAGCCATCGCCCAAGTCATTTCCGCTGCGACACCTCTCGACATGGGACTAAGAACACTGACAGAAGCTAGGTCAAATTCCGAGTGGAAACATATAGATATATATATATATACATATTTATTTATTTAGTTATTTATCTATTTTATGCATATGTATATATATGTATATATATCAAGAGAGAGAGAGAGATATTATATATATATATATATATATACATATAAATGTAGATATATATATATATATATACATATTCCATCAGTTGCACTGCCTTTCTACGGCAGAAAAAGAATTCAGGCCTGGCTTCCATGGGACCCTTCTTGACTGGCAACCTCGTGCATCTCTGGACTGCTCTTCGAGTTTGGGGCTCGTGCATCTCAAGACTGTTGCGAGAGCAGGGGGGCTGGCCCGGGCTGGCAACCTGGAAAGCATCTTGCCATGGGTTCCCTTTGTGAGCCCCTTTCTCATGGCCAACCTTCATTGTTGAAGCGTTAAACGGCTACAGTCAACCCTCAAGCCTCACCCACCCTGGAGCCCGCTACCGATCTCAAGGCCCAGCAGCAGCGCCATCTTTGCACAGTTCACCTCGTGCGCCGTGGCCGTCTGAAGGGGCTTGAGCTTCCTCAGCTTAAACCGGAAAGGACGTCTCAAGAGGCCTTCAAGCACATTCAGCCAAGATGCTTGTACATGGCAAAGCCAGGTGCCCCTGTGAGCTTGCGGCTTCTGGGGCATTGGGATTTGAGAACTTCCTTTGTGCGGGGATCCCTTCCAGCGCATCTTCCCCTCTTTTGGGAGAAAGGTGCTGAGTTAAGGATGTGCCTTCTTGTTTGGGAGCCTAAGTCTTGCTTTGCTTCTGAGACCACGTGAAGGAACCTCGAGCCGGGTAACTTGCACGAACTGGTGTGAATCGAGTAGCGACTTGCCCCCCATCATGCCTCCCATCTTGTTCTCGCAATCACCGAAGGCAGTGAAGAACTCGCATCCTCCGCACACCGCAGCATGAGCTAAGGAAGCACCTGCAAAGACTGCGTCGGGTTCGAAAAAAACCCTGAAGCGCGGCTCTAACGTGGGTCTAACTTCCCCGATGCACGGCTCCTGCATCCCTGCGCTTAATAAAGTGTGCTACTTTGCCTCATGTGCGATGCTTCCCTTTTGAGCTGAAGGCAAGGGCCATTGCCTGCTGACGGATCCAAAATGCAGACCGAGCTTCTGCCATCCTTTGCTCGATACCCAAAAAAAGTGCAGCTCCTCTCGCCGGATTGATTTCAAAAGCATGCCCCATTCCAGGTTCAACTCCTCTTGTGGACATACCGCAACCTTTACGCTGGGAGGTCAACAAGCCCTTTTGGAGGAGATCATGTGGATGCAGTCTTCAACACATCGTCTTGCATGAATGCGATTCGAGATCTCCTCTCGGCGGTGCAGAGGTCCTGGCAACGAATGCACGGATCCTTGCTTCCTAAGCCCACTGCAAGGATTTCACCCCGAGGCAAGTTGTGTGGACAGTCCTCCCTTCCAGCCCCGTGCGTGCAAACCCCACAAGTGCAAAATAGCGCTGGAGTCCAGACTTCAAACCCACAAGAAAACGACGGGGTGGGGCAAGACAACGCGAGCTTGCTCATTGAATTCACACACAAACAAAGTGTTCTACACAAGCCCAACGGCTCTAGCTTGGATCGCGCCTTGCAGGCATCCAGGCTGTTGTACAAACCTGCCGGGAGACGAAAGCACTGATTTTTCATGCTGGCGGTACCTTCGGGCATTCGACCCGCAACCCCAAGCTCTTCCGAGAAGATCATGAAGCTCAGGGTACACAATCCACCTCTACTCTCTTTGATACAGAAAAGATCAGAAAGGTAAAGGGTGGTTTGATCACCATCTGATTGGACAAGAATACAGGTGTCATTGATACAGGCACGCATCTGCAAGGTACAAGGTATTTGAAGCCTCAGCAACTTGGGCATCTTTCAGCTTTTTTGGCACCAAAGCGCGAGACCAGAGGTGACGAGAAAAACGGTGCAAGACAGAGAGAAAGAGAGGAGAGGCTTGAGTACGGGAGTGAGTTCTCGGGAGGGCTTAGGGACATGCGGTCAGGCAATTTCCACTCGAACTTTCTCGGAGCCAGGCAAACCGCACCATGGAAACACTGACACGTTAGCAAGAATGCAGACTGTTCTGCTTGTGACAATCATACCCTGGTGCCCAAGACACACATGCGCGCACATCGCGCACTCGCTCATGCACGCACCCAGACTCACATGCAGGCACGCTTGAGAGGCACCATTGGGCGTTCCCATGCGCTGCCTCCTCTGGCAGCGCTGCGGCCTCCCAGATACCACTGGCCATCCACCCCCGCTCGACAAATCATGTCTTTGGAGATCTCCTTGTCAGGGTATGTGATTCGGAAATACCAAAACTTTAAGCTTCAGGACCTGTGTAGGCTCCACTTTCTGGCAATTCCATACAACAGTTGGGCTCATTTCATAAGCACACTGGCGGCCATGAACACACCTCACGACACCGGCGATGACAGGCGGGATTTACGAAAAGGATTCCCTTCTAATAACCCCTAATTTGGCAAAAAAAAACACTTCGGAAGGGTGGAAGGGTCCTTGTACTCATAGCTCTCCAGGCCGTCCTTCTCGCAGTATCGCATCCGAGGTGAGTGGAGGCTCGGTTGCCCTAGACATCCATGCACCTTAAACGCCTCTTATAAATCTCCTCTGACCCCAGACCCTAAGTCAGTCTTGCCCCAACAAGTCCGTGAAAGGACAACGCAAACTTCCCCCTGTTGGAAACCCCTTGCCACGTAGACAAAGCACACAAAACCCGGCCTAAACAGGGCTGCAGCTGTTGCTTTTGCGCCCCGGAGTGCCCTTCGAAACCACACAAGACGAGCCAGGGGCCTCGTACGTGCTAACTGAGATGGATCGCGAATTCACCTGGCTCAGCTTTCGATGGACTGGTGACGTGGGAACTCACAAAGGTCATACAGAAAACGCCCCAGATGAATGAAGCCAAAACCTCGAAGCCCGTTTCTCGTGTTTGCAAATGACGTTAGGGACGTGCAAAATCATAAGCGCACAAGCCAGCTCTGCATGCACCTCTTCGCTAGGACTCACGCGGGAGTCAGTGTGACCAGCAGCTATGTGAGAAAACTCGCAGCCGCCAATATCTTAGGGTAGTTACATGGTTGAAAACCCAAGGGCCCATACTTCAGAAACCTTGAAAGAAGGTAAGGGACACCACTAAGGGACCATTTATACACCCGTAGACAATAGGAAGGAACCGAAGCTGCATCCAGCACCAAGTCCATGAGCAAGAGCTGCGTTGCAAAGGTGCGGAGTATGAGCAGACCCACACGCTTGACACGAGAACCTGACTCTACCAGACAAAGCCCAGCTGCGGTGATCTGATTTCGGCACATGCGATCAGAAAAGAACCTCAGCGCAGTCCAAGCAAAGCTATTCTTACTCGAGTGGACCTGGCAGTGATTTTCCTGATGCGACTGGTGCGGCCGTGCTGCTGGATTTCGCCAATATCCCAGCAACTGCTGTAACCCACATCACCACTCCTGCCACAGGGTTCGCAGTGCTTTAGTCAGTCTTCCTTCCTCCTTTGCATTGGCTTGAAAAAGAACTGTTCCTCCAGCGGGATGCGAGATCCAACTGGAAAGATGCGAAGACAATCAATCTTTGAGCTACTGCAATGTCAATACACCCAAAAAAGCGGGCATCGCGTCGCCGATGGATTCAGTCTTCGATGCTCAGTCACTTAGAAGCAGCATGAAGCGGCGCCACGGCAATGCTGCTTTGCTTTCCAGGCTGGCACTTCAGTTCTACGCTTCACTTACAAGGCATCCAAACCTCACTTCGTTTTGACTTCTTGGCGTGTCAGCTGAGGACGTGCTGGGCCTAATCACCTCGAATGCCAAGCTCCTACGCTTTTCACGCTTTCGCCCTTCCATGAGCCGACCTTGTAGAGGCTGCCACAAGCGCGTACTCGAACGACCTTCCGCCTGCCGAAGTCTTGAATTCCCGAGCGAGGTTTCATGGGCCCTCCCCTGCCCCAAAGAAAAAACACCTTTGTTCGTCCCTCTGCACGCGCCTGAAGAATACTCGTTCATGGCACAATCTCAGGCGCTCAGGCACTCTCCAGCCTTGGCCCTTTGCGGTCGTTGTCGCCGCGACCGATGCAGAAGTGGCAGACCCCACTGCAACCAGCGATGCAGGGCAGTCGCAGTTGCCCCACCTGCTGTGGAAATGCACGTATGCTGCTGCCACCATAAACCAAACACCAGACTCGCCAGAAGCTGCGTCAAGGCCACGTATCAGCTCCACCCACGGTAAAGCACCATGGCCGATCGTGGCCCTCTTTGGTACAGCTCTCATAGGTTTTGCCATTGAACCTCAGACGCTCACGAAATCTCATCAGATGGTGTAGAAGAGAGATTGCACAGATCTTATCGAGAGACAAGCGGCTCGAATGGAAACTTGCAGGCAGCCCCGCCCCCTGTGCCACCGCAGGTGGACGTCACAACCTGAAACACTTGGCAACAAAGGGCAAACCCTTGTTGAGCTGAGCTTCTGCGCGTCGTTAAGGGCTGCGAGGAGGCCTTGCATGCTAAACCTTCAGCTTTTCAGGGACCCGGGGGGCTCCTCAGGTCCTCGAATCACCGCAAAAGAGCCGGCGAGGAGCCGCCTTTGCTCGCGGCAGGACATCTGACTGGTTCCCGTCTCCTTGGTAAATCAGGGCAAAAGTTGCTGTCTCGCATGAGTGGACGGACTCATTTGAGATCAGCGGCTGGGAAGAACCGGCTTTGGCATGCAGACATCCGTCAAGCCAACCTAGCACGACGTGTACAAGGACCCAAGACACCAGAAAGCGACGCTGGATCGAAGCCACACCTTCCCCCCGACTTTCCGCACGTGTGCAACCCTGGTTTGCAGAAAGTGTACTTGGCGAGCTTAGAACGAGGACGGGCCGAAAACGAAGTCAGGCATTCGTGTCCTCATGTTTCTGTGCATGGACATGACTGCCCTATGACGTCGCCATCCCTGACACAACCATACACAACCCACACAATGAGGAACAAGGAAGAGTAGTCTGGAACACAAGCGCCAGAGGCGAGCTCTGGATAAACATGTCCTGCAAATCTCTTCTGCCACTCTTAAGGGAAAAATATCGGCCTGCGTGACTCGGCCCTCGGGGTAGAGCCCAGCAATGGGCCCGACGAAGGGCCCAAGCAGCTGCTTGCCCGGCTGCAGGCGGAGGGAGAACTGCACCTGCAGGACGTCAGGGCGCAAAAGCCGCTACGTGAAGGGGCCCGCTAGTTATTGTGGAGAGGAAAGGGCCGATTCAGGCTGCTGACCTTCTCCTCGAGGTTCACGACCACATCCTTCTTCCCTTCCCACCACTTGATGTCTTTCACCCGCGCACCACTGGCCATAAAGTTGCCCACCACGTACAACGGGTACCTCACTGGAATAGTGACAGCTACTGCTCTCCACAATTCCCGCATTGACTGTGTCCACAAGTCCAATGGCTCCCAGGCCTTGGCTTCTTGTCGCTGACATGTTTCAGTTCGCCGTTCACCCAGTATTCCATCTTGCCCGCGGGGTTCACGGCCAAGGCCACCTAAGTAGCACTGAGTCAAGTGGAAAAATTTGAAGAATCGCCGGACATTATTGCTACTGGTACAAGCAAAGGAACCGTGAAATTTCTGCCTCCCTGCCGAAAAGGCGCTGTATCACCGCTCCGCAACACACCAAACTGCCCGGCATTGCCGGCCAGCTGATTTGTCTCCAGAATGTACAGCCGTTGATCTTGCCGCGCCTGCTTGGGATGCTTGACAGAGTGGCAAGAAAGAGGGATATGATGCTAACGTGACTTGTGCTTCCAACCATAGCCGCTAGCCGCGTGATCTCGCACATGCTTCTACTTTAGCTTTGTCTTAACACATTCAGCACACTGAGTTCAGGAATGTAAAGAATCTGCCGGCTCCCTATCAATGAGTGGCTGCATGACACTCCAACAGTGGCCGCTGATATCCGAAAGGCAGCCCACATGCGCCAACTCAGGCATGTAAAGACGCTCACTCGGCCTGCACGACGCTGAAGTCCCAAGTCTTGAACCACTCTTCCTCGCAGTGAGTACAGTGATAGAGCTTGCACAGCACCAAAAACTTGTGGCCGTTGAGCTCGGTTCGAGACAACATGAGGCAAGAAGGTTCAAGGTCGTTCAAGTTCTTTCAAGCTTTGACTTCAAGCCCCTACGAAGAGACCGAGTTTCTCAAAGTAAAGAACATACTGCACAACATTCAACCGGCCCTGCAAAGCGGCCAGGACTTACGTAAATGGTGACAACACATCTCAGTTTGCCCTAGTGCTTGCCTTCTCCTCATCAGGCCGGCTGCTCAGTCCCATCCTCAGCAGGGGCTTGCACGAGAAACGAAGCGTTCAAAAAGGATGCAAAATGCGCCATCATTCGGCTTGCCCCACAAGTTGGCCACATCGACATCATTGCAACCCTGCGAGATGCTGAGCTAGTCCGGCAGGCAAGGGTAGCATTCTGGCCAGTAACAGAGCGAACAGCACATATCCTTCATGAGGGATGTCTAGACTCTAGACTCTGATGGCATCTCTTCTTGAGCCTGATTGTGATCTTCAAATGCAAGGTAAGGTCAACGAGCGAGGTTGAAGGAATGTAAGTGCACCTCGCATCCAGGGCCTCAAGCAAAGCTACTGATCTCGAGAAGCTCTCGAAGGGACTCGAATGGCCCGCCGGCAAGAGGGAACGTACTGCTACCTCTTCCCATATTGGACCTGACTTACACTTCTCCCACTCCGGCTGACCGCAACCAGGTCACGCAAAGCCTGGAGGGCTCGCATCCTCCATGGGGCCGAGAGTGAAGGCAAAGCCGTGGTACCTTGGTCCATCCGGAGCATGGTATGGCGAGGTCACGGTGGGGTTGGGCAGAAAAAGAGCGCACAATGTTCACAGGCCAACCCAAAACATGCTGCTGGAATCCAGGAGGCTTGCTGGCATTGTGAATGACCATGGTAGAGACGGCCTTGTTGGCCCAGGCACCTTGGAGTGAGAGCTCCGCCAGGAAGCAACTTGTCTTAAGAGTAAGGACGGCCTCCTGCCTACAAGAAGTATTGCTTTCGATACATCTGGACATTTTCGGCATCTTGATGGTGCCAAACCGCATACAAGCACCTGTGGGGAAAGGCCAGACGGGCACCAGTCCAATGGCTGAACATCGAGGCTGCCAAGTTGGCTGCCTCTTTTGGCCCCGAGTCGTCACTGAGTCGGTAGTTTGTCTCAGCATCTTTCTTGGTTGTGGATTCCTTGAAGACCGGTGGCTCCAATTGGGGAAACCCACTGAGACTTTTTGGATTGCTTACCGTGCACCTCCTCGCTTGAAGCGAAGCTGACCAGGTGAGGATGCGAGGTTGTCCACTCGAAACTGCACAGCCAAATCTTCCTGGCAGGGAGTACTGACAGCGTGCACATAGAGTCCCGCACATTGCAACTACAACAAGGGTCCAGGCCTTCTGGCAGATGGATACGGCCCCAGCAGCCCCGGTGCCCGGGCCGTCATTAAACAGCACGCAGAGCCCGCCGTCCCCTGGAGCTTCAAAGCTGATCTTGGACTAGTACACTGTTACAGCACCTCATCCTCATGGCAACTGGAAACATCACAACTTCGGAGAATCCCTACTGTATTGCTTTGGGCCAGCCTCGATCCTCTGCCCAACAGCCCTTTGGACGCGAGTTGCCTGGGCAGTAAAGGCCGGTCAGCAGCGCAGCTCATACGTCTGCAATCCCACTTTGCACGCCAAGCGCTAGGATATGCTAGCCTTCACGAGAACTTCCGCCCCAGCCCGTATTTTGAAGGGCCAGGTTCTTTGAATTCTAGTCCCTCTCTGGGTACCGCGAAAAGAAGAACCCAGGCTGGGTGTGGAATTGGGGCATAGAACTATATAATGAGGGAATTCTGATAAAGAAATGAATAATGAAAGATTTCAGGCAAAGAAATGAATAATGAGAGATTTCTGATAAAGAAATGAATAATGAGAGAATTCCGACAAAGAAATATATAATGATAGAATTCTGATAAAGAAATGAATAATGAAAGGCTTCTGACAAAGAAATGAATAATGAGATAATTCTGGCAAAGAAACCAATGGAATAATTGATAAGATAATATGATTTCCAAAATCAATAATATATTTTCGAAAATAAATTATTTTTGATAAAAAAACAAAATCCCTAAATATTATCCTTGAGGCCCTAAATGCTTGAGACCCTAAATCCTTGAGGCGTTAAATCTTTGAGACCCTAAATTCTTGAGACCCTAAATCCTTGAGATCCTAAATCCTTGAGGCCCTAAATACTTGGAAATCTTTATCATTTTTCATTTCAGAGATTTCTTCTAGGACCATTGAGGAAGATAACAATCATTCATCTTCTTCCAAATGGAATGAATATTTTAATTCATTTGGGTTCTCTTCTTTCATATTTCTTTATTTCCAGAAATCATTCTGATTTGATTTGCGAAGAATCTCAACATCCATATCATTTCTATCAAATTAAAAAACTAGAAATATCCTAGATATAGAAATTTATTTTTTCTTTCAAGGATTTCTTCTGGATTCTTATGGTAAGCATCATCATCATTCATTTTCTATCAAATGGAATGAAGAATAAATTTCATTGGATTCTTTGATATTTTTTCATTTCCAGAAACCATTCTGATTTATTTTGCGAAGAATCTCATCATCCATATCATTTCTGGCAAACGAAATATATTTGGAATTCTCCTAGATATATATCTGTATAAATCTTCTTTCAGGGATTTCTTCTAGATTCATATGGTGAAGATCATCATCATTCATCTTCTATCGCATGGAATGAAGAATCCAATTCATTGGATTCTTTTCTTTGATATTTCTTATCCATATCATTTCTGTCAAATAAAAAATAATTAGAAATCTTCCAGATATAAATCTTTATTTATTATCTTTCCAGGGTTTCTTCAAGATTCTTATGGCGAGGATCATCATCATTCATCTTCTATCAAATGGAATGAAGAATCCAAATCATTGGATTCTCTTCTTTGATATTTCTTCATTTCCAGGATTCCAGAAACCATTCAAATTTGATTTGCGAATTCTTTCATCATCCATATCATTTCTGCCAAATACAAAACTATTTCAAATCTCCTAGATATAAACCTTTATATATCTTCTTTCGAGGATTTCTTCTAGATTCATATGATGAGGATTATCATCATTCATCTTCTATCAAATGGAATGAAGAATCCAATTCATTGGATTCTCTTCTTTGAAATTTCTTCATTTCTAGAAACCATTCTGATTTATTTTGCGAAGAATCCCATCATCCATACCATTTCTGCCAAATCAAAAATAATTAGAAATCTTCTAGACATAAATCTTTATAAATCTTCTTTCAGAAATTTATTCTAGATTCATATGGCGAAGATCATCATCATTCATCTTCCATCAAATAGAATGAAGAATCAAATTCATTGGATGCTCTTCTTTGATATTTCTCCATATCCAGAAGTCATTCTGATTTCTTTTGCGAAGAATCACATCATCCATATCATTTCTGCCAAATAAAATATAATTTGAATTCTCCTAGATAGAAATCTTTCTCAATTTTCATTTCAGAGATGCCTTCTAGGACTATTTGACGAAGATCATATTGAATATCATCTTCTATCAAATGGAATGAAGAATCAAATTCATTGGATTCTTTTCTTTGATATTTCTTCATTTCAGGAAATCATTTTGATTTGATTTGCGAAGAATCTCATCATCCATATCATTTGTGCCAAATAAAAAATAATTAGAAATCTCCCAGATATAAATCCTTATATATCTTCTTTCAAGGATTTCTTCTAGATTCTTATGGAGAGGATCATCATCATTCATCTTCTATCAAATGGAATGAAGAATCCAAATCATTGGATTCTCTTCTTTGATATTTCTTCATTTCTAGAAACCATTCTGATTTGATTTGAGAATTCTTTCATCATCCATATCATTTCTGCCAAATACAAAATAATTTCAAATCTCCTAGATATGAACCTTTATATATCTTCTTTCAAGGATTTCTTCTAGATTCATATGATGAGGATCATCATCGTTCATCTTCTATCAAATGGAATGAAGAATCCAATTCATTGGATTCTCTTCTTTGATATTTCCTCATTTCTAGAAACCATTCTGATTCATTTTGCGAAGAATCGCATCATCCATACCATTTCTGCCAAATCAAAAATAATTAGAAATCTTCGAGGTATAAATCTTTATAAATCTTCTTTCAGAAATTTATTCTAGATTCATATGGTGAAGATCATCATCATTCATCTTCCATCAAATAGAATGAAGAATCAAATTCATTGGATGCTCTTCTTTGATATTTCTCCATATCCAGAAGTCATTCTGATTTCTTTTGCGAAGAATCGTATCATCCATATCATTTCTGCCAAATAAAAATTAATTTGAATTCTCCTAGATAGAAATCTTTATCAATTTTCATTTCAGAGATGCCTTCTAGGACTATTTGACGAAGATCATATTGAATATCATCTTCTATCAAATGGAATGAAGAATCAAATTCATTGGATTCTTTTCTTTGATATTTCTTCATTTCAGGAAATCATTTTGATTTGATTTGCGAAGAATCTCATCATCCATATCATTTCTGCCAAATAAAAATTATTTCAAATCTCCTAGATATCTTTATATATTTTCTTTCAAGGATTTCTTCTAGATTCTTATGGTGAGGATCATCATCATTCATCTTCTATCAATTGGAATGAAGAATCCAAATCATTGGATTCCCTTATTTGATATAGCCCTTCTGACTAAAACATCCCAAGTGGTCATGTAAATTTACATGACGACTTCTTCTTAAATGGCAACACGTCAGAGCCCTTGGCACAGCACCAGACACCCTTGGAATCTTCATAGCTGTTGGGGCTACAGTGGGCTTATTGTTTCTCTTTACAGGACGGTGAATACCTCACCTGTTGCTCTCGCGGAATAAATAGAATCCGGTTCCGTGAAAGGAAATGTTGGAGGACATCTTTCGGCTGGAGCGATGCATGAATGCTGGGCACTGCTTCGACAGAATCCAAGACCTATGGTGTGGAGGACCTTGCTCTTTTCTTTTCTGCTCCGAGGCTGCGTACGCAGTGCTGGCTGGCCGTTTCGTCACCGCTCCTTGCGTCAGATTTACAGACTTGTTCAAGACGTGAAAGCTGCTGAGGTCGGTCAGAGCGTCCTCCCGCCAGGATGCGAAGTCTGTCGCCTTAGTTGAAAAGCACACGGTGCGCCGACGCCTGCGGATCGACTCGTGGGTTGTCACATTAGGATGCCTGCAAATGTCGGTTGAGGAAGTTCCCCGTCGCCGTCGCCTTCGCCTGTGCAAAATGCGTGACGTGAATGTTCTATGCTGAGGATTGACTCTTTTGGGGAGGTCGTGCTGCCTCGGGCTCCGCTAGCGGTTCTTCCGCGGCTGGGGGAGGCTCGAGTTCCTGCCTCGCTGACTTGGCAAGTGGTGCAAAATGAACGCACGCTTCTGTTTCCTGAGGCTGGTGCTCCGGCTCCCAGCCGTCCCGCGGATTCGTGCGCTGGGTCTGGCCTGCAGTCGGCGCCTCACCGTGTTTTTTTCGCGGCTTCTTCTGCCTTACGCTAAACGATGCCGGCCTGGAAGTGGGCTTGCATCTCCTCTTCCAGGTAGCGTGCCTCGAGTGTCTTCCATGAATGAGTGTGACAGGCACTCATTTCTTGTTTCTGCGCCTGGCCTCGGCTTCCGCTCGGGTGGGCCCCACGAAACGGAAGTTCGGCAAGTTGGGCTCCTTCGCGCGTCATCACCATCATGGTCGATGTCCGGATTCTGACTTATGACTGAACATGTTGCGTCACCCACCTGACGAGTCACGCTGTAGTTGTACACCTCCAATGTTGAGCCCCGCGCAGCCCCATCATGGCAAATCTACAGACAACTGATGAGCCCCTGCCTCTGGGTCCAGCCAATCCGCGTCGGCCCAGATGTAATCCTCTTCGAGCATGTACGAGACCTGCCCGGTGCGCGGCGGACGTACATCGGCGTACCCGATTTCTTACAAATCAGCTAAACCGGCCTCGCACGTGTCGAACCAGATGATAAACGGCATCTTTGCTAGCAGTGGAAGCAAGTGAAGGTCACGATCTACAAATCAAGAACTTGAACACAATCGGACGACGCAATCAATGTTCAATTCGGTCAGAGCTGGGCGAATGTGTTCTGGGGTCTTTGAGAGACATGCTGGCAGTATTGCGCAAGAACTGAGGCAATCAACTCTCTTGACTTGTTTGGAGTCACGCTAACTGCAAGTAGAACCTGGGATTAGGAGCCCTCGTACATGTAGACGACCCTGAGCTCGCATGTTCTTTCGCGCCAATGAAGAAGCGTGGTCGCATGTGCTTCTGCTTCTGTAGAACGCAGATACTGCAGCCGAATAGTTTGGCCTTGAAGCCTGGAATGTTTCACTGCAGGGCGCTTTGCCACGCGGCGGCGTCAGTGGCTGGATCCCACCACCAGAGGCTGTTGCTCTCAGGGTCCTTGAAGCCTTTCGCGCTAGATTGCGAGATATGGCGGGCTCGACTAACGCAACCGAGCATCTGACAGAGCCATCCACGATTGACGAGGATTTTCCGCTTGAGCGGCCACTCGCGGACCTTCACACGAAGAACACACGTGACGAAGCAAAAACATGTATATCCTGATCAAAGCCTTGCCCAACAGCTGTAAGAACGACTGTCGACGCAAGTCCGCTTCCTCCTGTCATGGGCAGGTATGTTTCACACACTAGTTACTGGTTTGTTATTGTCATGGAACGCCTTGACTTGGAGCTTCACGTCCCACCAGAGGCCTTCAAGCCGCCAAGCGGCTAAGAGACCGATTTTGCCCAGCGGGTCAGCTCCTGTCATGAAAGTTGCATTTGCTTCCTTCTAAAGCTTTCCCTTGCAACGTTGGCCTCTCCACTCGTCCAACCTGGACAGTGGACAGGTCCAAAAACTCCTATTCAGATGCAATCTCGATCGCAGTCACTTTCTGAACTTGCGAGCCTGCGGTCTGGAAGGAAGATCTCTATTAGCTTGACGGGATCCTCCATCCTGCGCACGAAGGCATAGAGAACTACATCCTCTGCTTCTGGGCCACTGTTAGATGACATGTCCTGCAGAGAGCGTCTTGGCACGTTGGTGTAATGCTTTGAACCAAGACGTTGCTGCCAGGGTCGAGCATTGAGACGGTTGCAGTGTGCTTTATTTGCTCTGAAGGCTGGGGCGTCATGCTCTGGCTAACTTTCCACAAGCTCAAGAAAGAGGTTCAACAATGCAAAGAAGAAGCGAGTAGGCCATAACCGGCGGTTTTTTTGCGGAAATTGAAAGTCAGAGCGAGTGAAGGTTGGCGTGAAACAGATGTTCTGCCAGCGACTGTTTGTGCCATAGTGAATCCTATGAACCCCATCAAATTTGAGAGGAACGCTGGAACGCTATTCACATGCATAGGATTTCTATTTCAATTTTTTAGCATGCAATCCAAAAATCTCGAGCAAATTGTTCAGGTCACTTCTGCTGGAAGTTTTTATGGGAGTCCCCCCATCTAAAAACCACCGCGCATGGCGGAACGTAGTGTTTTTATCTGGAAACCATGGTAAGATGGTGTCAAGGGAAAAATTCAAATATGCAGCGGTCGGAGAGCAGCACGGACCGCAGCGATGCGCACGAAAAGCCCCACCACAGCTTGAGGCCTTTGGGGCTTTAGGGGATTTCTGGGGAATTGTTTGCCAAGCAGCAGAGTTCTGTGTCTCGTGATTTGCCGGTACAGGCATCGGTGAACGAGGAGGACGTCCCCTCTGAGCCGCTCGAACAGCGCTTGCCTCAGCTTCGAGGCTCCGCATCAGATCTTAGGCAAGCGCATCGGAAGAGCACATAACCGACTTCTCTTGAACGATGCCGTGTACAGGAAGTCCAAAGACTTCAAGGCGTCGGCTCAAATGCATTACGCCCTAAATGTACCGGAAATGCAGCATTCCATATACATACCCTGCTAGAGTACACTAATACTATGCAGTCTCCAGCTTACACCCTCGCACACCCTGGTCATGCACCGCCACCTTGACCATTCTTCGCGCGGTCAGTCAGTGCGAAAACCTATGCAGAGCAAGGGAAAAAGGGCGGAGTGTGTCAGCGTGGGAAATTCAAACTTGTGCACGCATACGAGTGAAGTAGCGATGACAGTCGTCATGCCACTGCAGCCACTGCAGAAAGGCTACACTTCCCGTCAATCTCCACTGTTTTGTTGGAGGACGGAAGAATCGGCTCAGATGTGCCAAAACAAAGCCCAGAGCCTCAACGCAACGTTGGCCCTCAAGCCCTCTGAAGCCTCTCACAACGCAGCAACCATCGACAACCATCGGCAGCCTTGCATTCAGACAGCGACAATGGGCTTGCTGCAGCCCTCGGCAACATGCAGAAAACCGACTCAGTGACACTTCGTGTGGAAGGCCGCCCATGAGAGATTGGCACACGTGAACGTGACCATGTGCAAGTCCCAGCTACGGACATTCTTCAGCGCCAGCCTGCCCATACCTTGGACGGAAGAATGCTTCAGGATCGATCAACCCCTAACCCCTAAACCCTGCACCCCTAAAGACGCCTCGATCGATGCACTTTCGACCATCCATGCCATGGCGCGCCTCTCCCACCCTTTGTTGCTCCCCATTTCCACCCTCTACTTGAACAGAAGTCCCGAGACAGAACTCTATACGGTCCATGCGTAAGCAGTCAGCCATAGCACAACCCCAAGTCCCACCCAATCATTGTTGACTGCAGCTTTTGCGCCGAACCCTCGTCACAGCGTGTCACAACTAACACGCGCCACAGTCCTAAATCCAGACAAGATGCGTGTAGCTTCCGTAGGGGAAACCGACTTTCCAGTCTGGGTGCTCATGCCCATTGCTCACTTGGCTGTAGTAGTTCGTCATGCAAAACCAAGCACCTGACGAAATTGGCTTGCGAACTGAAAGAGGCCCGTTTGACCGACTTGTCCAACTTGAAGGTGAAAAAGGCACACAAGTGCTCTGGTCAGACCAAGGGACTGTGCCGTGAGCTAGCGGGGTCATTGCTCCAGATGTAATATCCGCAGCGGAGCTCGCGGCCTTTGCACTCGGCCAACAACAATCAACTTCGTTCGTTCCACATGTAGCAGCGTTAAAACACAACGCAATTGCTCAAACATCAAATACCAAAACCTGATCTCGTCCACTTTTCGTGTTGAGTCATAGAAGAAGCCGTGCTCTGGAACCAAACAAGGTGCACTTCTCCTGGACTTTCTCCTCCGAGCTGAATCCGCTGTGGCCCAAGAGCAAATTCCCCTCCACCTTCTCCTGCAGCTGAAGAGTCTCTTCGAGAGTTCAGACTGATAGACACAGACGCTTACTGCTGGCCGAGGCCCTGTATATCCTATGGTGTCCCATGAGGAAATCATGAGGCTGAAAACCAAAAAAAAGAGCAAACCAAAGCTTTCGGCCCCATTCTGTCTGAGTCTCTTCGCAGCCACCTTTGCCAGGTTTCGACATGAACGACCTTGGCTTCGGGAACACAAAGGCCCTTGATGCCGGGGAGGCCTGCTATTCTCTTACTAGTTCGGTACTTTTTTTGTGAGAAGCTCAAAAAGCTGGGGTCGGCGCAGAGGCTGCTCCGGAGCCACATTGAGGGTGTAGAGCCAACACCTGCGCATCATGGCTGACCGCGCAGGCGGATCATGACGGAAAGCGCCTAAAAAAACAAAACCGAGGGCGCTCGGCAGCAAAAGACGCCAGCGCCTCAGCTTGCCAGGCTGCGAAGCGCCAAGCAGCGCCGACTTGGACTCGACCATGCTGGTCTCATCCTTGCCATACGTTGGATTCTCATCCATCTCGCACGGAGTATGGTGGCTTATAGAGTCCCAAAAATTGTATAGGGTGTTGAACCCTCAGGGACTCAGAACCTGAAACTCTCGGGGACTCCAGCATGTAAACCGGGGGGTGGCTATATCATGAGAATGTACCCTTCGAGATGTCTGCACGATATTCTTACTTCAGCCGCCCTATCTGGAAGAAAACACCCCTTTTCTCTCGCAACCACCTAAACATGCACAAACGGAGTGCAAGGGAGCGCAAATCGGAGCGCAACACTGTGCGCACCCGCCCGCTCCTTCAGGATGTCAAACTCGGCCCAGGCCTCGCTCGACAAAATTTCTAGCCGAATATCTACCAAGCACGAAAAATGATGAATCTGTAAACAGGGCTCGATTGCGGAAACCGTTCGAGCACGAAGACGTCAGCGTTGCTAGCAAGCACTGGCAGAGAACCCTTGGCAGACACCTAGTTTCTTGCCGAAGGGGCATCTTGCGCCATGCACAGGCGCACGTAGCGGACCCGGCTTGACGTTTGGATGCTGAGAACGTCGGCACCTGCGCCCAGGGGATTTCACGGAATCTGCTCAGCCTACGTTGGGAGAGTGGCGCATTCGGGGGTTGGGTGGATGAAGTGCGGATGCCTCGTTCTCGAGTTTGGAACTTCAACTAGCTACTCTAGATCACAGTGCGCTGTGAGACAGTGCACTGATTCGAAACCGCGCATCGCCGAACATTATCTGGGCCGAAACCTCTGATGAATCTTGCTACTGAGGCTGACACATGGGCGTGAATCTCCCACCTATGCTTGTCGCCATCTTCTGGTAGTTGCAATCAGATTTCGTTTCATCGCCTCGACGAGTCTCTGGGTGGCTTGCACTGCTCTTACACTGCTCTTGCACTGCTCTTACGCACCTTTAGACTCTAAAAAGGCTCCAAGGAAAACAGCTGCTAAGGCGGTAGAGTTGAATTTCTTGGCATCTGGCCATCGTGCAGGCCACCATACCGGAGTTTTCCACCACCTTGGCCAGAACAGGAGCCGAAGGACTTGCACATCGAGCACATCGCTTGGCACTGCACGTGACGAGGATCATGCTGTTGAAGTACCATGATTGACACCAAGACTGTAGAGTCAAGCACACCAGCTGCTCCCTGTGTGATACAGCAAGCAGCGAGTCAGCGTGCCATCAACAACCCGGAAAGATGCGGCTCCAGACGAGTTGCTGGTACAGCCAGGGCCAGCCACATCGGCATCTTCATACTCGATGTAGCCATCTGCAGTGTACGTGAATCCCTGACGGGCGAGGGGTAAATTGAGAGATAGCAGGGTGAAGGATGGTTCTCACAAGTACACGCTTCCATGTGTCACGTCTTTGTGGCGGAGTTCACAGACTCTGGCCTCGTTCAATCCATACACATTCCTTGGCCAAGTTCACATGAGCGTATGACGTGTATGTGACTGGTCCAGGATGGGAGTTGTCACTAGACCCTGAATAATCCCTGGCCTGCAACGCGATACTATAGTTCTTACGCGGGTACGAAACGCCAAAGCAAAGAACCGCAAACACGGCTCCCAGCTACCCAGACCGCATATTCCTCCAATCCATTCGAGCCACCGGCTGTTGTACATAACCACATCGCCACCCAGTGCTGCGGCACGTGTGCCAGTAGCATGGAAGAGGGAAATCTCCTGACAAAATCGAGCACCATCACGGAAGCTTCACAAGGATCTCTGTAGCTTGAGACAGGTTTGAGCATCCCGCCTTGATGCGCAAGGCTGACGTCTCCATTTTGGCGATTCGGAACACGAACTCGCTCTTCCTGGCCCAAGAATCACGACGATGTGGGTGCAGGATGGTGCGGGCTCCAGGTATCGAGCTCCAAGTCAAAGCTATACTCTCTGAGGGTTTGGGTGTTGCCCCGCGGGAGGGCTTGGGGAATCTACAAGCACGGTGTGGAAAAGCGTTGATATGCGTTGATATGCGTTGATGTGCGTTGATGCTTTGCCTCACCTTTCCTCATCCCGGCCGGCGGGGGACGAGAACTCTAGGAGATCACTCTGACAACCTTTGCTTTGCTACCTCCCTCGACCTATGTGCTACGCAACTCAAACACCTGCTGTTGCAGACCAGACAGGCTTATTCCCACACCTCGTTGCTGTTGAAGGCATGCGGGCCAGCAGAAAGTCGATCGCTCCAGCGTCAGGGCCGGCTGCAGGCACCTCTGAGTCGCTATGTTCGTCGTGCGCCAGGCGCGCGCCGGACCGCTTGCTGCACGTGGTCACGGTATCCAGTACCATCAACGTAAGAACTCCGCAATGTGTTCGAACACTGCGGGTAGACGGTAGATGCTTGAACATGGAAGTCTGAATCCAAGGGGCCAGAAGATCACCCGACTGCCACTGACCAGACTCACCTTGGATGGGAGATGGGTGCTTCAAAAAAAGGATCCTGAGACGAATCCTCTGATGCTGGGCATATACCAGGCAGCCTTTGGCCTCTACAAGCGCGCGTCCCCGAGCTACATAAGGTTTATGATAATTGTCGCATGCCTGGGCGATGCATCTCGTCCAAAAGTCCAGCTGCTACATCTAGTCGAGCTCGAGGAATCCCAACCAACCTAACACCCATCACACCTTTCACGAAACCAAAGAGTGCCGAAACCTCGTGTCGGAAAGCATGGAAAGCACTCATGCCCACACACTCATCCCGCACCTTCATGCGATCGTCGTCCATGTGGACCGTTGACATTGCTCCAAACCACCACCTCCAAAAAGCTTTGGAATCTGGAGAACGGTTGAAACCGGCTCTTGCCGCAACTCAAGGTTTCTGTCAACACGTGAACATCACATGCACCTTCTAAACCCTGACAGTCAACATGAACGAGGCGCTGTGGGATTGAAACTCAGTCTTCGGCAGCTGCGACTTGAAAAATTGTCTGACGCGATCTACCATTGTGAAAACACAAGCGGGACCGCTTAGCAGAAGCTCATCCGCGTCGCGTAGAGTGAGACTACACGACTTTTTGGTTTCACCCGCGGAACTCTCTTACCCATCACGTGACTGACCTGTTCCGAGTTCAAGGTTCACATCCGCTGTCCTACAAATTTTTGCAAGCCTGACTGAAGCCCACTTCCTTTGTACGTTGGCCGCATTCGAGATTAGGGTTTAGGGCTCGCGCCACAATCGAGTGCAAAAATCATCTTCGCGTCACAGTCTGCATATGCATGAGAAGATAAACCTCTTCTCCTGGGCCTTGCAACTCCTCTCGGAGGCTCCCGCGGCTTCCAGATCCCACTCTTGGACTTAAACCACTAACACTTCTCAAGCTTTGGCCCACTCCTTTTAAGGGTTTGGGTACGGCCGAAAGCATCCACAAAGACGCCCCCGCCCCTTTTTACCACTTCGTATTCCACAAGGGCACGGGCGAGACGGTTTCTTTTTGCATTTGCTTTGTTTAACAGGGACCCCTCAAACCGTTGTTGGTTGAAGTTGACATCCGGTCATCAAGCCTTTTCGTCCGCTTGTCCTGCTTCGGCTTCAGCTAACCCTGCCTCGCCCTGCCAGATCAGCTCATTCCGACGCAGCTGCGTTACGCGAGTCTTGACCTCCGAGGCGCATGGCAGCATACTTCACACCAAGGAACACGGATGAGTCTCAGGACGCTCGCAGACATGGGGATAAAACTAGGTGACGGCGCCCCTGATGCTACCAATAGTGCTGACTGTTGTGTTGACTATACCGCACAACTCTCTAATTTCAGGGCCCTATAAATTCCACAGCGGTCCCGACAACTGATCCTGCGCCACGGCCAAAGCCGAGAAGCGTCTGCCCCTTATCTCTCCTTCGAACTCTGCTCCCATTCACTCTCCCCCCCTCCCCTGTGGGAGCTGCCAAATTCGCTTCAGGGAGCCGCAATGGGATGTCGAGTTGGAACTTTGAACTTTCGGAGGGATCCAGGCTGAGACCTGCATGGGACCTTGTGGGGCCCCTTCTCAGACCTTTTCTGGGGAAAATCCACAGTCTGGGACCTGCCTGAGTACATGTTCTGCTTCTATACCACACACACACCCACGATTTGGTGCCCAGTGGCGCCTGTCTCGAGAACTGCTACTTTCCATTGGCTTCTAAGCCGTATCTGCCCAACCAATTCTCTTCTGTTATTGAAAGTGCCATGGTCATCTGCATGAATAGGCTTTGGTGGTGACTATACTGTCGACAGTTGACTTCTTGTCATGAAGCTGTGGGGGCAGATCCTCTGACCTGACGAGAGCGTTCGTACTCCAAGGTCGGGGCTGGAGCAGAGCCAGGAGGCACCCCGAAGATGCTGATCCATGCCGCTTTGTGGAAGAGGAAGAACTTGCCACCTTCTTTCCTCGTCGTTTCAGCACTGAACGCTCGCTCCAGTCAGAGGCGGCAACGATGCAAGGGTATCGCATACAACCACCAAAAGGGGGTGTTTTTTTTCACTGGTAAGAGTAAATGTGACACCAAGCTTCGTTCGGCTGACCGTCACAGCCCGTCTGGCGATCTCCGACGCGACGTCGAGCTGTGGCTTTCCTGGGGCCTTGACGTTCACCTGAGCACAGAGCACAGCTCACTCTCACTCTCGAGACACGGCCATCCTCAGCAGCCTGTCATGGGGCTCGCTTCAACTCAAGACCACGATCAGCAAATCCGCTATAAAGGTCTGTAGGCCCTGTCAGCTGTTGGTCGGACTTGGGAACCAGTCTGAGGACGCCACAGTGCGTTTGTTGGTGAAGAAATCAAAGCTGCGACCCCAGCCACCATAGAAGTTGCAGTATCCGCCACCATACCTTGAGTCGATTGTCATACAACTACAACGGCTCCTGGGACATGCGCCTTGCTCACAAGCAGGCCCCCATGCACTAACCGTGTCCAGGTGCTGTGTCATCCCGAGGATGTACTCGTCTCCATCCAGGTGCGCTTCCCCGGCACAGTTCCTCCAGTTGCGGCCTCTTTGCCACATGAATGAAAAGCTCACAGCTTAAAGTCAGCGAGAGATGTGAAGATGAAGACAAGAGTTCATAAGCAGCCCCTTGAATATCTGAAAGGCATGTGGCGAATGTGCGAGTGTGGGCGGGATTGGCGCACGGGTGCAGGCCCTGAACCCGAAACTCCGAACCGTGTGAACCCTAAACCCCCCAAAATCTCTAAACCCCCAAAGCCCCAAGACCCCCAAGACCCCAAGACCCCAAGACCCCCAAGACGCCCAAACACCAAGGTCAAACCTCTGATTCCCGAAAACCTCCAAATGCCAAGAACCCCCCAAAAGAACCCAAAATCCTCAAGCAGCCCTTCCCAAACGAGCGGAGCAGCGTGGAATGTTTGCACTTGAGACTATGCATCTCTTGGCGCTCAGAGGCGTTTGCAATAAAAGCGCCTCTTGAAGAAAACTCCGCGGATTACCGGGAATTTTGGTTGCAAAGGGTCACATCACCACCGCGTCTGTATTTGAGATGTCTTGGAACGGAATCACCATGAGCAGAATCTGTGAGGGGAGTTCGTGTGGGGATGCCGAACCAACTTCCGCGTAGAAAACGACCCGGATGTGTCTGCAGGAACCGGACAACAAAAAGAACTGAGCACACAGTTCGTGTCACCTCCGCAGGAAGCCCTATGCGTGCCTGGGACCACTTGCGACGCGGACTCGGAAGAGCCATCGTCCAGTTCCAAAGCCCAGTGAGTCAGACAGCGGCCTTGGGTGCCATGATGATGCCTACATTGGCCTACATCGTGCGCCTCTCGTTAACTACAACTCAGCACACCCCAGGCCTGAGCCCAAGCCCAACCCCATTGTGCCGACGCCAGTCCAGATGCTAGAATGTTAGCCCCGGCGAAACACGTTGTCACAACGACGGCCATGTCACAATGAGACAAGTGCGTTGCATGCAGACTCGCCATAGCACTGGCCATCCAAACCAGGGCACAGCCTTCCCAGACAATCTTCCGGACACGCCCAGGCGGATAGCAAGCTGCATCCAGCTGACGCCGGTAGCAGGCACCGCCTGGAGCTCAGATGAAAAATATGGCCGCCACTCTCAAAACATACATGCCTTGCTATACAAATCGGAAGATGAGCACAGAAAGGCCGTGAGAAGTGTCACAATAACATATGGTACTTCCGCTTACTCTCAGTAAAGGATTCCTGTATTCGCTTTCATTCATACATACATGAACAAGAAGCTGTGCTACCAGCGCCTTGCGATGAACGGATTCTATGCACGTGATGGATGGCCGAAAGTTTCGGCTTCCGGTTCAGCATTACGAACATCCAGTCGGCACCTTCCTTCCAATGAGCACATCTCAGCAGCGATGGCAAAGATGCTGGTTGATGATCACTAACATTGATGGATCCTTACTTCCCCTACTGCCTGCTTCCCCCCCCTTCGTCCCTTCTCTCTGCGCCTTACAGTCTTTGCTGCCTCTCCCTCCCGTCGCTTAATTAGAGAAGGTGACGAACTGTTTACCATGAAAAGGTGCTTGATGTCTTCAAGAAATTGGTCACCGCACGAATTGTCACACAAGTATCAAACATGCCACCTCGCCCATCCAGGCCCATTTGCGACGCGACCACAGCTCCAGTCCCTGAGCTGTTCGTGAGCGTCCAGGCCTAGCATCCAAACTTGCATCGGATTGTGGAATGACATGGAAAAAACGACCAATGACAGGACACTAACCATCACTGGCCATTCCACGTGGACCCCACATGTTCCTGGACATCGTTTCCCAGCCTGTCGGTTCAGTCCTGGAGCATCGCTGCCACTGGCGCCAGCCTTTTCAAGGGTAGCAAAATTCACGAGTGTTGACCACTGCCCCGAACAAGGTGTCCCAATTGACAAGCGGCCACGGATTTTGCACCTGCCTTGCCTGTGAAACGAACTAGTGCGAGGAAAGATCAGAAACGTAAGCGTGTAAGAATCTCCACGCACAAGACATGCCCAGCGTGGCACCTCGAGGAAGAGCAAGCAGTGCACAGAGTCCTGGTTCTGTCAGGAAGGCAGCTCCAAGCCGCAGAGAGCATTGTCAGTACCGAACAAAAGCTCCCCCATCGTTTCAAGGGACTCGGGTTCGGGTTGGAAGACGGTTCCATCGTGACAACACCTGTGGCATGGCGCAACGTGGTGCAGCCTGGCCTTGAAGCCCACTCCATGGCACAAGCTAGGTGCAAAGGCATTGCACGAGTCCATGCATTCACCTTAGGCCAGAAAAGAAGCAAGCAAGGGCATCAGCAAGCACAGATGGTCTGCCATGAGTTTCCACCACAAAGGGTGCTTGTGAAGCTTAAGGAAAACTCCCCTATACCCAACATCCTGTCATTTAGCAGTCCTGCTGTCTAAGTGCCTTTCTTGATCAATCCTCGCTCAACACTCGCCATCTCCCGGCCGAGCAGCCAAGTCCAAGAGCATAAACAGACTTCAGCCTCGCGAAGGCAAACGGCTGGGCAGAGGTATCAAACTGACTTCAACCTCCCACGCCTGCTGTACTGAGCTCCGGCAGAATCTGTGCAGCTTGAGCCCGCACCAACCTGGCATGTTTCGTCCACATGCGCGGTGCGGTCTATCCCTGAAAGCCCAACACATGCCACATCCATGAATACCACCGCCAAGGCGTGAACAAACAAATGCTAGCAACGATGAAAGCATCTGCTGCACAGCCATGGTGTCCTTTTCTGGCCTTTTCAAAACCCTCATGAATGGCATGTTCCGTTGGGGTGCCTGTTTGTAGAGAAATCCACTGCGACTCACCTCCCAGGGTGGATAAACGCTCTCGGGTGCTTCAGTCGAAAACCAAGCTGCCTCGCCATGCCTGGCCTGCTTTCTAGCCCTGATCCAGAATGAAATGCAAAACCATGCCGACCAATTGCATCTCTGAACTCTGATTTCCCATCTCGAGATCCTGAAAGAAGGATAACCGAAACAATCGTGCGCCTGAAGCGGTCCGTAGTACTCTCCGTTGAGGTGAAGAGGCACAGCCGATGAAGCATCCAGCCGCAGAGATTCCTTCAAGAGAACTCATGGAATGAAGCCAGGCGCGAAAGAGCTGGAAATTTGGAAAAAAGGAACCGCGTGGGGTGGTTGAACTCGGGGGCGTGCATAAAACATTGCCGTTGCATGTGCTGCAGCCTGCGTTCGAGAATGCATTTTTCAATTGCCCCCTTTCTGAACTGCATGTCCTGATGCAACTCCAACCCAGCGCTGAGCAGGCACACAATGCTGGCCTCGGCATCCATGAAAACCGACAAACTGCACACACACACACACACACACACACACACACACACTGCACACATACACACACAAGCAACAGATGCCTGACCTCCAACATAGTACAATCTTTCAAACAACATAAAGCAAGCCGCAATGATAATGCGCATCTGCATTCTTGAACTGCAGAACCCGATCACGGGCGCACTATGAGCACGTGCAAGTAGCAATCGTCCTGGTCAGGTCAGGAATTTGACAGCACCCACGCATGAACGGCACTGTGACGACAGTGTCAGTCTCTCCTTCGTGATTCCATAAGAAGTCCGCAGGGAAGGATGAAATGTATAAGCAACAAACTACTCGTGAAAATTCTGGCGCATTCACAACCAGACTTGGGCCAGGAGCGACAGCAATTCCTTGTAGCAAGCTGAATCAAATTTCAACTGGTCCGACAATGGCCGATGGGCAACAACCACTACAAGCACAAGTACAACTAGAACGACAACTACAACTACAGCTACAACTTCACCTCCAACTACAACTACAGCGCTAAAGCTCCAGCTACAGCTGAAGCTACAGTTACAACTACCATTACAACTACAACTACGACTCCTCCTCCCGCCTCATGCTGCTGCTGCTACTGCTACTGCTACTGCTACTGCTACTGCTACTGCTACTGCTACTGCTACGGCTACTGCCACTGCCACTGCTACTGCTACTGCTACTGCCACTGCCACTGCCACTGCCACTGCCACTGCCACTGCCACTGCCACTGCCACTGCCACTGCCACTGCCACTGCCACTGCCACTGCTACTGCTACTGCTACTGCTACTGCTACTGCTACTGCTACTGCTACTGCTACTGCTACTGCTACTACTACTACTACTACTACGACGACGACGACGACGACGACGACGACGGCAGGTGAGTTGGTGTCACCAGCCCGAGTAGTAAGATCGGTGTCGTACAACTAAAAAAAACTTGACAAAGCCAACGAAAGAAACACAATGCCAAAGGCACTTCTAAAATGTTCGTAACTACCAACAAAAGAGACAAAGCATTAAATTCGCCTCGGCTTCCTGCCGAGAAGCGTCTGGAACAAGCAGACCCGGATCGGCCCTCCTTCCCCCTAACCACGCCACCCCCCCCCCCCCTGTGGGACCCCCCCCAATCGCTTGGAGGAGCTGCAACCCGGTGCCGTGGAGGGTCCCTGTCGGTCCCACAGGGGGTGCCTCAAAACCCCCCCCCACCCCCTCCCCCCTCCCCCACCCCTCCCCCCCACCCCCCCCCCCCCCCCCCCCCCCCCCCCCCCCCCCCTCACCCTCCCCTGGGCGGCCCGGCTGGCGACGTGCGTAAGTTAAGTGAAGCGACAAGGAATTAACAAAAGAGTTCCTCGCAGAGTTAAGAGACTTGTACAAGGAATAAATAGATATATATCGAAGTGTTAAGTAAATAGTAAGTAGGAACGGTAACAACTGTATTAAGTTTGATGTAAAGATAGGCAATAAGACACGAGAGTTTCCGAAGTTAAGACCCACAATGATTACGCTTCAAAAGATGCACCCAACAAGTACTGACCCTCCTCGACCACTGCTAGAACCGGAGATTTTCCGACCAGGAGCATTGTGTTGCTGAGGCGCAGCAATAGAGCTGTGCCATGGACCCTGAAGAGTTAGCTGATGTCGCGGCCAAGTTGGACGCAGCAGCTTACCGTAGCGTCTTCATTCTCTGAATTTGTGGACCCACTGCCGCCACTCAACATGGATTCAGAGAAACCTGCACCTGCAAGAGCTCATTCCGCAAGAGTTGCGCAATTCTCTCAATGAGATACTGGGACGCAGCAGGTGCTATTGGATTCAAACCTCAGCCATGAAGATCCCAGTGGACTGAGAAAGCGCCGATGCGGGATCCTACTTTGTCGGACATCTCAGACGCCCGAGCGTGTGCGGAGCCGCCGCAAGCTAGATTCTCGGAGTCTGCTCCGGCTCCAGTGGCGCGCCAAGCAGAAGAGGCCCTTTTCTGTAAATGAGAGATTGGCGACTGCCCGGCTGTTTGCATGGAGTCACCTCTCGTAATTCAGCTGAGGCTAAAGCACTCTGGTTGGAGGCACTGTCAGTTCTGCCCAGAGGACCGTCCGCCCTCAGAAACGCCCGTGTGCTCTGCCACCGACGTCGAGACCCCTTCTTCTGCAAGCGATGCATAGAGATGGCAGTTGCGGATGGCTCAGACTTTGCAAGAAATGCGCCCAGAAGCCAAACGTCGTCGTGCGTTCACTGTCGTGAAGTCCGGCCCAGAGTTCGAGGAGCATGATGATGCTTGGGGGCCATGGAACCGCGGAAGTCCGATAATTAGGGCCGTTGGACTGCGGATCCGATGCCGCAGTATCGAGCACTCGCTGGCCCTCTTTCCAGTGTTGCACATAAAGGGTGTCTTGCTGTCCCTTTGCAAGGAGAAATTGAGGAATGAACTCCTTTCTAAAGGCCATGAACTCAAGGTGCAACGCTTTGAGAAAACTGATCATGCATTGCCCTTGTGCAGGAAAGTCAAGGAAATGCAAGACGAACTTGGCACCGACGAGCAACAGACTCTCTGCAAAAACTCGCCATGACTGTGCGTCTCGAGCTGTATGGCCGATGGGATTCCTCTTTCTTGCAGCAAGTCTTGAGCTTTGTGGAATCGAATTTCTGTCACAAAGGAAATTCCTTTAGGAATGCCCAAAGCGCTTTCTCTAATTCCTTGGAATTTACCTTGGCCAGGAGTATACTTCAAAACAACAGGCTTGTTGATGACTAAGCCAGGTTTGAGTCAACCAATAACATTAAGTTTATTGCATGGAAAAGACGCATCGAACTTATGTAACTCTGCACGGTGCAGCTGATGTGCAACGGCCGTAGCCGACTTCTCGAGCCAGTTCAGGCAGGTAACGGACCAGGCGGACCAGAGTTTCTGTTCAACCCAATCGCCTTTTCTGCCTGCCACTGCCTTCAATACCAACAGACTTAGTCCTCTGTGATTTCCTGTCTTTGGAAGTGGTCAAATTACCCATCCTCAGGCCTTGACAACGGTACACGGAAACTGGTTCCAGTCAAAACACAACTGCACCTTCGGTCCACAAACATGAGCATCCAGTGCAACAACGGAGGCTAGGTCGACGCACACTTGTCTCATCAATACGGACCCTGCTCTGAATTTCTTGGCTTGCGCTGCAGACAGCGGAGGCACTTCTCCTGCTTGCGCGCTCAACCCGTTCTATGAAGCTGACGCCACGATCCAAAATACGGGGCTGGTGCGGAATTCCACGAGTGTGAAGTCTCCGCCAGTCGATCTCTCTCTTTACGTCGAACAAGATGACCAGTGTGTTGTCGCAATGCTTAATGCATCACAAGCTCGAGATACGATACACGCACTTACGCATGTATCGGCTATCGAGGTCGTTGATACCGAACGTAAAGGAGCCAGCCCTGGCACCTTTCTCTACAAAGTAATTGAGGAAAACAGTCAGCTCCCTACACCGTGCCTGATTTTCGAGGGAACAGAGGCTGCATTACACCTGTATGGCCACACAATCCTCTGCTCCCCTCATCTTGGGCAAAGGGAGCTCTTTGCACTCTTCCTAATCCCGTACTTTGCTGAGAATCATGTCAGTCAAGCTTTAGCTTCGGACTGCAGCTCGAAAGAAGCTTGGCTAAGCGAGGTCCTTCGTGACTTTTCCTGCTTTGCCAAGCTAGCTCTACCGTGTAGACAGGCTGTGCACATTGGCATCGATGCACGAGGTGTTCACTACACCACTTATAAGCAAGGTACGGTGCATCAACAGACCGTCACCCACAACAACATTCCCCCTACACTCCCCACACAAGAGAAGGCACTGCGCATTTATGTCTACGATCGGCAACCTGCGGCGTACTTTTGTTTCTATGGGGTCCATAGGGACCCATTGCCCCTATGACGTCGATCCGTGAAGTGGTGATCAAGGCAAGGTCTGTGATCTTCCTTGAGCACCTTAATGCTTATGTTGCCTGTCGTAGACAACGCGCACGTGTCAGATCCCTCAACAGCATCCTCCTCGCCTATAACTTGCCACTCACCTATCTCACCACCCGTGAGCTGAAATTAGCTCTTATGGCCACAGATAACCGACCTTTCGACTTAGTCGCTGCTGTCAATCTTCAACTCCCAACTGAAGAGCTCGAGCTTGCTTTGAACCTCATTGCTGACAAGCTCGTTCCTTATTTCGATTCGATCCCAAAAGAGCCGTGCAAACTGCAGGCTGTTATTAGTTGGAATGTCACTTCGCTGTGTACCTTTGACACTATTGGCCTTGCCAAGCTCCACACAATTGGTGCTTTGGCTCACCAAACGCCTGTGCTCTTACAGGAAACTAAATGGAACGCTGCCTGCTTACAAAGGTTCAGACAGGCAACATCCAGAATAAATACAGTTGCCTCCCTTGCTGTATGGAAGGAATCTGGGCACTCTGGAGGAGTTGCAATTTGTTTACCGCAGAACTATAAAGTTGTAGAAACTATTGACCTTGTGCCTGGTTTTGCCCTTGCCGTGCTGGTCAGATTTAGGTCGGTATGCTATTGGCTTCTGTCGGTATATTGGCACCCTGATCAATGGGGGAAACTTTTCCCTGCACTCACTGCCTTTGTTAAAGATGCAACTCATGTGGTTGTCCTTGGGGGTGACTTCAACGCTGTTAATCAGCAGAAGGAAGGCGAGTATGCCCACCTCCTTGCTCAGGGTGATCTGATTGAATGCAAGTCTGACAATCCAACCTTTGAGCAAGGCTCTACCCTCAGCCATCTTGACCATTACCTTATCTCCAGTTCACTGTATGTGTCCTCCCGGATCTGTTCAGTTTCTTGGAAGCACAAAAAAGCAACTGGAGGACATCATTTGGTGAAAATTCGGTTTCGGCCGAAACACAAGCTTGATAAGGATGTTGCGGCGATACCTGTTCGAACAGTTCCTGCTGCGGCCTTTTCTGTGCCACCAGCAACTACTGACTTACCTGGCATCGATGCAGCGGAAACTAGCCCTTCGCATCTCCTCCTCCGCAAATTAATTAATTGCACCAAAGCCCGCTTCCAAAAACTCTGTCCTTCTGACGCTCTCGTTGCGCAAAAAGCCACGTGTTTCCTGTGGCATGCTAACCTGCGCGCTCAAGCTGGTGATTCGATTGCTGCATTAATTAGGAAGCTGGTGCGCCTCCTGAACAGACGCCCTTGTGCGACAGTTGGCGTCGATTCCAAAACTGTTACGTCCTTAGCCAAGCACATCTCTATACCCCCCTTCACGCCATCAGGTAATGGTTCGGCTGAACTTCCGAGACATTGGCTTCAAGAGCTCTTAATCGGCTCCAACTTGGCGCGGAGTTGAAAGCAGCCCCCACGCCAAGCCTTCGTTCTCTTATTGCTCAAAGGGACTTGCAGGTTGACAAGTCTAAGCTCAAATGGCAGGCCTTCAGGAAAATCTGCCCACGAATTATCGATTCACAACAAGTCAGAAGTGAAAATGGCCAGCTGATTACATCGATGAGTCAGTTCGATGCTGCATTGAGAGCAACTAGGGCCTTCTGGCACCACTTCCCATGCCAATATGATAATCAATGGGATAAGCTCCTACAGCCATATGCACAAAGGGCCCTTCGTGCCGGCTGACCTGCCAGATGAGAGCACAATCTTCAAGGCCATTATCACCACCAAGGACTCCTCACCGGGTCCTGATGGAGTACCTTATGCCTTTTATAGGCAAAATCCGACCTATTTCGCCAACTTGCTTGGTGATCATATGTGGGAGATGTGCCTGTCTCAAGCTGATCATCCACTTCAGGCATTAGTATTCATTCCGAAGGCGGATAAGGGTGCTTATGCCGATAATTACAGGCCATTAGACATGCCCGACACGTGTGATCGAATCATTGACTCTGCAATCTATGCTGTCCTTGCTGAGTCTTTCAAAGACTCTTTGCATCCTGCCCAGGCCCTCCTTAACCATTTCAAAGAGCCACAGGCAAACTACGCTCAAATGCAGCATTACCTTGAGCTCAAAGATGCCCAGTACACCGTCATGCTTTCAGATTTTGCCAAGGCCTTTGAACGGGTGAACCCTTGGTGGGTTCTACAGTGCTTGGCGGCAAGGGCTGCCCCGGCGTGGATTAAAGCGTATGTCATTCACCTCATGTTTGAGCGTCGCACCCAGCACAAGGTGCAAGGTTTCCTGCTCGAGCCTATTTCTATCCATCAAGGCCTTGCTATGGGAAGAGCAACCTCTGTCGTCCTTTTCTGTCTTGCCTTAGACCCCTTGATTTGGGCGCTACATGACATTTCTTCCTTCATTAGACTAACTGCTTACATGGATGATAATAGCGCAGCATCCAGAGGCCTGCAATGGGTCGAACAGGCACAAAGAACTTTCGAACCAGCGCACAGTGCTGGCTTACAAGTTCTTCGGCATCATTGCTTTCAAGCTGGGTTTACTTCCTTGCAAGCACTCCCAGAGAATGCCAGGGTAAGCATCTCCCACTTTGGCGTGGCTTGGATTGAAGTAAACCAGCTCCCTCCATGTAGTGCTCTCACTATCGGAGGTCCTTCATTGCAGCAAGCCTTGTGCTTGCTTCTCCAAACAAATGTGCACAGCCTGGATCAGGCTATGATGATGTCCTTAGCCAGACTTGATATACAACACGGACTGCTCCTTGTCAGTGGCAACAAGTGCTACATTTTGGCTCGTGATGCTACTTCACTGCTTCTGGCTCGTGACATGTTGCAATGTATGTGTACGCAGCAGCACAACTTCCAAGCTTTGCTGGCTTGCATTATCACGTCACCTTGCAAATGTAAATGCAAGACCTCTATCCTTACCAGCAAACCCTTCAAAACTGCTGATATCCTACTCCTCGACACAACGCCATGGGGGTCTAAGATTATTGCAGAGACTGCAACAATGTTGGGCTTTATCCTGCGAGGCCGCATCTCGAAATATGAGTGGGAACAGGCAACATCTATTGATGAAATCAATTGGGTTGGGCAAAAAAAATGTCAGATGTCTCCTTGCGCATACTAATCCTCGACAAAGCCTTCTGCAATATGTTGAGAAGGAACAAGCAAGCTCTTTCTCTTACGGCTTCAATGCCTGCCAGGATTCAATTTCATACGGCTTTCATTGCCTCTTGCCCTCTCTTCTGCAACTCCTTGTACGCTTTCACTAGAAGGCATTTGCTCAAGGCGTTAGCCATCGCCAGCTCGACTATTCTAAGGCGCCCTTGGATTCAGGCTAAACACCTTGCGGGCGTTCTTGATTTTATCAAAGCGCCTAGGGCAATGGATCCTGAGATGAGCGCCACATTGTCTAAAGTTGGTCTACTGCTGCGCTGGAGGGGCAAATGGGCTCTAAATGTTATCCTACATGACCTTGAGAATGCTCATGCTGTCAACCTTCCCTTCTACAATTCGTTGCTTTTGCAGGCTAAACAAGCCATCCAGAAATCTGTTTCTTTAGGAGATTCACCGATTATTGAGCAGTTCAAGAGCAAATGCCAAGATGCCCTTTCTGCTGCGCCGCCTGGAGTGAGCCCTCACTCAGGCGGTCGCAAGCTTAAGCACGCGCAAATTGCACTTAGAGCTGTGCTGCGAAACGCTGCTTGTGTGGAAGCGCAAGGATACCTTCGACAAAAAGTTGCGAACCATGTACACGAGAGTCAACTATGCGCCATTCTGCTTGCTCTTAATCTCCCTCCAAGGAACGTGGCCTCCGACGTCACTCGTTGCTACGCACTAAGATGGGCAATTGTCGAGGAAGCCGACGCGTACTTTGTGTATAGGCAATTTGCTTCTAGGGATGAGCAATGTAGAACTTGCCTACGCGACCAAAAGGGAAAGGAACTCTGGTATGACAATGAGTTCGGAAGAAGGCCGGTTTGCGAACTTTGTCATCTCAACCAAAGCTGCCCCGATGACCTTGCCCAAACCATCGGGTGCATGCTGCCTTGTTGTGATGTCAGCCAAGCACCGCTTCTGCAATGTGCTGCAATACCTGGTGCCCCAACTAGAACTATTACTTATAGAGCCGCCATACCAAATGAGCACCAGTGTACCTTTATCCAAAGTCATTGCTTGCTTTGTGGCTTGGGGGCAAACACGACCGAACATTGGCTTACTGCCTGCGTAGTCACTAAAGCCCCACTCTTCATTGTTCTAGTCACTTTGGGGTACGCTAGCACTGCCTCGTTCGATTCCCTTTGCCACAGTGCCCTTCCCAAGGCCGATATTGAGGGTGAGGTGGACAAAAAAATCTGTGCAACCCTGTTAGCATGGATTGCAACTATTCGAAGGTATGTCATGGAAGAGCAATGTACCTGGCACCCTGGATGGTGCGAAAAACCACAACGGGCAAAGCACATCAATAATATACCCAAGCTTGCTTCGCGCCTTTGGAATGCCATCCCGCGGATGCTGCTTCCCAAAACGTTACCAGCATGGTGGGTTGACACGGAACGTTGCAAACCCTGTTGCAATGACGGTGGGCTTTCAATCGAGGTTAAGCATCCTCTCTCTGCCTTAATCAAAGCAAGTGCCCAAGGCGTTACCATCTCTCCCAAGAACGCCAACATAGGAGATGTCTTAGCGACTTTAGATGCCCAGCACTACCTGCTTGCTCCCATGTATCAGCAGACCCTAGGTGTTCCTAATGTCGCTCTTTGGCCCAAAATGTGCCACTGCGGCAACCTGCACCTAAAAGTAACTGCGTTGAGGCCAATCCCTGCTAGTACGCCACTTATTGTGGAATTAAAACCGGTCAAAGATACACACCTTGTCGCCCAATTTGATGGCAGCTGCCATGTGCAAGAAAGTATTGGTGGAGCGGGTGGTATCGTTTGGTCACCTGGGCCTGTCCCAGTAATTCTCGACACGATCGCCATCCCGCTTCAGCCTTGCCCAGACTCTATGTTATCGCTTGTGCCAAAATGGTTTGAACCCAAAAGCACAGCCTGAACAAAGGACCCTGGCAAAGCTCGCACCCTTGCAGATCCGTGCCTCCCTTCTTTTTTCATCAGTGGGCGAATCAAGGATCATGATCGAAAGGTCGATGCACATCGTGTCAGTGCATACGCGTCGCAGAGAACACACACATCCCTAACTGCAAGACACGCCAAATCCCCCCTAACTACAAAACAACTCAAAGCCCCCTTTGAGGGCGAGGAAACTGTACAACTGTGGCCAGGATGGCAGGCAGGGAGTTGCGGCCGCCGCAGCGGGCCCTGCCTCTGAGCATTGGGAGGGGTGGGCGGGTGCCCATGTCTCCAAACACGCAAGGCCGCCCAAGGGCGGCGTGGCCCAGTGCAAAGCATGCGACATCGGTGCAGGCAGGGAGTTGCGGCCGCCGGAGCGGGCCCTGCACCCTGCACCGTATGCCCAGGGCGGGCCGGGTGGGACAAATTTTGCGCACGGTGCAATGAGCCAGTGCTGCACTTCAAGGGACACACATAAAACAGCCACATTACCCATAACGTTGCATCCAAATATCATGGCGGGTTGCTCACCAAGGCACCTCGCAACAAGTTGCCGATAGACACTACCACTTTGCATTCGCTGACCACAAAGACATGCAGGCCCTGCGACAGGCAAGTGTTGGACATGTGAAAATCAAAGCATCAAAATAACTTTTGGCTTCAAACAGCGAACAAACGGCATTCCGTATTTTTCGCAAGGCATTATTGGCAGCAAGCGATAAAACACAATTCGCTCGCGAACAGTAAGCTTATCGCTTGTGCCAAAATGGTTTGAACCCAAAAGCACAGCCTGAACAAAGGACCCTGGCAAAGCTCGCACCCTTGCAGATCCGTGCCTCCCTTCTTTTTTCATCAGTGGGCGAATCAAGGATCATTATCGAAAGGTCGATGCACATCGTGTCAGTGCATACGCGTCGCAGAGAACACACACATCCCTAACTGCAAGACACGCCAAATCCCCCTTTTAACCGAAAGATTGTGGTGGACACCGTCGAGAGCAAGGCAGCTTGGAGCCCAGTCCAAGACATTTGCCACCCCAAACGTTTGTTACGAGTAGCTGAGCCAACCACGCCGTTCATCCTTTAAGGCACTAATCACAACCGACGAAGCACCATGCCAGAGGCACGGCCTCGCAATCACCTTGGTCGAACCTCCTTACAGGTGTTCCTTATTTCCGACCCACAGCAGTGCACACAGACCATAACCACGCGAGGTCACAACAGATAATTGCGCGACCACTCGGCGTTGAGCACGGGGTGGGGAAACACAGCTGTGTTTTCCTTCGCCCATCCCCCATGTCAAGGTCGCTAGCATCGTAGCGGATCGCAGCCTTTGATCATCGGGGAGATCTACACACATTGGCGTCGAGAGGGGCAGAGTCCAGGTCATTCACAAGGCTTCCGTGCCACGACACTGTTAGGGATCGGGCCAGGGTGCCCTCACTGCTCACTCTTTATGTCGGAGGCCCAAACCCCAGACGTAGCCCGGTTCCGCCGTTCCATCATGTAACCAAGAATACGGGCGTTGCCCTCCCCACCCATCATGGGATGTGTGGGTCATAGGGTACTACCCTTAAGACTGGACCCCCATGCCATTCGAGATTGGGACCAGGATAGCCCTTTCCTTGGCGAGAACTTGTCAAGGCACCCTGGACCGCACTGTGTGCTCCGTAAACAGTCATTCTGGCAGCGCCCTTGTCAGCATCACTACAGGTCCGTGTATCTGCATTCTGTGGGCCACAAGACTAAGGGGAGGTACTTGGCCGGGCAACGTACCACAAACCAAGGTTGTGCATGCAATGGAATCGATGAAAACCCACCAAGGTCAAAGTGAGCTAAACCACTCAAAACATTGGTTATCACACAACCCGACACAAACACAGCCTCCAGTGTGGCGGAACCCACACTTGACTAAAAAGGGGGGGGGGGTGAACGAGCCAACTCTATCGCCAGGCACAATTCCACACATTCCCGGGAGCCGATCCGTAAACTGAGCCGGGGCACAAAGTTGACATGGCCTCAAACTGATTGGCCGAGTGCCACCCCCCCCCCTCACGGGCTCTCGGGAGGCGTCTCGCATCAGCACCAGCTGGAGCCTTATGTGCAAACCACGTTTGTCATTCCGGACACGCAAAGGCAAATTTCCAGGGCAGAGGTCTGCCCACGAAACACATTCCAGGCCTTGACACTCCAGGAATCGTGGCACAGAGATCTTGATCCTGTGGCATCTTGAAGAGCACAGCGTATCCCAACTTTCACCGGGCCGCACACCTGAAATTCCACCGTCCATGCATCCATTGCAAAGAGAGCAAAGGGGAGGGGCGACCAAGCTACACGCATCGCGAGGCGATAAGTTGAGTAGACAAGTCGAGCGTCAACCGCACACCAAGACTCAGGAAGGGCCCGTCCGGCGTCAGGTCAGCGGGACCTGCGTGGCAAGTCAAACAAGGCTCAGGGAAACACGGCCATGGGCAATCTCACGAGGCTCAGGGAGATTCAGTCCTGCATCAGGTCAGAAGGCCGGAGACCACTACCCGTGCCCTAGAGGTTTAGAGATACGGCCAAGCCACATGTGAACCAAGCATTTGGTCCAGTGGACTCGGCGGGCACCAACCGTATACCAAGATTTAGTGAGAGCACGCCAGGCGTTCGGTCCACTAGCCACCCAACACAGGCCCAAGGAGAGCAAGCCATGCATCAGGTCAAGAGACCCACACGCTATTCGTCGGGTCGGGAGACCCGGCGAGCATCGCCCGGAAACTAAGGACTCAGACGTACGGGCGCCCAGATCATCCAGGAAACCCGGCGACCACCTAACCAAACCAATTGTTCACAAACCTCGGGCGCTTCTAACGGGCGCACTTACAGCGACACCAGCCACCACACCAGGTAACCGGAAACAGCAGCCACCACTGCTGTGCCGAAAGCAACAGCCACCACAGCTGTGCCAACAAAAGCAACAGCCACCACAGCTGTGCCAACAAGACCTCTAAAATAGCAGCCGCCACAGTTGCGCAAACCAAAACCACAAACCTCCCCACTTAACCGCGGAGAGCATTTTGGCAGCGAAGAACCAACTGCCCAGCAGGGGCAGTAGGGAAAGCTGAGTCAGGGGAGTCAGCGGCCGAGGGCCCACAGACAGGGCACAGGATCCAAGCGGGCCCTGTCATTGCACCACACTTGGTGAGGTATTGCAGGGGCGTGCAAGACCAGGTTCAAAGTCTTGTCACGACAGACAGGGTGACTGCTGGGAAGTGGGTCGTGAACGGCAGCGGGCAAGGCAGACGTCAGGGCCCTAGACCACATGAGCTGCTTAGGGTAAGGCGCAGGCACACTGACCGTTTCGCACGCGACACGAGCCCAGCAGCTGCCACTTGTGGGAGGCGGCACAGGCCTCAGCATATGTTGCGCAAGTCACGCCCCCAGGGCCTTCATAGGGATAGCTACGCGCCCCAGCCACGTGCAAGGCGCCAGTCATACATCACACAGAACGCAGGAGCAAAAGATGACTCGTCTGAAAGGTCAGAACCAGTGACCCAGCGTCCGTCGCGGACCATAAAGCAAGGACTATTGGCTGGCGGCAGCCCAAGCACGTGACCACGCGAGATGAGCCAAAGGGCATTTCCGTGCGGGTACCACACGGAGAGGAGGTGCATAGGCTCAGAGGCCAGGGCAGCATCTGACCGGCTAAGGACAGGGGATTGGGTGCAACAAGCCCGGGGCTCACCTGAGCCATGCTGCTGCACCCCTGGGGTGCAGCAAGCCTGTGACCTTGCATGGGCCATGCTGCACCACAAACGGAACATACCCAACACCGCGGCGTGAACAGGCGAGGGAATTGCTTACATAACTCAAGGAGTGATCATCGAAAGGGAAAGCCCTTGGTGTACTGGCCTCAAGAGGTAGGCCTAAGGCAGGCTCCGAACGGCACTTAACCATGGAATGATGGGTACCAGCACTACACGCGCCCACCAGGGCCAGGTGGCACAACACTTCCGCACATGTACGCAAAGCCTGCCGGACGAGCACTGGAGCAGAGCATGGGGAGTCACACAGCACAGGGCAACCGAGCAAAACACGGAAGCACCGCAAATGAACCCTGTAGGGTTGATTGTAATGCCGTTGGAGCACTACTGCTGGCCCCGCGGGCAACATCATTCACGGCCGCGGATGCGGCCATCCAGCAAGACCATGCATGCTGAGCGTCTTGCCAGGATTAGTTACGTCACTTGGCGGATGGCTCGTCATCCCTGAACTGGGAGGCTTGGCTGCAGGCAGGGACTAGCCCTGGGTGCACGAAGGGAATTGGCAGCATGGCTGCAAAACAATGGTATTCTGCTTGGTTCCACACCGGACAAACTGGCCACTGGTGCAGGAAGGTGGACCTGAGTTTGGAAGGCTTGGGCGGTGCGCCAAACATTGCTTCCGTTACAAGGGTCTTCAGGCGGACGATGAGCACGTTGACCAGGATGCCACGGTCGCCTCGAACACAACAGACAAAGCATGCACTACCACTATAGACAGCATGGCACTGTTTTCTCAAACCACATGACTCTACAGGCATGATTCCTCAAGGAGGCTACCAAACATCACAAGCAGTAAGTGTTTACAGAACGTCATGAAAGCATGATCATGGCTTTGAGCCTGCATCCTTGCATAAGCATCAATAGTCCAATGGACACATCTGGCACCATGGCCATGTTGTATGACAGCCCCTTGGCTCATACAAAGGCACCATGTGCCACTTCATGAGACCCTCATAGCCCCTTGGCTGAGCAGACATTGCTCGTCTCATGCAATTGCAACATACAATACATGTGTGAGCGCAAGCTCATGTCTTTTCTTGCTTTGCAAACCGCATCCTCATCATTAGTCCGGATCAGCCTTGCTTTCAAGGCAACATCGCGACTTCCATCTGATATGGGTTGCAGATATTGCAAAACACATTTGCAACGCGCCTGCATCACCAGCTTGGCTTTGCCGGTGTTTCGAGGCCACATCAGGACGACCATCGGATATGGGTTGCAGACAGTGCAAAACGCATGTGCAATGTGCACGGCTCATGAACAAGGCCCCGTAACGTGATCGCGCGTCAAAGCGGAAAGACAACTGCGGGCATTGAAGTTATGAGCACGGAGAAACACTTGGAGCCGCTCACTAGCGGAGGGACCCACTAGCTTTGTTAGGAGGGCCCAGTATGAAGCCATTTTACGTGGCCCCAAAAGGATCGCCTGGGGCACCGGGATGCAGCAATTGGCATCAAGGATGATGAGGGTGAAATCCTCTTCCACCAAGCTGTTGCGCACCTGCTGCAAGGAAACCTCATCATGGAAGTTGAAACCTGGTGGGACTCTGAAGCCCCATTGCTTCTGTCCAAGGTCCCGGCACTTGATGCCAGCAAGGGTGGCCTGAAGCACAACTCTACAACATTGGAGAGCCAGAAAATTGCATGCTGCGGGAGGCAGAGCTGGGCCCTCCAACAAAGCGGTCAACGGGAACGCGCGTTCCGCAACAACATAATGCGCCTGGCACAAACCTTTCTCTCCAAGGGACACCCAAATGGAGCCGCTGTCGAAGATGCGAGCAAAGGCCGCAGGGCACGCAGTAGCGCTTCGAACTTCATTGACATTGTCGGCGTCACATCCAGCGAGCTTTAACACCAGGTTGGCAGGCTCCTCACCCCTCAGATGGTACACCTTCCGGAACCCACCTTTGAGCTCGGGCGCCCTGCTCGAGCCCAAAACCGACAAATTTCGCCCATCCACATCCAGGGCTAGACGGAGGTCATCCGGGAACATGTCTTTGCCCGTCAAGAATCCTGATGCACGCAGGAGCTTTATCGAGGGCCACGCCTTTGCCTCACTGGGCATTGGACCTTGATTGGCCTCTTGACTGGGGGCAGGAGAACTGGCGGGACCACTGCGCTGATTGGCCAAGCAATTTCCGCAAATGTCAAAGTCACAGACCCTGCATCCCCAAAGCAAGCGCCGCGTGGCGAACTCCCTCTTGCACACGCTGCACCACCAATTTGGCTCAGGCGACCCAAAGGAAAGCAACGGATGACCTGAAGGACACGTGGGCCGGGCATCAAGTCTGGCCAGTAATGCCTCCGCATTCTCCGGAGTGAGCGTGACTCCCTCGCCAGATGTGGCTGAGTCACTTGAGCGGCTGACGTCTTCGGGCTCAAGTCTCTTCCGCTTAGGGGTTGGCGGACGTGGAGGCAGTGGCCGACCACCGGGCAGCAGGGCTTCAGATGTGCCGCACACGCTTTCCAGAACCAAGACTTCAGCTTCCCCAGCACAAGGGGAAGCTGTGGCCTGCTTGGGGAAGCATTCAGTCCGCCGAGGAATTGAGCCTGGACCGGTAAAGACAGGCCGCGAACTCATGGGGGCTACCGCTTGCTGCACTCTAGGCGTTGACACCCCCATGGGCACATCAAGGACACCTGCTGGCCCCATGAAAACCCGCCTTGGCCCTGGTCGGACCACGTCACGCATGGTGCCAGTGGGCACACCTTGAACGGAAGTCCCCGACACAGCTGGACTCTTGTGCGAAGAGCTCTTTGAGTTGAGCCCACTGGTTTGGGACGGGCGAAGGGATGGCGCACTGCTGGTACCAGCAGGGACCTCGAGCCGCGAGTGGGTAGCCTGCTTTGCGGACGTGACATGACCACAAGGGGAAAGGCCTTTGGGCTTCGGGCTGGTCCTACCAGCATTTGAAACGGCAGTTTTGGCTTCAACCCCAGCGTCATTGGTCCGAGGGCTGCAGGTAGCAGGAGCTGGCTTGCCATGGGCATCATAACTCATATTGAAGTCCAGCTGTACCTCTGGATACGGCACACCCACAGTTTCGGCATCCGAACTACTAGGCGTAGAGCTACCCTCCTCCTGCAGGTGATCATGTTGTCTGGCGACATAAACCGATGGGACGCTTCGGCCAACAAGATCGGGCTCAACACCATAGGGCTCCCCATCCTTCGCAGGCATCGAGCTTGAGGAAGCTTCAGAAACACCAGGACAAGTGGGTGATGTGTCCCTCGTAACGCCAGTATGAAGCGCTGTGTGCTCAAGCTCCTCCAACGGCTCAAGGCATGAAGTCACTGCGTGGCCAGAACGGGGCACACATGGCTGGGCACGATGAGATGCATTCAGCTCATCAGGCCTGGATGGCTGTTCGATGGGTTCAGCCGGAGAACACGAATCATCAGCCTTAACCAGGCGGGCCCAGACACGCTCAGGTGCACCATGTGTTGGCTCGCAAGAGTGCTCGGCTTCCCCAGACGAAACAGCTCCACCAGCTTCGGTCGTACACGCTGCATCCCTATGCTGAACGGAAGGAACAGACCCCACGCGGACAGCATCATCTAAGGATTGGCCATCAGGTTTCTCAGGCACCAAATCTTCGGCTTCACTCCCACGTAGCGCTGCACCAGACTGTGCTGTAAGGGAGGAGCCAACATTGACATGGAACCTTGCTGGACTATTAACAGGCGCACAAAGCCCAGATCCCGAGGCCGCGGATTGGCCATCAGGTTTCTCAGACCCCAAATCAACGGGATCACTCCCACGCAGCGCATCAAGAGACTGCGATGATTGGGCAATACCCATTCTTACAGGGGCATCAGAAGCCTGGTAGCTAGGCTCACCAAGCTCAGACCTCACAGCCTCTGAGGTTTGGATGCCATGCTTAATGTCTGCCGGCCCATCTCCTTTATTGGAATGTTCCCCCCTTTTGACCGCTGGAGATGGCCCGGGGAGACCCTTCCTGAAGCGCTTGACCACACACACCGGGGCGACACCGGGGGGTGTTGGGGTGGCGGGGGGCGCAGTGGTTGCAGGGGGCTCGGGAGACGCCATCACCTGTCGTAGACTGCCAGGTACCAGGCAATCACACAGTGTGCGCACCAGTGGTGGTTGTGGTTGATGCGGTACCTGATACAACCGTTGCGGCCACACTGCTGACAGATTTGCTGACAAGCTGGGATGGCAGGATCCTGCTCGACAAGCGGCTCTGGCGCCGCACGGCGTCCGCACGTGGAGCCCATGGAAGGCTAGCAGAGGCTGATGGCCAACAGAAGGAAAACCACACCCAGGCAGAAGCCAGAACAAAAACACGCGCAGGGGCGATTGGCAGGAGTTGCCGGCCCAGGGGCGCCCAAACACACAGGCGATGCAATCGCCGCTTGCCCGCGGAGGCGAGCTCCCATCCACTGCCTGCTTCACGCAGGCAGCTTGCACAGGGCCTAAGGCCAAGGTTAGAAGCGGGGCCTGTTTGAAGCGGGACCTGTTAGAGACCCAGACCCCGGTTTCACACACAAATTTTGCGCACGGTGCAATGAGCCAGTGCTGCACTTGAGCCAAAATGGCTTGAGCCAAAATGGCTACGGATTTTGCGCACGGTGCAATGAGCCAGTGCTGCACTTCAAGGGACACACATAAAACAGCCACATTACCCATAACGTTGCATCCAAATATCATGGCGGGTTGCTCACCAAGGCACCTCGCAACAAGTTGCCGATAGACACTACCACTTTGCATTCGCTGACCACAAAGACATGCAGGCCCTGCGACAGGCAAGTGTTGGACATGTGAAAATCAAAGCATCAAAATAACTTTTGGCTTCAAACAGCGAACAAACGGCATTCCGTATTTTTCGCAAGGCATTATTGGCAGCAAGCGATAAAACACAATTCGCTCGCGAACAGTAAGCTTTGCGGAAATATATGCCGCTGACGCAACGCTGGACAAGGCATTACTCCTTGCTGCTGGCAAACAAATTGAGGAAGTTATCATTCAAGGTGACTGCATTAACATTGTTAAGCATTTCGCTGGAGCCTTGAGACTCCACAGGGAGGACCTTGTGCGAAAACTTGATGCAATGTGGCAAAAGCTTACGCACACTTCCATTAAGGTGCACTAGTCATATGTCCCTCGTATTGGCAACAAAGTTGCTGACCATCTAGCGGGAATCGCTGCTGACAGCCTTCGCTATGAAGCACCCCTTTGCGAAGATGTCTTCTTCGATTCGGGAGAGGGGCAGCCTCATATGCAAATCAACACTGCGCGGTTTCCGCCTATCCTGCTGCCTCCCAAACAATGGCATGTGCAGGCCATACAGGATCTTGAGTCTGGGGCTGAAATTATCTCCCTTGAATCCCCGCCACTCTGGAACCCTGAACTGCTTTTGCGCTTTTGTATCTACAATCGTATTCAACCACCCGCGGAACTTGACACGTCGTGGCCAGGGCTCGTCCAATACAGAAGGCCATCCTCGCATCCCCCAGGGAAGATACTATGCCATCCGGCACTGGCAAACGAGTAAGAGGCTAACACGTTTCTTGGCCATTGGACCGAACGCTATTGAAATTGACATGAAAGGTGCGCATTATTCGCTCCTGCGCCTCCTCACATGCCACAGTCCTACTCACCCACCCCTCCCAACGTTACTTGAGGCCAGGGAGATCTTCAGCATCCACCTAGCACGCGCCCCCAAAGCGCAAACGGTGCAAACCAAACATTTGCTGCAAAGGGCTGTAGGAATGGATAACAATGCCTTCCTTCGACACGTCTATGAAGGTAGTATTGCGGCCTATGCCATTCCCCCTGCTTTGGCGAGTTTTCTTGCACACCTTGCGCAAGCTAAAGCCACCCTCCAAGCAATGATTCAGCAAGGAATGCCCTTTTACCAACCGGATGCACGGGTTAACAATAGAAATTGGGCGACCTTCGCACTAGAAGCTGCTGAGAGCTTTGTAATGCGAAGAGCAATGCTCCCCCATTGTGCAGGGACAGTGCTTTGGGTGCATGACGGTGTGTACGTCAAAAACCAAAATTCGGTCTCGCCCTTCCTGGAAGGAGCGACGGAAGCGTTGGTTCAACTCATTCAGGGACAACACTTCTCTCCTCAGGTTGCCTCGAATCAGGAGTACACTGGCTTGCATGAAGTGTTTGCGGTAACCACCACGAAGTGTGAATTCCAGGATTAAATGCTGCGGGCATCGCGTGTCACAGTCCAACACTCCCAAAGCGCTCAATGTTTGCCCCCCACAGGAAGTGCAAGAGACTAAGCTTGGAAGTTCAGGACATTCTTGAGGTTGAGAGAGAGAGTAAGAGAAGACACGTTGATGTTACTGCTGTTCCGCGTAGGCACTTGTGTTTCAAACCCTCTTTGTTGTGAAGATTATAGCTGTAAAAGGCGTGCATTCGTCTTAACGCCCCCCTCCTTCCTACTCTGACTGCGGTGGTTTGGGCTCAAACCAGTTGTGAACGCCCGGGCACAACCGACCATGCTCGCCGCCACACGCAACCTTCTATTCTGGCGCTATCAAGAGGTCATCGGCAGTCACTCCTGTACAACTGCCTTCGAACTCACGATTTTCCCTGCTGCAGCGGGAGTTATTCTGGTCGCTCTTCTTGGAGAGAGCAAATCGAGCGAAAACTGCTCCCCATCCCAAAGGGATCGCCTATACCAAGGCGTCTCCATCTCTTGCGTTGGAGAACGAGCGCTAGCGCAATTGCTTTCACGAGTTGTCGGAGCTTTGGTCGGGCATAAAACTGGATGGAGTAGGGTCGATGCTCTTTTCCAGGTCTTAACTCCTAGAGCCACAATCATAGCCCGTGAATTGTGCGAGGTCGAGCAATTCCCCTACCACTTCTCTTGACCGTGGTGATCTAATTATGTCTCTCCTCGCACTTAATAAATCAGAGTTACGTTATTGGCTTTAATCGCCTCTGGCTGGACACACCTTACTTTGGCCATCTGTTCGCAGACAATGGAGCTGTGTGCCACGTGTCCACTAAGTGAGGGTGTGGTTGCCCCCTGTACTTGTACATGGTGGGCTTTTATTGCCTCTTCTGGTACGTGTACCTTGTACGTGCTCCTTTGTTTCTTGTTTCCTTTCTGTTGGTCCTCCTTATCGCTATGATCGCGCTCACCCAAGCCTTCGAAGCCTTCGAAGCTTCGAAGGCGAAGGGTCGAAGGGGGGGACTTCGAAGCCCTTCGCGCTGAAGGTCTGAAGCCCCCCTTCGGCTCATAAGAACGAAGGGGGCTTCGAAGGCTTCAAAGGCTTTGAAGGAAGGACGAAGCCCCCTTCGTCCTCACCTTCAAAGCCTTCAAAGCCCCCCCCCCTTCGTCCTCACCTTCAAAGCCTTCGAAGCCCCCTTCGTCCTCACCTTCGAAGCCTTCGAAGCCCCCTTCGTCCTCACCTCAAAGCCTTCGAAGCCCCCCTTCGTCCTCGCCTTCGAAGCCTTCCTTCAAAGCCCTCACCCTTCGAAGCCTTCGAACCCCCCCCCCCCCTTCGTCCTTGCCTTCGAAGCCTTCAAAGCCCCCCCCCTTCGTCCTCACCCTTCGAAGCCTTCGAAGCCCCCTAAATTCCACCCCCCTTGATTCTTGAATTGTTTTTTGTATTTCATTATTCGAGAAATCAGAGGAGGAGAGAGAGAGGAATTTATTCTAAATTCCACCCCCCTCGAATCTTCTTTTTTTTTTCTTGTATTTCATTTTTCGACAATTTAGAGGAGAAGGGAGAAGGGAATGTATTCTAAATTCTACCCCCCTCGAATCTTCTTTTGTTTTGTTTTGTTTCATTGTTCGAAGATTAGAGGAGTCTTTAATCTAAATTCCACCCCCCTCAAATCTTGTTTTGTTTTGTGTTTCATTGTTCGAAAATCAGAGGAGTAAGAGACGAGACTAGAAGTAAAGAGCGGGGGGGTTGGGGGGGGCGCAGCCCCCCCCCATTTATTTCTTGTAAAGTGGGAGGAAGGGGAGAAGAGAGAAGGTATTATATTTTAAATTATATAGAGACGAGGCAGTTGGAGGAAGGGAGAAGAGAGAATGTGGAGTGGGGGAAAGGAGAAGAGAGAAGGGAATGTATTCTAAATTCCACCCCCCTCGAATCTTTTTTGTTTTTTGTATTTCATCTTTCGAAAAATTAGAGGAGAAGAGAGAAGGGAATTTCTTTATTCGAAAAATCAGAGGAGTCGTGACGAGACCTTTTTTGTTTATAGAAGTAGACTTTATTTTAAATCACAGACGAGGGAGTGGGAGGAAGGGAGAAGCGAGAATGCGGAGTGGCAGGAAGGCAGAAGAGAGAAGGGAATGTATTCTAAATTCCACCCCCCTCGAATCTTGTTTTGTTTTTTGTATTTCATTACCCGAGAAATCAGAGGAGGAGAGAGAAGGGAATTTATTCTAAATTCCACCCCCCTCGAATCTTCTTTTGTTTTTCGTCTTTCATTCTTCGAAAACTCAAAGGAGAAGGGAGAAGGGAATGTATTCTAAATTCTACCCCCTCGAATCTTCTTTTGTTTTTTTTGTTTCATTATTCGAAGATCAGAGGAGTAGAGACGAGAGTGTTTTTGTTTCTGGAAGTGGAGAGCGGGGGGATTGGGGGGGGCGCAGCCGTGAGACTCTGGAGATGCCCCCGTCTCTCACCTTCGAAGGCCTCGAAGCCCCCCCCCCTTCGTCCTCACCCTTCGAAGCCTTCGAAGCCTTCGTCCTCACCCTTCGAAGCCTTCGAAGCCCCCCCCCCCTTCGTCCTCCCCTTCGAAGCCTTCAAAGCCCCCTTCGTCCTCGCCTTCGAAGCCTTCGAAGCCCCCCCCCCTTCGTCCTCACCCTTCGAAGCCTTCAAGCCCCCTTCGTCCTCCCTTCGAAGCCTTCGAAGCCCCCTTCCTCCTCACCTTCGAAGCCTTCGAAGCCCCTTCGTCCTCGCCCTTCGAAGCCTTCGAAGCCTTCGTCCTCACCCTTCGAAGGCTTCGAAGCCTTCGTCCTCACTTCGGCCCCCCCCCCCCTCCCCCCCCCCACCCTTCGACCCTTCGGCTTCGAAGGCTTCGAAGGCTTCGAAGCCCCCTTCGCCGAAGGGTAACGGGATGCAGCCCCCCTTTTCGCCAACAGCGGTGGATGAGTTGGTAAGCAATCTGTGCTTGAATGGAGATGGTTCCAGTAAGCTGCATAATGCTAAAAGCGATATTGGATTCCATTGCGCAAAATTGTTGTCGTACGAGAAAAGGCAGGGCGGTAAATTGATGTAGGATCCGAGAACCCTTCTAAGATGATTCGGCGCCAAATCCAGACAAAGAGCCATTGCACTGGATACTGGCCTTTGCACGTATTACGGAGGCTTGAGCAAAAGGCGTGCCGCGCAAGGGCCACATATGTGCTGATGGGGAGGGGAGGATGAAGCCCCCTTCACAACTGAAGTTCCCCCTTCGTGAAGGTTCTCGGATCCTGCCTGCAAAAAGGATTGGAAAGGTTGACGGATGTGGCTGCCTCGTGTGGCAACAATGGGGGTTACAAACTCTGCGCGCTATCGGCTCTGCGTGTGTTGCATGGCACAATGTGCTTCCCAGTCCAGCCTCAACAAGGACAAAGGTAGCAACTTGGCCAGCAAATGCGCAAGTGGCCCCAAGGCCTTGCTCTTAAAAGGCACAGGCCGCTTGGAAGGTAAACTGGCATTCCTAGATTTGCGGTGTCGGCTGTATAGACGTCATATGTGCTCTCGTCAAGAGGCGTAACGCAGAAGAACACACCAGCATGCTCCCCAGTAGGGACAGCGAAGAACCGCTTCCCCCTCAACCCTTCCAAGAGAACCGGAGCCAGTTCGTGTTAACCGACGCCAGACAGACAACAGACTGGATAGCCAATTGGCTCCAGAGCATGTGCCACGGAAATTCTTGTCCTCCCAAGACCTAGGTAACCACTCCGTTGGAGCATGTGTTGCACAATGAATATTTGCAGCATCAGGACTGGCAACATGGGGTCGATTGTCAGAGGAGACTCCATCAGGCGGATTGATTGGACAGAGGCGCCTACTATGGTAGGACCCCACCAAAACCGGATGCGCCTCCACCATTTGCTCAAACGAAGGGAACGCAACAGCAACAAATACCGTCGACTGGCCAATCAACAAGAAAACTGACTAAAGGAACAGCAAAATTCAGTCCATGAACAACCTTGTACCAAATTCAGATCAAGTCGAAAGGCCGTTGCTTCCAAGAGTAGCGGGAAGAGTTCAGCGCCTAGTTGGGTGGAGTCGATAGTAAGTCGTGTATTATTTCCCAATCACACTGCATGCCTCTTTGCAGAATTGCCACTACTACCTTGGGCAGCTATAACGTCTTTTTCCTTCGGTTGAGCTCGCTCTCCAATCTACTTGTCTTCCGTCTTCAAGCCCCTCTCCTAGCCTTCCGAAGGCCACCTTCCCTTGCTCGCTCGTGCCACCCACCATGGTTTCTGGTTCTGCGTACTCAGACGCCCCACCCTGCCAAGAACCGGTGCTCCCAGGATGCCGTTGCAAGTCCTGCTGGGGCCGTGCGCAGAGCTTTCGCCCCGAATGCAAACATCCTTATGAAAATGCAGTAGGGACCCCAAGGGCTTCTCCTTTTGCCTTGGAAGTCTGGTTGATTGCCTCCGTTTTCCAATCTTGACCACTGCTTGCGTGGTATAGCAATTCGAGGAATGTGTCCTTTGGTCATGCTCATGGGTGCCGTGCAGTGCTGGCTCAAGTCAAGTTAGCGGGTCAAAAGGTAGTCCGCTGCTCCTGCTTGGAAGGACACATCTTGTATTATGGCTGAGGTAACGAGCCCCAGTTCCATATGGAGCGCTTCGTTCCGTTGCTTATGATTCTTGCACATCAGAGACCCGCATCAGCCTTCGGTCTTTTTTTTTTTGGACTGACGCCTCTTTACTACATCAGTAGCACAGTAGGCCGGTCTTGTTGGGCTCGACGTAAAGGGTGAAACAAAGTCAGCGCACACAATCCGCCAGACACACCAAGCAACCACCAAGCAAACAAACACCAAAGAAACAAAGCGAGCAATCGCGCTGAACTACTAGATACCCCACGGACTCAGTACTCGAAGTCGTCAATGAAGTCCCGGTTCACAAGGAAGCACAGAGCTTGTGGGGGAATCGCAAATTGCGACATTGCCAGATTCTCAAAACCACCATCATGTAGCCACTGGTGCGACAGCGGTTATTCAAACCGAGGTCATCAGAAGAGGTTCGGATCACGTACTCGTTGTCAAGGACAGACAACCGACACTCAATGGCGAAAGGATGTTGCAAGTCAGACTCCCTAGGGGGGATGAAAGATGTGCATATGCCCCATGGTGGTCAGCCAGTGGGGACTTAACAGCAAGAACAATCAAGGCAAGACCGGCCCAGGGCACTCCATGGTGGTCAGCCAGTGGAGTAGCTCCGAGCTCTGGGTGCTCCATTCACCTTGGCGTACAAGTGCCCACCCAGAGAGGTGTCCGCGCCCGGCACAGGGGGCATATGCCCCATGGAGGTCAGCCAGTGGGGACTTAACAGCAAGAACAATCAAAGCAGGACCGGTCCAGGGCACTCCATGGTGGTCAGCCAGTGGAGTAGCTCCGAGCACAGGGTTCTCCAGTCAACCTGGCGTACAAGTGCCCACCCAGAGAGGTGCCCGCGCACGGCCAGAGGGGGGGCGAGAGTAGCTGCAGCTACCGATTCCACGGGGAGAGTCCACAGCGAGTTACCAAACCCTTAACGCCACAGGGTTTCTAATGACAACGAGGAAACTCCCAGTCCAGGCATCTCACACAAGGCCACGCAACCTTGGCGCTGGCCTGCGCATCGGCACGCATCAGGTCCCTCCAAACCCAAACCCGCGAGGTACGTCGGTAAGGAGATGGGAGGGCTCACATCACAATGGTGCCGAAGTGCAAGGATCTCCATGGTATTGCTACTTTGATCCAATCAGAGCCTTTAGGTAACATCCACGCGGGCGGGGAGCCCACTTGCCCTGCCGCAGGCCAAGCTCAGACGAGGGTGACCCTCTAGAGTCTCAAGAGGGCCAGGTTGTTCTACAAGTGGGGAATGGCTCCCTGCCAAGTCAGCGGGTGCATAATCTCCACGTAGAAGTGTCCACAGCCAGCGCGCCGAACTGCTAGGTCACCCTGTGCACTCAGTACTCGAAATCGTCGAAGAGGCCGGGAGCACACATGTAGCACCGAGTGCGCAGGTGCGTCGCAAAAGGCGACGTTGCCAGATTCACAAAACCACCATCATGCAGCCACCGATGCGAATACATTCAGCACCAGCCAAGGCCGTTCACGAGAAGGTTCACAAGTCCGCCATCACAGGTGGGGCATAGTCGTGCCTTGGCACGGGACGTTGCAGGTGTCAACCTTCTTGATCCGAAGTATAAAGTTGCCCCATGGTGGTCAGCCAAGGGGACTTAACGGCAAGAACAAAGGGTAGGACCAGCCCAGAGCACTCCATGGTGGTCAGCCAGTGGAGCCTCTCCGAGCACAAGGCGCAACGTTCTTTTGACTCACAAGAGTCTCGTCCGACGGCCAAAGCAGGCTTGACTGCTTCGTTCCAATCAGAGCCATCAGGTAAACCCAAGCAGGCGGGGACCCCACCTGCCCCGCAGGAAGCGGGAGAGTCCCCCAGTCGAAACTTCGCACTCAAGGCCAAGCAACTATCTCCTTGGCCGGTGAGGGTTGAGGGTTCAATAACCAGAATCAGACCCTCCATGCCCAAACCGACAGACGTCGGCGAGGAGATGTGAGGGCTCACATCACGCTTGGCCACCTACCGATGGGGAGGTAGTCATGTATGGCTGCTTGGACGCAAGCAGAGATATACCCCAAGCAGGCAGGGAACCCCGCAGCAACCCAAGCACAGGCGAGAATGGCTCTCGTGAAGGCCAGGTTGTCCACAGGTGCTCGATGGCACATTGCCAGGGAAGTGGAAACCTGATCTCCGCGTAGAAGTGTCCACAGCCCAGAAGCAGCATCCCCTAGCTGGTCTCTCCCAATTGGCATGACGCCGTTGTACGACAAGGGGGTGTCACCGTCCAGACGAGAGATGGTCAACACTCAAGTCCGAGGGGTTCACACACGGTCGTAGCACATAGAAGCGGGCAACCTGCCCACCTAGAGGGGGCAGAGGAAAGGAAGATTGGCCGTTTTACCGATGACAAAGCTGGAACATCCAGGCAGGACCGGTCCAGGGTAGTCCGTGGCAGATGGCCAGTGGAGCAACCACGAAAGAAAGGCCCCCCGTTCCCACAGGCACACCGCGGGGCCGACCCAGAAGGGTGTTCACAGCTGCAAGCTGTAAGCACACAAAAGACAAGCACGATCCAATCCGTGGCATAGACCACGAGAGGGTTGCCAAACCAAGAGTATCCCGAGGTAGTCTTGCGGCATGTATCGGCGAGGAGATGTGAGGGCTCACATCACGCTAGGCAGCATGCCATGAAAGGACTCAATGGTGCGTTCGCATGGCGTCAGTAGGAGCCCTCAGATGACAGTTTGCTGTCTATTGCCAGGAGCCATCCCAGTCCGGACGCCGGGAGCGATGGCCAGCTGAGGTGGTATGGGAACGCTTCCCTGTCTTTGCGGTACGGCTGGGCATGACCTGCATTGGAGGCAGCTCTTGCTCATCAACCCCCCACTCAGGGATGCCGTCCGGAATGGGGATACGCATGTATCTTGTCATTGAGGTTTGGGCCGCGAGCCACATCACCCGGACAGCTTCCTGGATTTGCCTGTACTGCACAACACCTTCGTCCTTATACTGAAAGGGGAAGGAGGTAACTGCAGCACGCAGGGCCGAAGGATCAGGGTCCTTGGGGGTGCCATGACAGTACATCCTAAACCAGAAGCTGTTGAGTCGCTGCTTGGTTGGATGTTTGGCTCGCATGAGCCCCTTAATGGCAGCCCAATGAGCAGTGGCTGCGTCATACCACGCATTTTGGGGACGTTGGGGCCCATGCTTGGTGGGTGTGGTGCTGATCCCTTTCCAATGCGCATCAAAGATGACTGGCAGCCGGAAAGGGGCGGAGACATCCACTTCTCGCAAAGCTGCAAGGTCAGTGGTTCGCAGCTCCGAGAAGCGCCAATCATTCACCTGTGCCTCGGGTTCGTCCTCCGCGTCTGACATGTCATCCATCGGGCAGGGAGAGCCTTCGTTAGTTTCGGAAGAGATGCTGACGACCTCCGGCGAGGTTGCTGCAGTGTTCGCTTCCACAGGCGCAGCACAGGGCGAGGAGAGCAAGCACTCTAGGGGCAACACTCGCCGTAGAAAAACAGCCATTCTGTGAGAAGTGTCAGGCCATTCCAAGTTAAAAACTGACCAAAAATGTTCAATGTTTTGGTTGGCCACCGAGGCCGCAAGAGCAAGCCGGATGGCGTCAAGGAAATGGGCAGGGGGGAGGTCCGGCCTAAATTCTTGATAGTGCCTTTGCCCAAGTGTCTGTGTGCCCTGCAGCGTGATGCCTAGGAACGTATTCAGGCTGGGCTGGGCAAGCCTGGCCGTTTCCACGTCCGTGTGCTTAGCAGCTGCGGCCCATGCCTGCAAGGCTTCTTGGGAGGCTTGGCCAGTGACTTGTGGCAGTCCACTGTGCGCGTCCATCACATATTTGGTAGTAGGGCACGTGGGACACCGATAAGCGCGGCCAGCCAAGAAGGCCACCATGGCTGCAGGCGGCACATTGATCTGCAGGTCAGTAATTTTATTGTCAGATTCAGGAAAACCAATAACAATGGGCAGCCCTGCCGTACGCTCCAGGGGACCTTTTTGGTGGGACTCGAATGCGAGCAGAAGTGCACCCAGCCAATAATCTGGGTCAGCGTAGCTGAGCATTGCAGGAAAACTGGCATTGATGACACTCGGCAAGTCCGACACCGCAAAGAAAAGATCCGCGATGTACTGCGCTGTGGTAAGAAAGCCATACCCCACCAGGGACTCCGAAAGCCTCGCTTTGTCCAGCTGCGGGACCGGGCAATCCAACATTTCAGCAAGGTCGAAATGCTGCAATGCCCCCGACAATCTAAGGCACTGCGTGATGATAGGGTCATAAACCTTCAAATACGCTGCCGGAAACGTTTCAGGCAGATGCAGTAGCGTGTCAGCGATTCCGATCAGCATATCCGAGTCTTGCAGCTGGTTCGGTATGCCGTTCAAAAACACCTCATAGGCCCTATATGCCCGAAGCTGCTGGCAGTGTGTTGTGAGGTGTTGCGAGTCACGCAGGTTCATGTAGGGCCGAGGTTTGACATTCTTACCAAAGTGATGTCCCGCTGCAAGTGCGCGCCACATGAGATCACAGACCGAGACTGTGTTGCTCTGCATGATGGGTGCGCAGGCTGGGGCGCTGGGATCGCGGGCGCCGCTGGGCTCGCTAGGCCCTCGAGGCTTGGCTTTTGGTGGTTCCAGCTGCTGAGAGCCGTCTTTGTCCAAAGCGAGAGGCCGACTTTCCTTGCGAGCTTGGACAGCGGGCACAGGCCTGGCGGGGATGGGCGTCAGGCCATGGGGAGGCATAGGGAGATCCGATTTTGGTTCCGTCAGGCCAAGTGAGTCCGTGGGAGACTTAGCGCAAGGGGGCTGTGACGCCTCAACCGTCCTAATCCCATCCGGAGATGCTGTGTGCGTGGGCCGTGTCCGGGGGCTGGGTGGACGTCGTACGCCTGGCGGGTCCCTAATGTTGCCGCCACTACGGGGTGGACACGAGGCGGCGCTACCCCCTCCGATCCTGTGATCAACTTCACTAGAGGGAGTCGTCACACAAGCATCCAGAGCAATAGGACTCGCGGCCGGCACAACCGCAGGCTCTTTCGTTGCAGGCTCCTTCGTCAGTGCTCCTCTCTCCCGCGTTGGGGTGCCGCAAGGGGTGCGGGAAACGTCCCGTCTAGCTGGCGGAGGCGGGCTGACAGCTGCCGCAATGGAGCCCCTCGCGGCCCGAGGCTGGAGCCATGGTGTACCCCACCGCTCGCCATGGCGCGCGTTTGTGGTAGCCTCGCCTTGGGCTGGCGACTGCTGCGGCGTAGGAACCTCGACTGCAGTAGCAACTACCACGTCGGGACTGTTACTACCCGCGGGCACAGGGCTGTTTCCCGGAGAGTCCACATCAATCGCAGTTTCGGAGGCAGCCTTACCCGTACGAACAGGTAGGAGGTGAAGACCACGGGGGGCTCGCAGTATGCCGGCCTTGTGTTCGAAAGCCGGGTCAGCGCGTTGAGCCGATCCCCGCTTGGGCGGCATCCTAATGCTGGTGTCCCCTAGCAAGCAGGTGAGGTACTGGGCGACCCCATCTCCTTCCCTCACCGGCTGGAAGGGGACACAATACACAGCATTGGGCAGGGGCTCCAGGACGAAGCCGCGCGTTTGCAAACTAACAATGGTGCCCGAATAGGAGTTGGAGGTGAAAGAGGGACTCCCCCATCCTTCTTGCTGAAGTGTGCGGTAAAAAACCTCCCGCTTATCTCGCCAGGTGGCCTTCAAAGCCCACGCTTGATGCAGGGGTGGTGTTCCAAAGAGGTCCAGCCCAACTTTGCGTTCCGCAGGCAGCACGATGCTGGCTACTGTCCGTTCTCGGAAGGCTTGCTTGTGTAATGCCGTTGCAATGCCAGGGCCATCCATGCTTGTGTGGCTTGTGTGCGCACATATTCAGCGCAGTCAATTAGGCCCCCGGTTGCGCAGGCCGCCATTTGGAAGCATGCAGGCGGTGCCCCATCGGCTCCCTCCCCGCCGTTAGGAACCCACCACCGGGAGTACGTCGTCCTCCTAGCCCCAGAACCCGGTGTATGGTTTCCTGACCACTGCCCAGTATATTGCGGATCTTTTCTTTGCGGTGGCGGATATGCCGAGCGTCATCAACGCAGCATCTTTGCGCTCGCGCTGCTGGGAGCGTGCTCGTACGGCCTGGCCACTAATCGTACTTCTGTATTTACAACGGGTGCGCCCGGCAGCGGGTACCGGGTAACAAGGAGAAGGACACACATAAGCTCCCTTTTGATGTGCACGATTTGTACCGGGGCTACTTGTAGCCACGACACATGGTGCGATTGTGCCAAGGCTTAGCTTTCCCTACTCGCAGCTCATGAACCGTCTAAAGGATGTTGAGTTGCTCTTAGGTGGCTCTTGAGGCTCTTGACGGATGTCTGCGAGGGGCCAACTGACAGGGGAGGGAGAGAGGAGGTCAGAGTACGTGAGTGCGCCCGCACCCACACGCCCTGAGTCCCTCATTCTTTGCGATAGGATTGTCGCATCAGCCTTCGGTCACGATTGTCCAGTGGATGCTTTGCGTTGTATCCTCTTTGATGCGTGCACTGTGTGCTTGAGTCTGTGGTTAATCATTGAACCGCGGGAAGGTTTCTCGGAGCCCACACAGGTGACCTTCAATCAACTTTGGGATGTTGCTACAATCGCCTCTCTCACGTCGCCCCTGGATGCGAGAATTATATTGTTTCCCTTCCTTTACTGCGTGTGACAGCGAAAGTAGCTGCGGTCTGACGCTGGGGCTGCATCATAGGTGCTTGGGCGTAGGCGCTTTATGACCTCCGCGTCAGTCTTCCCAGTACCCAGCGCGTAGTTAGTATCACGCGAGTGATTGCACCCACCTCTCGCTCAGGCTTCATGTAACGAGCTGATGGACCTTGGGGTTGCGCAAATGCGGAACAATGCCATGCTCTTCCCCTCCCCAAGCCACACTAGGATCCAGGCCACTGGGCATGTCGAGGAGGATGTTTGAATTTCTTTCTGCCACGTGAGGGCGCCTGCACTCACACGGTGGCACTGAGGGAGCTTTTTGTTCTATTGACTCCACTTCCTGCAAAGGCATGCACTGCCACGTTTGTTTGATGAGCAATGAGCCCTTACCGACGTGATCCCTGCTCTTAGCAGTGTGCAAGTGGCTCAGTGATCTACATCAAGCATGCACTTGATGTCATGATTGGCGACCACAGACAGCCCGCTGGAGGATCGCGACCCAATTACCACGTCGTCACGGAGTTGTTGGAGCAAAAGATTTGTGGCCTCAATGCGGTCCCTGCCGACCTCCACACGCCAGCCACCTTGCCTGCGGCCCTTTTGCGGCAAACGGCCCAAAGTTCCGGCCCGTGGAAAAAGGGACAAGGCGAGATGCCCTCTTGGGGCAAGCCCCACCGTCTGGAGCGTCTGAGGTATTGTTCTCAGCGGTCTCGATGCTGGAATCGATTCTCTGTGAAGGCCATTGTCGGACCGGCTGTCAACCTCTCGCTCTGTTCATCCATGCGCCTTCCTCCTGAGATTGCTGCCATTCTATACGCATGTCGGTACTCGGAGGCGTGCCGCTTCGAGCTGATAGGCAGGGTCCCTCGGCTACGTATGCCACCAGGTCCCACGATGCAGCACCTGCTCGGGCGGCCACTGCGTAGCCTTGCAGGCAGGTGGATGGAAACGTGTCGATGGGTACGGGTGCAAGATCAGGATGAGACCCAAACCAAAATAGGCAGAAGCTACGACCTCAGCATGGTCCTGGCGGACATTGTGCTCACTTTTGGGCACCAGGTCTATCCTGACTCCCCTATCGGGATGGTCTCTCAGTATGCCAGGATTGTTACCCAAATGAAGTTTATGCTGCAGTTGAGTCTCCCCGCAGACCCACTGGGCGATGACGATATGAGCCTACTTGAAGCCTGCCAAACCGCGGAAGACTTCCCGCTGACTGGCGCGCCCAACACTTGGAGCCTTGTGACGTTTCGGACCTTCCTCATGAATCGCATAGGGTCCCTTAAACGCTTCTTCGGCGCTATCACCACGGCCTGCTCCACTGGCCCCACATTTGGGATATGTGTCTTTGTGACATGTCGGGCTTCTGGATTCCTGTTTAGTAGCGAGGCAGGGTTTGCCCGAGCCACCTCCTCCTTCACGAGAGGGCTTGGGGCTTTGGTTTTCGTGGCACCGCACTACTCTGATGGTATAGGTCCTCCCAAAGCCAGATCGCCTCCATCGACAGGAGTCGTCACACCAGTTTCCACAGCGGTGGAACAAGCGCATCCCCAGTCGTGATGTGTCCCGCACCCCTTGTAGCACTCTCAAACAACCACCGCGGACCCTCAGTTGGCCGCGGTCCTGACGATTTGCCCGGGACAGGAGATTGCTTTGGTGTTGGTGCAACCACTTCTAAGATTACCCCCGCATCGAGGCTGGTACTACCCGCGGGCACAGAGCTGTTTCCCGGAGAGTCCACATCAATCGCAGTGTCAGAATCAAACTTGCCCGTTCGAACGGGCAAGGCAAAGGCCTTGGGGGGCTTGCTGGATCCCGGCCTTGTGCTCAAAAGCCGGGTCCGTGTGCCGAGCAGGTCCGCGTTTGGGCGGCATCCTAATTTTTATCTCCAACCAGGAAGCCATCCTGAATGTCGTACTACGTCCAAAAGGGGCAGTCGGACGCCTGCTCCATTGAGCCCTGGCAGCATAGAAAAGGCAAGAAGCTAAGAGCAGGCCTGTAGCTGCCTGTCACTCAACTCCGAAAATTAAAACACATGGAATGGTCATTCTTTCCACGCAGGCACAAAACTGCCAATTCAAGGACGCCGACGCTGCTGAGTGGCGTGTTAGCTGCCCTGCCTGACTCTCCGCTGCCCGGCCAAGAGAACGCCCGGACTTCTGCGCTGTGGCATGCGGAGTGTCTACGCCTGTCCCATGACTCGTTTGAGCAACGAGCACGATCCAAGGACTCGAGCCCAGCTTTCCGGCCATGATGTGCCCGGATTATTGGCTGGGTGCGCTCCTGCTCGCATTTGAGTTCCACCAAAAAGGCCTCTGGAGCGCACTGCCGGACTGTCCATTGTTGTGGGCTTTCCCGAATCCGACCACAGGATTACTGACCTGGTCAATGTGCCAGCGGCTATGGTGGCTTTCCTTGCCGGCCGCGCTTATCGGCTGCCCACATGCCCTACACAACCAAGTATGCGGTGGACCCGAGTAGCGGACTCCCTCAGGTCAGTGGGCAGGTGTCCCAGGAGGCCTTGCAGGCATGGGCGGAGGCCGCCAAACACACGGATATGGAGGCAGCCAGGCTTGCACAGCAGCCCAGCCTGAATGCGTTTCTTGGAATTGCGCTGCAGGGCTCACAAACGCTTGGACAGCTCCAATACCGAGTTTAAGCCGGAGTTGCCCCCTGCCCATTTTCTTAAGGCCATCAGGCTCGCTTTAGCAGCCTCGGTGGCCAATCAGAACATTGAGCACTTTTGGTCCGTCTTTAACCTGGAATGGCCCGACAAGACTGAAAACGCGGGTGAACGAGGTTCGAACCTTGCCGGATGTGTACAGTGTCTCTCTCCGACACGGAACCTGTGTCTTCCGCATCGATGGAGGACCTGGCAGAGGAAGCGAACGAACCAGAGGCGCAGGTGCACGATTGGCGTTTCTCTGAACTGCGAAACTGCTGATCTTGCGGCCTTGCGAGAAGTTGATGTTTGCTGCTCCTTTTCGGCTGCCGGTCATTGACGATGAGCATTGGAAAGGGCTTAGCACAACACCGACTAAGCATGACCCCAACGTTCCCGGAATGCATACTGTGGAGGTCACTTCGGCTTCCTACCTTTTGGAGTTGATTTCTTGCCCTCTTTTTGTGTCTCCAAATCCACACACCTTTTACCACCCGCACAACCAGCAGAACCCAGCCGACATACACGCAAATGCATACCACCCACTCAAGCCACTTTGCACCACATAATGACACACACCACACTCCATGACACACACGACTCGGCCAAAACGCCGAAACCACAACACACCACACCCATTCACAATGAAAAAAAAAACGAGGTAAACACACACAGACACCACTGCAAGGTCACTGTTTTTTTATTTGGTGTACTTCTGAGACTCCATGCCTTACCACCCTTTGCCCACACACTGACACTTTCCTGCACACTCCAACCCACTTTGCAACCACAAATGCTTACACACACACACACACACACACACACATCCACAACACTCTGCACATGTACACTCAGAAAAACAGCCGAAACCACAACATGTGATGTCTTTAAGTTCCAATTGCAATGTTTTATCTGTTTGTCTTTTTTTTGGTTCAGGACGGTTTCTCGAAACCCTCTCTTTCCAAAGGCTTGCAACTCAACCGAGAGATCATCCCGACAAAAAACAGAGAAAACATTGAACAAAAGCAAAAGAACAATTCTGTTCACACGGGCGAAGGCAATTTGAACTGAAAAAAAAACAAAAAGTGTTGCTGTGTCTGAATCTGCTGCTAAATCTGAAGAAAATTGTCTAAGTTTCACGACTCTGGCTATTTTCCAGTTTTTTATCGATTTATCCAAAGTTCAGAAAGAAAAACCCATGTTTTTGCAGTTCCTGCTAACATTGAAAAAAACAATCACACTGACCTCTCATCATGGCCAGAACGACTTGTAAGAGTCGCCCAGCCTCGATTTCCATTCCATTCGACTTTTTTTGACAAAGCTTCAACTGCGTTCTCTTGTCTTTGCTTGTCCCAAAATGGCCAAACAGACATCAAGGCACACTGAAATTTTGACAGAAGATCGAGCAGAAGAAACTCTGCTTTTCTTTCAGGCTGGGTGCCCTCAATTCTTTGTCTTTCGTTTTGGTTGCGTGTTGCAATTCTTCCCTGGATTCAGCACCATTCAACGAATTTTCAAAATTTCTGAAGTCTCCAAAAATGTGAAAAAACCCTCAAAATCAACACTTGATCAGTTAAATTTGTTGAATTTACTCTGGTGTTTCGCTCGCTTCGCTCGCACTTATTCACATTCTGGAAATACACTTTGCAATTTTCAAGCGGTTTGGCTTGGGCGTCGCGCGCAACCTTGACAAATCAACACCACGGTTAAACTCGTCTCGTCCTGCAGTTGATTTCTGTCCAAACGGCACTGTCAGAGGCTTTTAAAAACACTTGTTTCAAAGCATTGAACTTTTCCAAGCTGCAGTTTCCACCGATGTTGACTCTGCACCCTTCTTTTCTCTCTTCTGCCTTCAGGCCTTGCACCAAAACCTGGAGAATCTGAAACCCAAGATGAGGGGCAGCAAAATTGATCGAAAAGGTAGGGAAGCTCCAGTGACCTCCACAGTTAGAGAAAGTTCCGGTTCCAAACAAGTTCACACTTTGCCGCCTTGCTGCCTGCTGTTCTAATTTTGGGGGAAGACTGACACAAGACTTAGACTGGAACCGACTGAGAGGCTTATTTGTTTTACTCGCAACGAGGAGCTGTGAAAGCCAGATCTGGCTTCCCGTGTGTGAAAAAAACGCCGCAACTGGGCCCAAAAATGGCTCCCAAACTTGGGGTCCAATTTGAGGCTCCAACCTGGGTGGCCTTGTGTGTTCACACAGGAAATCCAAAATCTAAGGCCCGTTTTCGGTGCCCAGAATTGAGCTGCTTTTGGAACCCATTTGGGGTCAATAATATTAAAATCAACTCACAGACAAACAAGATTTTTTCTATTCGATACTGTTTGCATCAACACTTAAGAAAACAAAAAACGCCGTGCGTGTTCTTGGCTTGCTAAACTTGTCTTTAGCTGGCATTCAAGACAAAGCAGTCTTGCATTGTTCGCCTGCGATCTTTCTCGCACTGTGGAGGTCACTTCGGCTTCCTACCTTTTGGAGTTGATTTCTTGCCCTCTTTTTGTGTCTCCAAATCCACACACCTTTGACCACCCGTACAACCAGCAGAACCCAGCCGACATACACGCAAATGCATACCACCCACTCAAGCCACTTTGCACCACATAATGACACACACCACACTCCATGACACACACGACTCGGCCAAAACGCCGAAACCACAACACACCACACCCATTCACAATGAAAAAAAAAACGAGGTAAACACATACAGACACCACTGCAAGGTCACTGTTTTTTTATTTGGTGTACTTCTGAGACTCCATGCCTTACCACCCTTTGCCCACACACTGACACTTTCCTGCACACTCCAACCCACTTTGCAACCACAAATGCTTACACACACACACACATCCACAACACTCTGCACATGTACACTCAGAAAAACAGCCGAAACCACAACATGTGATGTCTTTAAGTTCCAATTGCAATGTTTTATCTGTTTGTCTTTTTTTTGGTTCAGGACGGTTTCTCGAAACCCTCTCTTTCCAAAGGCTTGCAACTCAACCGAGAGATCATCCCGACAAAAAACAGAGAAAACATTGAACAAAAGCAAAAGAACAATTCTGTTCACACGGGCGAAGGCAATTTGAACTGAAAAAAAAAAACAAAAAGTGTTGCTGTGTCTGAATCTGCTGCTAAATCTGAAGAAAATTGTCTAAGTTTCACGACTCTGGCTTTTTCCAGTTTTTTATCGATTTATCCAAAGTTCAGAAAGAAAAACCCATGTTTTTGCAGTTCCTGCTAACATTGAAAAAAACAATCACACTGACCTCTCATCATGGCCAGAACGACTTGTAAGAGTCGCCCAGTCTCGATTTCCATTCCATTCGACTTTTTTTGACAAAGCTTCAACTGCGTTCTCTTGTCTTTGCTTGTCCCAAAATGGCCAAACAGACATCAAGGCACACTGAAATTTTGACAGAAGATCGAGCAGAAGAAACTCTGCTTTTCTTTCAGGCTGGGTGCCCTCAATTCTTTGTCTTTCGTTTTGGTTGCGTGTTGCAATTCTTCCCTGGATTCAGCACCATTCAACGAATTTTCAAAATTTCTGAAGTCTCCAAAAATGTGAAAAAACCCTCAAAATCAACACTTGATCAGTTAAATTTGTTGAATTTACTCTGGTGTTTCGCTCGCTTCGCTCGCACTTATTCACATTCTGGAAATACACTTTGCAATTTTCAAGCGGTTTGGCTTGGGCGTCGCGCGCAACCTTAACGAATCAACACCACGGTTGAACTCGTCTCGTCCTGCAGTTGATTTCTGTCCAAACGGCACTGTCAGAGGCTTTTAAAAACACTTGTTTCAAAGCATTGAACTTTTCCAAGCTGCAGTTTCCACCGATGTTGACTCTGCACCCTTCTTTTCTCCTCTTCTGCCTTCAGGCCTTGCACCAAAACCTGGAGAATCTGAAACCCAAGATGAGGGGCAGCAAAATTGATCGAAAAGGTAGGGAAGCTCCAGTGACCTCCACAGTTAGAGAGAGTTCCGGTTCCAAACAAGTTCACACTTTGCCGCCTTGCTGCCTGCTGTTCTAATTTTGGGGGAAGACTGACACAAGACTTAGACTGGAACCGACTGAGAGGCTTATTTGTTTTACTCGCAACGAAAAGCTGTGAAAGCCAGATCTGGCTTCCCGTGTGTGAAAAAAACGCCGCAACTGGGCCCAAAAATGGCTCCCAAACTTGGGTTCCAATTTGAGGCTCCAACCTGGGTGGCCTTGTGTGTTCACACAGGAAATCCAAAATCTAAGGCCCGTTTTCGGTGCCCAGAATTGAGCTGCTTTTGGAACCCATTTGGGGTCAATAATATTAAAATCAACTCACAGACAAACAAGATTTTTTCTATTCGATACTGTTTGCATCAACACTTAAGAAAACAAAAAACGCCGTGCGTGTTCTTGGCTTGCTAAACTTGTCTTTAGCTGGCATTCAAGACAAAGCAGTCTTGCATTGTTCGCCTGCGATCTTTCTCGCACTGTGGAGGTCACTTCGGCTTCCTACCTTTTGGAGTTGATTTCTTGCCCTCTTTTTGTGTCTCCAAATCCACACACCTTTGACCACCCGTACAACCAGCAGAACCCAGCCGACATACACGCAAATGCATACCACCCACTCAAGCCACTTTGCACCACATAATGACACACACCACACTCCATGACACACACGACTCGGCCAAAACGCCGAAACCACAACACACCACACCCATTCACAATGAAAAAAAAACGAGGTAAACACACACAGACACCACTGCAAGGTCACTGTTTTTTTATTTGGTGTACTTCTGAGACTCCATGCCTTACCACCCTTTGCCCACACACTGACACTTTCCTGCACACTCCAACCCACTTTGCAACCACAAATGCTTACACACACACACACATCCACAACACTCTGCACATGTACACTCAGAAAAACAGCCGAAACCACAACATGTGATGTCTTTAAGTTCCAATTGCAATGTTTTATCTGTTTGTCTTTTTTTTGGTTCAGGACGGTTTCTCGAAACCCTCTCTTTCCAAAGGCTTGCAACTCAACCGAGAGATCATCCCGACAAAAAACAGAGAAAACATTGAACAAAAGCAAAAGAACAATTCTGTTCACACGGGCGAAGGCAATTTGAACAAAAAGTGTTGCTGTGTCTGAATCTGCTGCTAAATCTGAAGAAAATTGTCTAAGTTTCACGACTCTGGCTTTTTTCCAGTTTTTTATCGATTTATCCAAAGTTCAGAAAGAAAAACCCATGTTTTTGCAGTTCCTGCTAATTAAAAAAAACAATCACACTGACCTCTCATCATGACCAGAACGACTTGTAAGAGTCGCCCTCGACTTTTTTTGACAAAGCTTCAACTG
>CAJNDS010000502.1:0-137500 GCA_905221605.1 Symbiodinium natans
AAGGTCTGGGGCTCCAATTGTCAAAGGTTTGACGGTTCGAATGGGTTCATCAGGGTCCCCTTCTCCGGCACCATCTTGCAGTGGAAACTGGAACCGCCACCGCCCTTGCCCAAGTGACCCGAAAACCCTAGCCCCTGCATCCAAAAACCCTGACGCTGGCAAGGACAAGTCGCTACACCCGGAAGCGGCCCCAGCCGGCTGCAAAAGCACTTTCCCACGGCTCCAAAGCTGTTGGCACCAATTTCAGCTCTTACGAGTACTCTTAGTCCCCCCAGCATGTCCAGCTACTCAGGAAGCTACAAGCGTTGTTGTCCTAAATAAGGAACTTTTCCCCCTTCACGGACGAGCGCAGCTCCGCCCCTGCCTCTCGCAGCGAGGGAGCGTCGGCAGGTGCGGACCTGCTCGGGGAGAAGAGCTAGTGACAGATGTGACAACAAGTGTACTGAAGTTGACCAAAACATGATGGGCCTTTCCCATTTGAAGATGGCACGGCATATTCGAGGACTGGTTCAAAACCTTTTTCGCGCCGTAAGACAATCTTGCACTTAAGCCCGCAAGTTCCGCAAGAAGCCCAAGCCACGATGGGAAATGCAGGCGGCCTCAGGGAGCTGCAGCGTGAGCCAAAGCTGCGCAGCCTGACAAATGGATGCAGTGAAATTCCGAGGAGCAGCTTGCGCCGACTTTGTAGAGTCATCCTAGAGTCCTAGAGATTGCTGCCGAAATCGCGACTGCAGCAGCAGTGAAACACAAGGCTCCAGCGCTGCTTTGCGCGAGCGCAGCAGGGCCGTGAACAGCACCTTGGGAGAGGTATAATGGTGTGGCCGAGAGGGAATGATTTGTGATGATTCGTGCCTCATCAGCACCCAGGCACGACGCGGCCACAAGCGAACATGACAGCTCAGCAATAGGAATATCCTCCTGATCGTGCCTCCTCCCCTCCAGGCCAGACCACCGGACATGTGAAAGTATCAAACACCCCCCCCCCCTTCCACTTCCCTCGGCTGGTTGGCCGGTCCTGTGGGCGGCTTGCTTGAAGCACTCCCGACCCGGAGACTCGATTCCCATGTTCTCAGAAACTTGCTTCAAACTTACCACGCTATTTAATTAAGTCCATCCAAAACCAAGCTGCCATCACCAGTGCCCAGCCCTCGTATTTCTCGCAGCTGCCTGTGTCTCGATCAAGAGCGCATGCGCAACACATGCTTGTATGCTGACTGAGTCAGCAAAAGGCGTTCGAGGCACACAGCGCAACCTCTCCTTCGAAGCTTCTCTCGATTCTGAGGACTGCGCGCAGGGAGAGAGCCAGGACCATTCCTGGACCAAAGATGACTGATGAGATATCCCAAATTTTAACAAACGCCAGCATCCCTAACGCATGCACCATCACACTGGTCTTGACAGAGAACTGACACTGTTCTTTTCACGGCCAATCACGGAAGAGCTGATCTTGGAAACATTATACAAGTGCCTACGCAGGGACATTCAGTTGCCTGTGTAGCAACGTATTGAGAGAGCGCTGGAGGCTTCACCTGCTTGCAGGCTATCGTGAGCTGGAACTGGAACGCGCGGCATCTCGGCCCGGATAAATGCCAGTGGGTGAGGGCTTAACGCCGACCCGCCTGGTCCTTTGTTCGCATGTCAAAACTGGGGCCTGCATCAACTCCAGGCCACTCTAGTCAAGCACAACGGCGATACACCATTGCAGCCTGCGGCGTACTATATTGTCATATTGCAGCATTAGTGTTGTATGGAGCCGATGCCTTCGTGAATCGCACTTTGGCGAGACGGAAGCACGGGGAAGGTACCCCAGCGCGCAACCCTTTGCCCCTCAATTCATCTTCTCCCGATTCTCCTCCCTCAGCTTGGCCAAATGCCGTTCGGGAGCGCCTCATGGCTACGCGCCTTGCCTGCGCCTGATTCTGTGCACTCGGGCATGGCAGAACTCGCAGGACGATTTCGGGCAGCCGTTCTTGCTGGCCATGAAGGCACAGGGGCGGCAGCCGAAGTCGCAGAAGCGTGCAAGTGCTCGGCGTCTTGCGGCTCTCTCTTCCCTCCTTCGCTCCGCCAGCTCCTGCTCCAATTGGCCTTGCAGCAGGTTGCCATTCATGCGTTGAATTCGCCTCCGGTTCCCCGACCGCTGTCTGCAAGAAGCAGATCCACCTTCCCTACCCTTCCCCTCACCGCGAGCTTGGGGAAGCTGCATTGAATGCCATAGGGGGAAACACTCAAGGACCTGACGCTGACAGGCCTGGGACAAACCTGGGAGAGGCCTAGGGCGCCGAGGATGCTCAGTACTCGGCGGATCGAGTCCTTAGAACACGAAGGCAATTGCCTGGACGCCCCTTGCAACTTGCGCCCCTTCACTGGCCGAGGCGGCTGCACGCAAGCGCTACGATTGGCAGGCAAACTGCACGGAGCTAAGCAACCCGCATCGAAGCAAGAGACCCGAACATGTTTAAACACGTTCACAAACCGCGGGGTAGCGAAATCATTTCAATCTTGCGGCCACGCTTGCAGCTTCTTCCAACCCTTATGACTGCAACGCTTCACTCCCCGGACCAACTGAGGGCGCGTCCTCGCCCCTGCGACTGCATGCGAGGCCCCTCCGGCTCTGGGTTCAGGTTGTCCATGTCTTCTTTGCGAGTCGGGCAGACCCCGCACTGGGGCGCTGTTTGAAGAGCTTACCCGACTGGAACAACGCAAGCGAAAACAAGGAATCTGCCCTGGGCGAGGTACAGCTCAAAGGAGCCTTCTCTGAGAGCCAAATCCGAAGGCAACGGTGATGCACAGGACATACTTGCAAGTTTCGACAGGGCTGGATCAGGACTGGATCTCAAGCTGGGCTGATGTGGGCTTGCAGTTGTTGAAGCTTGGCCCGCTGGCTTGTTGGTCGGAATGGGTTTTTAAGAGCTATGTTCAACAAACCTTAAGCTCGTGGAGCTCTTCGAACTGAGGAAAAAACCTCCCAAAAAACGGCCCCCCGTCTCAGATCCAGGTGAGAGCCGGGGCTCCGTTCTTTGCTGTCACGGCGATCCATTTCCGGCGCACCTCAGCAACACTTCACAGCTCTAAGTAAGGGCCGAGTCGAAGGGAGTGAAGGCCATCGGCAGATGTGTGCCAAGCGTCTGAGCGTGTCAGCAAAGCTCGGTGGCAGGATGTGCGCCCATTCTAAGAGCCCATTGCAGCAGTTGGCAAGGACCGCGACAAACGAAAATCAGGTTAGAAACAATGAAGGAAATGGAAGCAAGCACGAAGCAATGCTCCTACAATCACACGGAAACGTACGGAAACCTACCGCGCCCAAAAACATGAGAAGCGAGCCTTGACGGGTGGCAACGGCATCCCGAAGACCACGAAACAACAACTGGCAGCAGTCCCAAGACCCGCCACCACAAAAGGGAAAAAGGCGCTTGTCCATGTAGGCGCTTAAAGGCAAAGGCGCTTACGACGCTTGAGCCAGTTTCCGGTTTTTTGAAAGGCGCTTGCGCATTGATGTGGGCGTTTACATGCGCCCAGGGAGTACGTGATAGCACATGGATTCAAGCCACATCGAAGCGACAGCACTGGTAATGCAACAAAACATCGAACGCAACGTCCTTGAGCTCCGGGCTGCACATGTCCACTTCTCTAAATTAGGGTACCCTTCTCTGGGGGATTTGGCTTGCGAGCATCATGCAGAGCTTCATATTTCGGGTACCCAGACACGGCCCACAGGCGGAACCACTCGCCAAATCCACTGCACAATGCTAGCTCATTACGTTGCAAACCTTAAACTCGTGGAGCTCTTCGAACTGAGGAAAGAACCTCCCAAAAAACTGCTCCCCGTCTCAGATCCAGCGATCTATTTCCGGCGCACCTCTGCAACGCTTCACGGAGAAGACTTCTCAGAGAACATGGGCTGTAGCTGCAGAATTGTGGTGCAGGTGTGTCAAGGCGAGGCTGGCTTTTTGCTGTAGGGTTTAAGGTTTAGAGTTGAATGCCATTCAGGGTGCGTTTTGTCAGCTGTGGATCTAGGACCTTCTGCCTCTAGCCCGAAGATCTTCCAAAACAGGCACCAACAAGGCATGCATCGTGTGGTCGTACCCCAAAATTGGTTTGGGGTTTATGGTTTGTAGGGTTTCGGATTTTCATAGTTTTGAGGGTTGAGGGCGTTTAGAAATTTTAGGGTTTAGGGCGTTTAGGGTTTTTTAAGATTTAGGATGCTTAGGGTTTTCAGGGTTCGCCTTTTGGGCTCAGCGCTTAGGTTTCTGGGAAAAGTCTGGTCATGCATGGTAAAGAGCATTAAGAACTTTGTAAGGAAGGAATTACTTGAGATTGTGTCATACCGGAAGATACCCGAGGCCTAAACCCCAAACCCTGAAGGACAATCGTCAACCAATTGAGCTTTGCAGGGCCATGTTTTGCAATGCACGTGCCGGTGCAAGTCAAGTCGACACAGGGGAAACGCGATGATGGCAGTCTCATGTGAGGTAAGGTTTTGTGTTTGCTGGATATACATTCACAAATATTAGGAACCCTCAAAACCTGCACCAATAACAGCAATATGAACCCTACCTCATTAAACCGGTCGCTTTTCTTAAACTCATGGCTGAACCCTAAACCTACACCCTAAACCCTAAACCCTAAACGCTAAACCCTAAACCCTAAGCACATTTCCTGGCAGTGAGGCTAGAGCCTGAACGCCTAAACCCGAATCCGTAAACCCAGGGGGAACTTCGGGCTCCTCATGAGGCTTCTTCTATCTTGGGCCCTTCTTCATACAAGGCATCCTGCTCTGACATCTCGGGGAATAAGGCTAAGTTTAGGGCTGTATACACCCAAAGATGTCCCTCGTCTGGATTCAGTTGCTTCAGGGGATCCCCTACCTCCAATTCTCCTGGGACTGCATACGTCATAAGGGTCTACTAAGTAATCCGCCACGATCATCGTAAGATGCAGGTGGATTCGAGCAGCGTGGAACAAGGTTATCCGTCTCGCGCTTTCAACTTCGTTTTGTCTCGAAATTTGCCGACAACGCCTGGGTTTTAATCCTAACATCCGTTTTCCCCCTGGGGCTCTTCAACCTATTATGGCGACTGTCCACCAGGATTCGCTGTACATAAAGTGTAGGCGCATTCGATGTTGAGAAGCCAAGCCGCTTCAGAATCACCGCTTCGCAAGACCTGAATATGGAAGACATTGGAAGCGTTGCCGATCCGAGTTCGTTCGTGGCTAGCATTGCCTTTCTGGTACAATAGTGAGCGAGTTCTGGCAGCAGCCTTTCAACATCTGTACAAAACTGCAAAACAGTGTCAAATCGGCACCGGCTCTGAGCGTGCACACGGCCCGCGCGGCTCTTCAGCCTACTACGATCGAGGTCTGCAGGACTTGTTGGAGTTAAGGCATGGATTTTGCAAGCACGTCGGCCGCTTTAAATGCAATGCCTTTAAGAGTCAGTGCCGGGTGGGCCCAAATGGTGGTCGGCGTGATGGAAGCATCCGCAACGGCCACATTCATGGTGCCGCGAACGCGCAAGCTCTGAGGATCTACGCAGGCCCCGAGGGCACAGGAGCCGGCCCAGTGGTTGAAGGCCCAGCTGCGCTCGGTTTCACCTTCTTTGTGGCAGCCTGCAGAACCAAGCATGTGATCCAGCCAGCCCAGCGCATGTTCCATGGTAATGATGTCGTGCGCACAAGCATTTCGCGGAGATCCCTCCAATTTGATGGTGCCGTCCGGGTTCAGAACCTTTAGTGCAGTTTCAACATCTTCCGACCTTTTTGGTTTCGGCTTCAAGCTAGCTTGTATAGGCTAATTAGGATCTAATTAGGGTCCAGAGCCGAAAGGGATCCCACACACTGGACTGCCAGGGAGCCATCTCTGCGTTGGAGCAAGTGTCTCGCATAAGCGCCACATGGAGTGCAAGCCGGCCTACCTCTGCCTGGCGGGGCGCTGCGACATTGCGTACTTCGCTACACCGTGACTGCTCCCAAGTGCAACTACGTGCTACCATGTGCTACCTTAGCTTGTGACAACAAGAATCTCTTCCTGGGGGCCCAGGAAGAACTCGACATCATACTGGTCGTTGCCACCAGACGTCCTCGGGTCCTTCCAGAAGCCCATTAAAATTGGACCGAATTGCGCCAGGGCTCCACTTCTATCGTGGAGGTACTGGGACATGATCTGGTCCGTCACTTCCCCATAAGTCTTTGGGTCATTGTCACGCCAGCACCGGAACATCTGGTGCCACAGGCTGTGATCTTTGATGGTCTTGCCCACGGTCCCATAACCTGTTATGCCACTGCGAAGGAGAAGACGTGGTGTGTTGATCGCACCGGCTGTCACGACCACAAGCCCACCGTCCTTCAATACAGGCACTTTGCTAAATCTAATCTCCTTTACTCTGAACGTCTGAACGTTAAACCCCCTGGTGTTGACAGTGTTTGGGCAATAAATACCCTCGATTATACGCCGCATACTCCATGCCACTATACATAGGCATAAGACACAACATAAATAGAGCCCTTGAGCTGCGGGCGTCCTTCAGCTGCAAGGTGTCCTCATCGCCAGTCTCTTCGTCCTTGACCCTCACGCCCGTGGCTTGCGTGCCGGCCACAGTCTCAATCTGACGAATTCTCGAAACGGCTTAGGCTTGAGAGGTTAGAGGTTAGAGAGGTTGGAAAGGTTAGTGTCTTAGAGTTCTTTAAGCTCTTCCAATACCTGGCATCCATATTAGCACGCAAAAAAGACACACCCGATTTGTTGTTGGTAACTTCTCCGCCTTTGTCGCCCGCTTCATCTTCAAGAGCTTGAAATTGGGGCGCTTCAAGGCTTCCGGCAGATACCTGCAGATACTCTTGATACCCCTGCAGATACTCCTGCAGATACCCCTGCAGGTAAAGTTTACATGAAAAACCTCAGGTAAAACGAGCCCCAAGCCGTATTGAAACCGCAGCAGGCACATCTGAGCTGTTGACTGGCGCACGCCATCCTTTGCGGAGACGTGTGGGACGTGAAAGATACCTCCACGAGGCTGAGTCGTGTTGTCCTTCACAAAGGGCACTGCTCGGCCGTACGATATCGATAAGGAGGGGACCTGTTGATTGCACCTGCAGGTTTATTGCCCTGCAATATTGACTGTTGCTTTTACCTTTTGTTGCGTGCTTTCGCGCGTGCACCCGCAAACCCCATCAAACGCCCGCGGCCAGCTTAGAATAAAAAATATTGAGGTAAGTCTTGCAGTCGAAGATTCAGCCTGCAGGTTTGTTTGTTCATTGCTTGGTAATTGGTATGCATGTAGTGCCGAAGATTTCTTCCAGGAGATGTTTTTCCTCATTGCTTCGATTGCAGAATTTCATTGCTTCTATGGATGTGGCATTGGAGCCGACAATGCCTTTAGCAAGCTGCTTCTTCACTCCGCTAGCAAAGTTCTCTGCTTTGCTTCCTAAACAGGGTATTAGTATTGGAGCCAAAGCTTCCATCAGCCGGCTCGTGATTTTTCGGGACTCCGAAGAACCGATATGGAATTGGAACCGATGATCCATTTCATTGCTTCCGAACTCGAAGATCCGGTCAGCATAAGCCGGCGGTTGATTGCCAGATATTGCCCCGGATGACTCGAAGATTCAGAGTCCACGAGCTCGCTAAAAATGTGGCATTTCCTTGATGCATAGTACGGACGTAAATATGGTAAAAAATCTAGTTTGTTGATTGCTGCGTATAGTAGAGATGCGTAGCAATGTGGCGCTGGAATCGACGATTCAATCGGCAACTTGGATCGGCAACTTGGATGTTTCTCGATTCCGTGTAGTACGGGCGCAGCGCTGGTTGCTGCTTAGTATGGATTCAGCACTGAGCCAAAGATCCAGTCAGCAAGCTGTTCATTTGCTCAGTGCTTCGTCGCGCCGACGCAACATTGGAGCAGAAGATTCAGTTAGCTAGCTGGATATTCCAAGGGCCAGCGCTTGGCAGAGGTCGGGTGTCCGAAGCAATATTCAGAATATTCAACAGCAGAGAGCCCTTCAATAATGGTGGATGGGATAAGTATATAATCCAGTGCACAACCCTGTCCTCCACAAAGCCGCCAGCAGCCCCACCATACTTTTCAAAAGCTCGCCGAACGAAATTGCCACCGGCATCGCTCAGGTAGTGTCGCCCATCAGCACTGGGGGTTTGGGTGATGTGGAAATCGCGCTGAGCCATCCTCACAAAAGACTGCAAATCCTGGGCCCGCCAGCCTTCCGGCCAGGAGTCAAAATTCGCTGGATGTGTCAGCTGCATCAGCGCTCCGTTCATCACGCCGCAACCTCCACTGGAGTCGTTATGAACACGAAAACTTGTAGTTTACCTATCCGAATCGCCCTGAACACTGAACCCCAAACCCCTTGCCTCCTAAAGCCTTGCATTGGTGGATGCCGCCCAATTCGAAACCCCAGTTGTCCCGGCACATGTCGTTCCAGCAGTGGAGGCCCTTGGCGTAATTCCCGGGCACATCATACCTTGGTAGACACAATGATTTATAATACCCTGCCGCAAATCACAATGTACACAGTCTTCGCTTGCAATAACATACATATAACTTGCTGTAGTGCACTATACACAGTAAACTATCGTTGTCCTTCCTCCAGTCAAGCCCTAAGCCCCAAACCCTGGTTTTGACAATGGCCGTACCTTGTCAGCGAGCCGAGATATTTGGATCGGAACAATCCCATGGCCACCAGCCGTCCCTGCTGCCATTGGCTGGGCGGGAGCTCCCCACCGAGTTCTGCCTGCTTTAGGGTCTATTGCGTATTGCTACAATACGGCGCCCCTGGCTCTCGTCTACTATACTGCACACTATCACACGCAATACCAAAACAACAAACACTGTCTACTGCAGTCTCCTGTGAGGCGGCACCGGCTTCAACCAGAAGGATCGTCTTATCGGGCATCTGCTTGGCGAGATCGGACGCAACAATGCTGCCCATTAGGCCGGCCCCAACGACAATCACGTCGTGGCCCGTCACATACAATAGATATAGATATAGATATAGATATAGATATAGATATAGATATAGATATAGATATAGATATAGATATAGATATAGATATAGATATAGATATAGATATAGATATAGATATAGATATAGATATAGATATAGATATAGATATAGGCCACAAGATGAAAATAGTAATAATGCCCCCTTAATAGTAATACGAAGGGAATTGTATTATAAGCCCTTATAAGTTTACCGCATGAAGGGCGTAATAATGGAAGTACGAAGTGAAGGGGGCCTTATTAAATATACGAAATTGGCCCCCTTAATACAATTACAATGTTATTCTTAAATTTACCCGCGGGCTCATACTTTATTTATTTTATGCCCGCGTGTACACCATAATTATAAGGATAGTGCTTCATGTACGGGCTCATTAAGGACTTTTATTACTAGCCCGTATTATTATTTTGTATCACTGATATAGATATACATATACATATGGTACCCCTCCAAAAAAACCTACCTCTAAACTTGAATATATACAAATTAAGCTGATTAAGCCGATGACCCCAGTATACCTCAGTACAATTCAGTGTTTATTCCGAGACTAGCCTGGAGCCAAGAACCAAGATGTCGCCAAAGTTTTTTTTGAAACGATCTTGGTTCTGCATGTATGGCCCCACTGGATCTCAGTATAATTCAGTATATTTCAGTATTTATACTGAGGCCAACCTTGAACCAAGAACCAAGATAAAACAAAAACATTGTGGCATCTTTGTTTCTGGTTCTTGGTTCCAGGTTGGTTTCAGTGTCATTCAGTATAATTCAGCATTTATACTGAATTATGGTTGGCTACAATTGCTCTTACAAGTATACATAACATTTACACCACATGCATATGTGAATGCTTTTACTGGCGCAGCTATGATAAGCTCAAATACCAAATTGTATCAGAACCAAGATGTAAAGAAAAAGGCTTTTTGTGGCATGTTGGTTCTTGGTTCTTGGTTCCAGGTTGGTTTCAGTATCATTCAGTATATTTCAGTATTTGTACTGATTTTTTGTCTACGATTGCTCATCCAAGAATACATAACATGTATACCACATACATATGTGAATGCTTTTACTGGCGCAGCTATGATAAGCTCAAATAACAAATTGTATCACCTACTTACGCTGCAATGTCGTTCAACGTGCAGGGCAAAGCTGCTATGTCAAACAACGGCGCGATGCTCGAGCTTCGACCGGTGCATGCTAATTCTGAAAACGTCTGGAATGGTTTCCTTCTATATTTAGTGAACATGTTAGATAGTTGAAATAGCCCTTACTTAAAGTAACCAAACTGATGTACTAATGAAATACTTGAAAGTAGCTAAGTTATAATTTTGCTACTACTGGAAATATGATGTATTTTGTTGACTTAAACGGTAGTCAGATTGCGTTTAAGATATTATATATGCTACAAACGAAAGCAACTACATTAAGCAACTGCATTAATTTAATGAGCTGAGTACCGTTTAAATGAAAGATGCTGAGAAGTATATCAGACTTCATAAGAAGTACTTTCAACTGATGCATAAGTTAACCATGTGTTTTTATGGAAAACAAACATTTGTTTTACCAATCTTTTTCGGCTTCATCTTTCAACAACATTGGTAAAAACCAATGTTTTCCATGAATTTCTGAGGCTCTCTCCCAGCCACCATTTCTCGAGGTAGTACCAACCAACAAACTCAAATCCTGCAAAATCTCGAGTGAGTACCCAAACCTCCACATAATCAATCACGCCCCAATACGCAAGACATGACATCTATCCTCAAAACTATACCTTAGCTACGATTTCTCAAACAATCATCCCCCGATAAGCAAAACCTAACATCTATACTGAACACTGTACCTTAGCAACATATCTTAAGACATCACGCCCTAAGGCTCCTACCAATTTCTTATCAATTTAAACAGGATTCTTATTCATGTTACTGGGATTCGCATAGGTTCTCATTATTTTTAAAGCGTTCCTATTGGATTAGGCTCATATTAGTTTAATAGGATGACTATCTAGTAAGGCTCCTATGTTTTGTAATAAGAATCCTAATCAATTTGAATCAGATTCTTATTCATGCTAATGGGGTTCGTGTTAATATTAAGAGGGATCTCAATCACTTTCAAGGGATTCTGTTGGTTTAGGCTCATGTTCATTTTAATCGGATTCCTATTATTTTTCTGAAGGTTCACAGATTTTTATAGGAGTCCGATGGGTTCCTATTAATTTTCGTAGGGTTCCTCTTCAGTTGAATAGGATTCCTATTCGTTCTACGAGGATTCTCATTAATTTGTGAGGGTTAAGAGGCTTCATATTGATTTATGGCTCCGATTAATTTGAAATAGGGTTCCTATGGATTTAAATAGAGGATCCCCATTGTTGTTTCTAGGATTCCATAAAGTTGTCCCATTTGTTTTAGTAAGGCTCCTACAAATCCAATAAGATTCCTATCAATTTTAGTAGGGTTCTTTTTCATTTGAAGAGGGTTCCTATTGAGTTTACTAGTATTAAGGGTTCTCAGTCATTTTAAAGGGTTTCCTATTCAGGTTAATAAGAATCCTATTAACACAAAATGAATCTTATGAACCCTATTAATCAAATTTGATCAGAATCCTATTCGAATGAATATGATTCCTATATAAATCAGAGCACGCAATCCACGAGCAAATTGTTCAGGTCACTTCTGCTGGAATTGTTACGGGAGCAGCCCCTCGCCCCCCCCTAAAAAACAACCGCGCGTTGCGGGATCTTGAGGGGAGGGGGGAGATAGGGAGAAATACAGAATATTCTATGAATTCAGCCCAAAAAGGGTAGGTACACGGGGGGGGTTAGCATATACATGTATATATGTATATATATATATGTAAGAGGGACCTTTATGTACTATGTGACCACCTCCCTCTGGTTTCGGTAGTGAAGGAGGCTAGATAATTTTGATAGATTTGTTTTGAGGGGCCTCCCCCACACTATCAAAACTATCAAACCTCATCCGGGAGGTTTGATAAGATAGTTTAGATAGTTGTGTCTCCACCGGCCTCCCCCAAACACATCTAAACTACCAGGCCCGGGAGGTCAGATAGTTTAAATAATTTGCCTCCAAGGGCCTCCCCCAAAACGATCAAAACTATCTAACTTCGACCGGGAAGTTAAATGGTTTTGATAGCTGAGATAGTTTCGGGCAAGCCCGAAACTATAAACTATCTAACCTTGTCCCGGGAGGTGTCCCAGAAGGTTGGAAACTATCATAACCTATCCAAGCTATCAATACTACCTAAACTATCTAACCTCCAGGGGAGGTGAGATAGAGTGCATAGTTTTGATCGTTTGGGCCTCCTCCAAACCTATCAGTACCTATCAAAGCTATCCAGCCGCCTCGGGAGGTTAGATAGTTTAACTAATTTAGATCGTTTGGATAGTTTGGGCCTCCCCCAAAACTATCAGAACGATCGAAACCATCTAACCTCCCCCGGGAGGTTAGATAGTTTAGATAGTTTGTAATTTGCAGAGTATAGAGTGTTTAGAATGTTTAGATAGTTTCGGGCAAGCCCGACACTATCTAAACTATCTAACCTTATCCCGGGGGGGCCGTCCCGGGAAGGTTGGAAACTATCATAGACATACAACATATCAAAAATGTGCTAGATAGTTTCGGTAGTTTGCCTCCCCCCAAACTCCGGGACGTTAGATAGGCTAGATAGTTTAGATAGCGTAGATGGTTTGGATAGTTTAGATAGTTTAGATCGTTTCGGGCAAGAGCGAGACTATCGAAACAGTCTACCCTCATCCCGGAGGGTCTCCCGGGAAGGTTGGAAACTTCAGAACTATCCAACTATCAAAACTATCTAATGAGACTATGTAACCCCCCGGGGGTAGATAGTTTTGATAGTTTGGGCCTCCTCCCAAAACTATCAAAACTATCATAACGATCTAACCTCTCGGGAGGCTAGACAGTTTAGATAGCCTTAAAAAGAGGCTTTGGGTAGCTCGGGCCCCCCGGAGGAGCTTCGATAGTTTGGATCAGTTTGATAGTTTTGATAGTTTCGGGCTTGCCTGAAACTATCTAACCTCATCCCGGGGGGTGTCCCGGGAAGGTTGGAAACTATCATAGTTCTGCAAAATATCAAAAGCTATCTAGACTATCTACCCCTCCCACCCTTCTGCTCTCCCCTATTCTGGAAGGGCTATTCCGGGTTGGCTTGGCCCCATTCACAACCCCCCCCTGCCTAGCCACTCGCGGGGGGGTTGTAACGGTCTCTTTCCGTCCTGGACCCGCCCTCCTCCCTTTGGCTGCACCTCCCGGGCCTGCGCGCTCGCTTCTCTTCCCCGTTTCGCCTTATTCTTTCCTTCGCTTCGGTAGGCCCTTGCGTGCTGGCCAGAGTGCTCCCACCCGTCTGCTCTCCCCGATTTTGGGAGGGTTTTTTTTTTTGTTTTCTCTTCGGTCTCGTTGCCTGGCTGGAATCCTTCTTTGTATTTGGGGCTGTCCCCCTGCTTGCCCTTCCGGGTCGGCTTGGCCCCGTTTACAACCCCCCCTGCCTGGTTGTTACTGCCTCATTCCGTCCTCCCTGGTCTGCACACTCGCTTCCTCCTCTCCCCCGCCTCGCCTTCCGCTTCCGTACCTTTAGTGAGCGTTTGTTTGGTTGTGTGGTTGTGCGGTTGTGCGGTTGTGTGGTTGCATGGTTGCGTGGTCGCATGGTCGCGTGGCTGTGCGCGTGCGCGTGTCCTTTTCTTTTCTCACTCTTTGTCTTCTCTGTGCGCCCCGGCCTCTGGCCTTGGTCAGTTTTTCTGCGCTGCTTTCCTCTCGGCTTTGCCCGCAGTTCTGGCTCAGCGCCCCTGAGGCCCCAGCTGCGAGACAATGCTGACCGTGTGATGCGCCTGGGTCTGCTTCTTGCTGAACGTTCCCTGGACAGCCTTCTCCCGGCGGGCAGCCTGCACCCGAGCCCATCAGCACCTCTGTGGCCTACCAGACGTCAACCTTGCCGGATGGCTCACCTCTGGCCTGCACTCCAACCCCCATACCCTCGCCCTGCTGCGTGTCGGCCTACCCGCCGGCCTGCCGTCGCACTACGCACTGGCCGCGCTCGGCGCCACTCTTCACCCAGCACTTCCCCTAAATCCCGCCCAGTTCCGGTCTGGGCTCCTGCCACCTCTGTCCCCGGTTCCCTAAGCCGTTCGCCTGCCCCTAACGCTCCCCGCCGCGCTACTGCCAACCGGACGGCCCGCCTTCGGGTCGCCGGGTCGCCCCACCGTTCTCCGCCCCGCTCTTCCCCTAAGCCCCAACCCCTCCTACGCAGGTCGTCGCCGCGGCGCCACTGCTTGCCCCTGCAGCCATTCAGGTAGAGCGCCTCTCCGGCACTGCTCGCCCGACCAGAGCGTTCAACGCCTACTTCGCAGCCTGTCACAGGTCCACTGGACCTTCTTCTTCTTGTACTACTACTACTACTACTACTACTACTACTACTACTACTACTACTACTACTACTACTACTACTACTACTACTACTACTACTACTACTACTACTACTACTACACTACTACTACTACTACTACTACTACTACTACTACTACTACTACTACTACTACTACTACTACTACTCCTACTCCTACTCCTACTCCTACTCCTACTCCTACTCCTACTCCTACTCCTACTGCTACTGCTACTGCTACTCCTGCTGCTACTGCTACTAGTACTAGTGCTAGTACTAGTGCTAGTACTAATACTATTGCTATTCTTACTACTACAGCGGCAAAGACTACCCTTATGGCTACTACGATTACTGGTACTACCATTACGATTATACTGATGTCTCTTTCTGTCGATAAATGTCTTTTTCTATCTATTACTATCTACTACTTTTTCTACGACACTGCACACTACGGGCTGTATGTATATATATATATATATAGATATATGCGACTCCCCCCCCCCCCATGTACCCACGCTTTGTGCTTGAAATTCCGGAAATTCGGGCTTAGCGTACAGGACTTCGGGAAAAGGATGTATTTTTAGGATTTAGGGGCTCTCCTCTATAGTAATTAAGAAACTCCCTCTTCAGGGATGAGGGATCACAATTTGGGGAATGAAATTAAGGAAACAAGGTTTAGGGAATAAGATTTGGGGATCCGGCTCCTTAGGATTTAGCACAGAAGACTTGGGGAATAAGATTGGTTTGTAAAATGCAAGGGCTCTCCTCAATAGGATGCAAGGATGCCCCTCTTTAGGGCTTAGGGAATAACATTGAGGGAATGAATCTAGGGAACAAGATTTGGGAACCCCGCTCTTTAGGATTTAGTGATAAGGATTTGGGAAATAGGATCCTTAAATTCAAGGGAGGAGAGCCCCTGAATCCTAAGGCAAATCCTATTCCCTAAATCCTTTCCGCGAAACCGTAAAGGGTGGGACCCAAATCTTAGTCCCTTGATGTTATTTCCGAAGTCCTATTCCCTACAGAGGGGCATCCTTAAATCTTAAAAAGGAGCATCTTCAAAACACCTATCCCCCAGGTCCTTATCCTAAAGTAGGATGCAAGGATGCCTTTTCTTAGGCCGCCGGGAATAACATTAATGGAATACATCTAGGGAACGAGATGTAGAGACCCCGCTCTTTAGGATTTAGTGATAAGGATTTGGGTAATACGATCCTTAAGTTCCAAGGAGGAGAGCCCCTAAATCTTGAAAAGGAGAGCCCCTGAATCCTAAAAACACACCTTATTCCCTAAATACTTTTCGCGAAACCGTAAAAGGCGGATTCTCTTCTCAAAATCTTCAAGAGTGGGATCCCTTGATCTTATTCCCTTATATTTGCTCTCAAGTCCTTTTCCCGAACCCTGGAGAGGGTGTGCTTACATCTTAAAAGCAGATCCTATTCATTAATTTGTTTTCGCTAAGCCCTCAAGGCTGGGATCCCGAGATCTTCTTCCCCATCTTAATCCCTGAATATCTTTCCCAAAGTGCTATTCCCTAAGCCCCATAGAGGGGTCCGTCCCTAAACCCTCAACTTAAGCCTAAATCCGAAAGCAAAATTGGCTTTTATTGCCTCATTCTTTCTTCAAATCTGAAAGAGCGGGATCTCTTAACTGATTCCCTTATATTTGCTCTCAAATCCTGTTTCCGAACCCTGAAGAGGGATTCCTTACGTCTTAAAGACAGGTCCTATTCCCTAAATCCTTTTCGCTAAGCCCTAAAAGGTGGGATCCCGACATCTTCTTCCCCACCTTATTCCCAGAATATCTTTCCCAAAGTCCTGTTCTCTAAGCCCCAAGAGGGGTCCGTAAATCTTGAAGAGGAGAGTCCCAAGGAGAGCCCCAAGTCTTAAGGATGCACGTCTGCAAGCCTAAGCCCTAAACTCTAAACCCTCGAAGCCCTAAACCCTAAACTTAAGGCCGAATCCGAAACCCTGAGACCTACATCGTGGGACTGCGTGTGGCTTAGGGCCTAGAAAGCGGCTTTTCCCTAAACTTAAGCCTAAATTCCGAAGAGCGGGATCCCTGACTCCTGTTCCCGAAATCTTCTTTTCTTTATGCCCTTCAAAGCCTAAAGCGCTAAGCCCATAAGGGTGGGATCCCTTTCCCGAAAGCTAATTTCCTCAGTGCAGCAAGATGACACCGATTCAAAACAAGATGACATGCATTCAAGTGCATGCAAAATGCATTCAACTTGAATGCGCTCTTGGATTCAAGATTCAAGATTCAAGGTGCCCGGGAGAACTCGCCCGGGCATCTTGAATCTTGAATCCAAGAGCGCATTCAAGTTGAATGCGTTTTGAATGCATTTGAATGCGTTTCATCTTGTTTCATCTTGTTCCGGAGCGAAACTTACGTGCTTATGTATACTAAATAAAGTATACTTCGGGCTCGTCTGCGTATATACGTATTACAGAGTTTGAGGTACTCACCCGATCCCAATAACCCACGCGTTTCTGAAGCTGAGATTCTGGAAAAAAGGCGTGGGTACATGGGGGGGGGGTACCATATATATAAACATAGCTACCCCCCCCTCCCGGGACCTACCTTTTTGAGTGTTGTTGCTTAATTTTTGCAGTGGCAAGACAGTTGATGCAGCATTTGGATAGAGAGTGGGACGATGACAAGCAGATGACCTTTAGTGTCGGCCTCTACCCCCGTAGGTTTGAGTCAGACATTTGGAAAGGCAGCATTTGGATGAAGAGTGGGACGACGACAAGCAGATAACCTTTTTGCATTGCCTTGTACCCCAGCAGGCTTGAGTCAGACAGTCGGAAAGGCAGCGATCGGAAACCAGCACACTCACTCACCTGGGCTGCACGATTTCTCGCATTGCCCAAGTGAAGAGTTTGCCAGTCTCGAGCCAGAGATCTGTGCCCCGCGTCCAGTATGCATACTGGGCGGAGCGAATTTTGTTGCGCATCACGAGGCTACCTGCCCTGGTGTGCTGGTTCAGGGAGATTCTCTCCTTAAGGAACCGCCAGGCTCTATCGATGATTTGAGTACCGGCCTTCGTTCTCAAAGGCTTGATGCGTCCTGGCACGCGGTGTTCCACCACTTTCACGTATGTCGGAGCCTTCCAAACATACTTTCCATTGACCAGCACCCTTTTCTTGGCATGAACAACCCGATCATGTACAACGCGGTCTACCTTGAGTTTATAACTCTTGGCAGAGTCCGTGTGGAAAATCACGGCACGACCCTTTAAATGCTTCTCTGCAAGTGGTCGCCACTCTACACGTCGCACAGCGCCTGGACCGGGTGCCCTCTTGACGGTCTTAGGCGGGTTGAGGCGCTCCAAGATGAGAGTATCCGGTCGACCACGTTGAACCAGCCCCAACCATTGCTCCCATCTGATTGGCTTGGTCTGGTCTCCGTGTTTCTCATTTGTTTTAGTGAACGTGGCCTCGTCCCCCTCGACATCTTGCCAAGAACGGCAGTCGCCCAACTTGATGTCCTTTTGCTTGACCTCCACGAAACGCCTACGAACATCGGCTAACTTGCCCTCGAGGTCTTGGATGGCCTTGTGGTTCACATGCGTTATCTTGTGGATGGATGCTGCCGAAACACCAATAAGTTTGAGGAGTAGCACAGAAGCCTGCGTCTGAAGATCTGTGGAAGCCGGACCACCAGCGTCAACGAAGACGGGATGCAAGTGATGCGGACTCAGGTATCGCTGGCAACCCTTATGGTTGCAGCGATGTTTCCACGTATCCTCCTTTGTGTTGGGCTTGCGGACCAATCCCGAAAGGGTTCCCTTATGGCAGTGTGGACATCGACTCCCTTGCCACTTCGGTAGGATCTTGTCTTTCACCAGCATGTCGATGAGGGACTTGTTGCTGGCCTTGATGATGTCCGGGTAGCTCCGGCACCACTTCGTCTGATCACCACGAAGCCCACGACCTGGGAGAGCTGAAGGATCCTTCACGTATGGAATGGCCTTGTAAGTCTTGGACTTGATGGAAGCAGGCCGTTTCTGCGTGGCACGCAACTTGCCCTTCTTGGCTACGAAGGATGCTCCAGGGCGTTTGGCTACCTTGGGGGCCATGAGCTCACGCGAGTAGTGCGAAGGGCGAAGGATATAGTGCTTGAGCGCAACTGGTTCAAATTGCAGTGCCTTGAAGTATGTTGTGTAAAAGCACACGATTTACAGAATCAGAACAGCATCACAGTCACACATGCGAGCAGCACCGCACTCACACATGCATCGCACATTTTTCGCTTGACATTTCAGTCGCTTGTGAGTTGATAATGTTTCTGCGTTGCAGGAGCGGTTCACACCGTGGTCACTGGTCCGAGGCCACATGTTGAGTGTACATCCTGTTGAGGTCATAAATCACGAGTGTAGGGTATGGGCTGCGTCCTCCTCTCCGGAGAAGGAGTCAGTGGCTTTGTCAGGCTGCGGAACTGATGATTGTGCTGCCTCTTCCTCAGGCTGGGGAACCGACGATTGTGCTGCAGCATTGCAGGACTTCATCCTTACCCGGCGGGTCGGAGTTGGATAAACAAAATCTCCAAGGCGTCTGCGAGGAGTACCCGGAGGCGGGGCTGCATGTGGCACCACAGGGCCTGTGTGCTTTGGAGCAGCATCTTCATCTGAAGACTGCGAGGAAGGTAGCCATGTCGTGTTGGTTTCCCGGCTGATGTCCTGAAGCTTGTCGGCGATTTTCGTGTTGATGCTCTTGATGTAAGTGCTTGGGCGTCCTGCGTGTGCGAGGTCAGCCAGACCATGAAGGATGAGGGCCTGTTCGCATTTGACATCCTCCTCAAAGGTTGGGGGGAGCTCCTCGACGCCAATCTTGTATTTGGCATAAAACTCCTTGTCCCTTTCGCAGAAGAGGTCGGCATGGAGCTGGCTCACGAGTATGCGATGAACTGGGGCACCCAAGTCCTGGTCAGGGAGTCGCAGGTAGACGGCATGTTTCCCGAAGACGAAGACGATGGAACGTTTCAAGATGGCCAGAACATCAGCTTCCTTGTATGCCTGAAAGAGCTTGCGTGTGAGCTTCATGAACTCAGCAGCAGTGATCGAGGTGCTCAGTCTATCAGGCGGAGGCTCATCCGATTCCTCAAGATCATTCGAAGCCAACGCCCTGAGACCATTCCGGGCCAATTTCACATCGTTGTAACGCCCCGTGCAATTTTGGTCTTCCTCCGAAGTGAGCCAAGATTTCAAGTCGGACGCCTCGATCTTTTCGATGGTGGGGTCGTCCAAGATTATGCCTTCATGTGACTGGCCACACTTGTGCCTGAAGTTGTCCATAGCTTTGGCTCGTCTCCAACCAGGACGAATGTGAGCATGTCCATTCTTGTTGATGTGGTAGCGACCGAGTGCGAGACTGAGGACGATGAGAAATGGGGTCTTGCCCACGCCCGGCCAACCCACAGTGATGATGCCGTAGGAGAGCATCAAGGGGAACACCATGGGCAGCAGAAACGCGTGCATGAACGGCTTCAAGCTCATGGTTGTGAAGGGGAAGAATCGAGATGAAGATGCTCCTCCTGCTGCCCGGGATTTGTTTTGGGCCATGAGTTTGACCTCAGACTTGGGCCACCCCGCGATAGGAGTGCCACTGTCCGGACGTATTTGTCTCAGGATCCACACGTATTGTTGGTTCTCATCATCTTGGTCAGGAGCCTTTTTGTTGATGTACTCCACTCCTGCCAAGAGTTCCTCATCTTCAGGGCACCATTGCTGCTGAGAAGACGAGGACCTCTGGATGCCTTGTCCACCCTGTGCCTGAGAGAGACGCCACCAGACGACATGATGCCCCGGAAGCATGTCCATGAGGTAATGGACGGCCTTTACCCAAGTCCATGGTCCCTGTCTAAAGGCGGGCACTACAGCAGAGCCAGTGCAGCACGCGCGAGCCTGCTTTGTTGGCACCTTCCCGGTAAAGGACATGACGCGAAGAATGTCGAGAACCCCGTCCTCCGAGTTGTTGATGATGTACGAAACTGTGGTTCCCGAGGGCATGGCCTCAGCAGGCTGCAGATGAGGAGGAAGAACAGAGTAATCTTGATCTTGGAGTCGCTCGCATAGTGCTGAGATAATGCCTAACTCAGGGATGTTGTAGTGGGCATCGAGGACGAGGGTGCATGATTTGGCATGGTCTACCGGACGACACGCGTGCTTGACAAAGTCCTTGAGGGCAAATTCAGAGTCTCTTTTGACCTCGTACACAGGGGTGGATGTTGTGGCCAGAGAGCAACTTTTCGCACCACATTTCGCCATTGCTTCATCTAGCATTCGTTCGAGGTTCGCCATGGGGGTGGGGAACAGATCAGCTCGTATGGTTTCTGTTGAGACAAAGAGCAGGCTGCAAGCACACGTCTAGGAGCAGATGTGTGAGGGAACATGACACTGCTTATGTTGCAAAGTCGGCCATCCTTTTACTCAACATGAAGCACACGTCTAGGGGCAGATGTGTGAGGGAACATGACACTGCTTATGTTGCAAAGTCGGCCATCCTTTTACTCGACATGAAGCTGGCTCTCTCTACAGGCATACCTAGTGGAAAGAAACGTCGTTCTCAAAGGCTTGATGCGTCCTGGCACCCGGTGTTCCACCACTTTCACGTATGTCGGAACTAGGGAAGGTTTTTCTGGAGCTCCTCGAGTTTCTGACGAAGTTGTGCGTTCTCGTACTCATACTCCTGGATGTCGCTCTCCAGGATGAAGATGCGAGTCTCGTGCTTTTCAACTTGCTGCTCAAGGGTGGCGACAGTTGCTTCAAGGTCCTGCTTGTTCGCCTCCAACTCTAGAAACTGGGGGTGTTCCACCAGGAAGCAATCCAAGATGTCCGTCGCAATCTCTGGGGTAAGCTTTGACTTTGTCGACTTTGATGACGACGGTGACGAGGCTACCTTCTCGGTTTTCTTCTGGCGCTTGGTTGACTTCTTAGAAGAAGACTGCGACGAGCTTGCCGACTCCGAACTGGAAGAACTTGAAGATGAGCTCGAGACGGGACTCCTGGGTGTGGTTGTGTTTGGTGCGATTTCGAGATGATGGTTGTAGTTGGGGGATATTGACAGGGTTTTTTTGATCTTACGTAGCCTACAGCCCTCATATATTCAAAAGTATGACTATTGAAACAAGAAGCGACTTGCGTCCATTTTTCTCTTTGGGAAGCACGTTCTCTGAGGAGGGGCCATCATCCACATGTCCATCGCAAAGTGCTTGTGCCGGGGAGCTGTGCTTGCTGCGAGCACGCTTGGGAACACGAAGAACTTGTTCCAATTTTTCTGTTGCCATCTGTGGCCATGGACCGACAAGTCCGACAGGTGATAGACTCAACTGCCGCTGTATGTTGCACATCATCGTGGAGAGCACCGTGCGAGTGACCGGCTTCCGAGAGTCGTGGACCTCTATGACATTGTTGGAGATGTTGTAGCGGATGGTCTCGATTTGCGATTGGAGGCTCTCAGGTTGCACTGATGCCATTACGCTGGACTCGCTGGACGGGGTCGTCGTCATGGGATCATCGGAGGTCGTAGGTGTTAAGATCATGGTAGCTTGCCCCTTGCCGATGGTGACGTGACCACTGACGTTGAAACACGCCATGAAGTCGAAAGGATAGCAGGGCGAGCTGTTGATTTGAACATTCAAGGCTACTCATGCGTTGGGACGCATAATTAACAATGCCATGAGCTGTACTATATGTTTAATATGATTTAGTAATGTTTGAGTACAGATGCAGAATTTGCTATATACGTAAAGTGATGAAGGTTATTGCCATCAGAGTCTGTATATATATGTGTAATGTGCATCATGCCATTGTACCAGTACCCGTTATAGATATCGAGTTGCTATATAACTAAATTGTGAAGGATTATTGCTCCCATATAATGTGTGATACCATGAAGTGTTGAGCCCCTACATAATGTGTGATGCTATGTTCTGTATTATATTAATATGATTTAGGATGTAGGAATACATGGGTACAGGTATAGAGTTGCTATACAACTGAAATGTTGCGGATTATAGCGCCCAGAGCCTTTGTACTTAGACGATTTGGGCCCCCAGAGGGCACTTTAAAGTACTTTAAAGTGCCCCCCGGGGGCCCCGAGAGACAAAGTACAGGGGCACCATTTGTACTTAGACGATTTGGGCCCCCAGGGGGCACTTTAAAGTACTTTAAAGTGGCCCTGGATCCAAGATCCAAGATCCAAGATTCCAAAAAAACTTTTTGGGGAATCTTGGATCTTGGATCTTGGATCCAGGGCCACTTTAAAGTACTTTAAAGTGGCCCCCGGGGGCCCCGGGAGACAAAGTACAGGGACACCGTTTGTACTTAGACGATTTGGGCCCCCAGGGGGCACAAGTACTTTAAAGTGCCCCCCGGGGGCCCCGAGAGACAAAGTACAGGGGCACCATTTGTACTTAGACGATTTGGGCCCCCAGGGGGCCACTTTAAAGTACTTTAAAGTGGCCCTGGATCCAAGATCCAAGATCCAAGATTCCAAAAAAACTTTTTGGGGAATCTTGGATCTTGGATCTTGGATCCAGGGCCACTTTAAAGTACGTTAAGGTGGCCCCCGGGGGCCCCGGGAGACAAAGTACAGGGGCGCCATTTGTACTTAGAAAATTTCGGCCCCCAAGGGGCATTTGAAATGGCCCCCTCCAGGAGCCTCATTAATATTATACATTTTTCTATCTCTCCCCCACCCCACGAGACCAACCTGAGCAATACAAGCTTTAAAAAAGGTAGGTCCCGGGGGGGGGGGGTACCATATATATATATATGTTTCATTTGAGGCTGCGTTTCGGCGCGGCAGACATCTTGCTTAATATCATATATATATATATATATATATACATATATACATATATATATATATAACAGTCTTGTGTGCTGTTGTAAACCTACAGCAAAGCATGGCACACCAACCCCACCAAATCTTACAGTCATGAGGTTAAAGCTGGGCATTGCCTTCATTCGCTTTGGGACCTTCGCTATGTTGTTTGTCGAACACGGCAGAAAAGTCGACGGGCCCCGCGGCAAAGTCGAAGTATTGGTTTTTGCTTCCGTCCGTGCAAGTCCATGCTTGGATTTTGTTGCCATTGTAGTCGCCCCCCTCGAACACGTCCATGCAGAGCTTGGTCTCGTCGTTTCTCAGTGTCGTTCGCTCAGCTGGGCGTTTCCAAAATGTTTGTGACCTGTAGTCACCACAGAACCAAACCTGCAGTGGATATGCCATATCGTCCGCCCACCACGGCTTCGCATTGTGGTTGAAGTCCAGGCAGTAATTCGGGTCCATGCCGACATGAATGCGGTTGCTGTCTCCCAGGTCATAAACGAACATCTGCTGTTTGTCGCCAGGCTTGCACTCCCAAAGTTCCACTGGAAGGCCATTCTTCAGTCCTTCAGGCTGGGAGCCATCCACCTGGAAGCATTTGTTCTGGCCATAAACCCACTTAATCGGAGACTCCACGGCCCAGAAGGCGAAGAGCTGATCGCCTCGCCAAACATCGCAGTCTCCATACTCCAACAACTGATGCTCCTTCTGTACGCTTCCTTTCACCTGAAGGCACTTGCCATCTTCGTGCTTCAGGTGGACAGTGCTCTTCTCCGCGTAGCCGTGCATGACCACCTTGACGTTCTGGTCTGGAGACATTGTACACGTGCGGAGCTTCACCGTGCGACCGTCCCGCGTCAGGCAAAGACCTGGATCGAATGATCGACTGAAAGCAATTTGACCACCCAGGCTGACCCAAAGCTGGGCACTGTCTTGCGGCCGACAGCGGTAGGTTTGTACAATCTGGTTTTCATAGGCTCGCGCATAGGGCACATCAAGGCAAAGGTTGGACGCAACAGTCCAGCGAATGTGGAACTCCCGCTTCTGAAGACGGGCGCCAATAGTGCGTGGGATCTTTTGTGAGAGAGCTCCCAGGGCCGACGTTTGGGCTCTGCCTGCGGGGCTTGCAGGGCCTGCGAGCCCAAGGAGGCCGAGGCCACAGAGAAGAAGCAGAAGGCACCAACAGCCGCCTTTCTGGCACCTACTGGCTGCGTGGGGCGGAAGTGCCTGCGGCAGAAGCGCCTGCTCCTCCACACACAGCTCATCGTTCTCGACAGGCTGGGAGGGCATTCTTCCACGAAGCTACGAAAGGGTCTGGCTAGATCCTGAAAAGGCAAAGCACTGTCCTGAGCCAGACGTGGACGAGAATGAACATAGGAGTGTTGCAGGCGGGAAGCTATTGACATGCAGCAGCCAACAAACAAAAGGAAGCTGTCAAAAGCCCCGCGCGGACACAACTACGTACGACTACGGCTACGCCACGCGATGGCGAAAACTCAAAGCCTTGACTCTGTAACCAGCATCTGTGAATGTCCACTTGGTCGCCGGCGTGAGCAGCTTCAGAGCCAACAGCTGATGGGCCATTGGTGATCCTTGGTGACGGCCAAATCTGTGCAGCTTCAAGCACTCCTGTTCCCGCAACCTCTGCCTTAGTGCGTCGAGTCGTTTGCTTCGGTGTGTACCCTACATTCTAAGCTTAAACTTTAAACCCTAGAAACCTTAAACCCTCCTCATCCCAAAAACATAAGCCGCAACTTAATCCAAACTGTCGATGTGCATTCCTCTTAAGCAGGCCCGTCCGGTAGTTTAAACCGCGTTATCTTTTGTTGCTCATACAGGCCCAAGCACAGTATATAGGGTCATGAGCACATCTTCTTAAGTACATTCCCAACCTGTAGGTGCCGCCCCATCCCAGAGTATCCCCAGAGAATCCCTGGAACGTCCAACCCCAGAGTATCCCCAGAAAATCCCTGGAGTGCCCAACCCCAAAGTATCCCCAGAGAATGATCGAAGCTAAAATATGTTGTAAATGGCACCTGGGCAACCCCCTTCCGGGGCCGGGGCCTCTTGCCAAAGCTTCTTCAAAACTACCCGGACACCCCCCAACACACCCCGAACGCCCCCGGACACCCCCGGACAACCTTTGAGTGAAGGCTGGACAGTGCTGGAACAGCGTGGGCGGACTTGCAGCAAACCCCCGCTGGAAAAAACAAAACCAGACTTTAGGAACTAAACCCAAAATTCAAATCTGCAGGGTGGCTTGGGGTGGGCTTACCGCCACGTGGCGTTGCGGGGCCAGTTAAAGGTGAGGCCCCGGAGCCCAGTGAGCAACCCAGAACGTTGCCACACCCTAAACCCTAAACCCTGAGCCCTTGTTACCCGAAAACCCTGAGCAACCCTGAACCCTAAGTTCCTTTTAGGAGCCGAGTCCATCTGGCTCAGGTCCCAGCACGGCAGGCACCAGTGGGCCGAGAAGTATAGGGCCGCCTCAGGGGGGTTGTTTGGAGGGTTTCGGGGATTCGGGGCATTGAAGGGTTTAGGGGTTTAGGCGTTTAGGAATTTACAAAATGTTTGCTTTCTTGTCAGTTGAATTGAACCTTGGGCTGATGCGACGAAATCACACGATTTCTTGATTCTAATCTCACCCATGTTCGTGGCGTTTCTTGTCATGAGCGGAAGCGCCAAGACTCAGGTTATTTCATAAACCTGATTCAGTTTTTTGGAAGTGCCACAACCCTTTGTCTCTGCGAGAGGCGCACGCATGGCCGAGGGCCATTGCTGAGCATGGTGCCTTGCTGAAAGAAGCCATTTGAAATTAGGGTCCCTTTGGGTCCCGATAGAGTACGCCACCTCATAAACAAGGACCCAAAACAAACGGACCTTATATCGCACACTTGTGGGCTTCCTATCCCCCCTCCCCCTCCCCCTCCCTCTCGAGGGCCCCCGGCCACGGAGGCACCGGACGAGGCTTGGCCGCTGTGACCTCACAGATTGTCCCTGAATCCGAAGCGCCCCTTGCCCTAACCCCCCAAACCCTTGCCAGGATGTTCGGGCCTCACCCACTTGCCCGTAAGAAGAAAACCAGAGTAGCCCCTGATGCATGCAGCAGAAACGGTTGAGGCTGTTGGGTTACGGGTCTTGCGTTACAGCGTTCCTGTTCAGGTTATTCTCGCCTCCTGTCTCAAATTACTTTTACTCAACTCCCACTTCCTGTCGCAATTTTTTCTCACTTTGAGAGTTGTTCGGGAGTGTCAGGTTTAACAGCGAGCGAATGTGCTAAGCTTCGGGTTGGAGACCTGGGGCCAAAACCATTGGCGGATGCTAAGTCATGAAATGCCAGCATGCAGGAGAGTTTAGTTCAAATTTTGGCATTCTACAGCAGTTCATTCCTGGAACTGCCACCGCCCTTGCCCAAGTGACCCGAAAACCCTAGCCCCTGCATCCAAAAACCCTGACGCTTGCAAGGACAAGCCGCTACACCCGGAAGCGGCCCCAGCCGGCTGCAAAAGCACTTTCCCACGGCTCCAAAGCTGTTGGCACCTTTGAGCTCTTACGAGTACTCTTAGTCCCCCCAGCTGTCCAGCTACTCAGGAAGCTACAACTGTTGTTGTCAAATAAGGAACTTTTCCCCCTTCACCGACGAGCGCATCTCCGCCCCTGCCTCTCGCAGCGCGGGGGCGTCGGCAGGTGCGGACCTGCTCGGGGAGAAGAGTTAGTGACAGATGTGACAACAAGTGTACTGAAGTTGACCAAAACATGATGGGCCTTTCCCATTTGAAGATGGCACGGCATATTCGAGGACTGGATCAAAAACTTCTTCGCGCCGTAGGACAATCTTGCACTTAAACCCGCAAGAAGTACTTCAGCCACGTCAGCCCAAGCCACAATGGAGAATGCAGGAAGGCGGCCTCACGGAGCTGCAGCGTCAGCCTGGCGAGGCAGAACCGGCACCCTCCCAAGCTGACCTTCTGAAGCTGCGGAGCCGTGAGCCAAAGCTGCGCAGCTTGATAAATGAATGAAGTGAAATTCTGAGGAGCAGCTTGCGCCGAATTGTAGAGTCATCCTAGAGATTGCTGCCGAAATCGCGACTGCAGCAGCAGCAGCGAAACACAAGGCTCCAGCGCTGCCTTGCGCGAGCGCGGCAGGGCCGTGAACAGAACCTTGGGAGAGGTATAATGGTGGCTGAGAGGGAACGATTTGTGATGATTCGTGCCTCATCCCCTCCAGGCCAGACCACCGGACATGTGAAAGTATCAAACACCCCCCCCCCCCCCACTTCCCTCGGCTGGTTCGCCGGTCCTGTGGGCGGCTTGCTTGAAGCACTCCCGACCCGGAGCAGAAGACGACAGGAAATTTACTGAGACACCTTCGATTCGATTCCCATGTTCTCAGAAACTTCTTAAAACTTACCACTCTGCCAAGTCTAAATATCTCCAAAGCCAAGTTGCCATCACCAGTGCCCAGCCCTCGTATTTGTCGCAGCTGCCTGTGTCTCGATCAAGAGCGCATGCGCAACACATGCTTGTATGCTGACTTAGTCAGCAAAAAGGCGTTCGAGGCACACAGCGCAATCTCTCCTTCGAAGCTTCTCTCGATTCTGAGGACTGCGCGCAGGGAGAGAGCCAGGACCATTCCTGCACCAAAGATGACTGATGAGATGTCCCAAATTTTAACAAACGCCAGCATCCCTAACGCATGCACCATCACACTGGTCTTGACAGAGAACTGACACTGTTCTTTTCACGGCCAATCACGGAAGAGCTGATCTTGGAAACATTATACAAGTGCCTACGCAGGGACATTCAGTTGCCTGTGTAGCAACGTATTGAGAGAGCGCTGGAGGCTTCACCTGCTTGCAGGCTATCGTGAGCTGGAACTGGAACGCGCGGCATCTCGGCCCGGATAAATGCCAGTGGGTGAGGGCTTAACGCCGACCCGCCTGGTCCTTTGTTCGCATGTCAAAACTGGGGCCTGCATCAACTCCAGGCCACTCTAGTCAAGCACAACGGCGATACACCATTGCAGCCTGCGGCGTACTATATTGTCATATTGCAGCATTAGTGTTGTATGGAGCCGATGCCTTCGTGAATCGCACTTTGGCGAGACGGAAGCACGGGGAAGGTACCCCAGCGCGCAACCCTTTGCCCCTCAATTCATCTTCTCCCGATTCTCCTCCCTCAGCTTGGCCAAATGCCGTTCGGGAGCGCCTCATGGCTACGCGCCTTGCCTGCGCCTGATTCTGTGCACTCGGGCATGGCAGAACTCGCAGGACGATTTCGGGCAGCCGTTCTTGCTGGCCATGAAGGCACAGGGGCGGCAGCCGAAGTCGCAGAAGCGTGCAAGTGCTCGGCGTCTTGCGGCTCTCTCTTCCCTCCTTCGCTCCGCCAGCTCCTGCTCCAATTGGCCTTGCAGCAGGTTGCCATTCATGCGTTGAATTCGCCTCCGGTTCCCCGACCGCTGTCTGCAAGAAGCAGATCCACCTTCCCTACCCTTCCCCTCACCGCGAGCTTGGGGAAGCTGCATTGAATGCCATAGGGGGAAACACTCAAGGACCTGACGCTGACAGGCCTGGGACAAACCTGGGAGAGGCCTAGGGCGCCGAGGATGCTCAGTACTCGGCGGATCGAGTCCTTAGAACACGAAGGCAATTGCCTGGACGCCCCTTGCAACTTGCGCCCCTTCACTGGCCGAGGCGGCTGCACGCAAGCGCTACGAGTGGCAGGCAAACTGCACGGAGCTAAGCAACCCGCATCGAAGCAAGAGACCCGAACATGTTTAAACACCTTAGCCAGCCGCGGGGTAGCGAAATCATTTCAATCTTGCCGCCACGCTTGCAGCTTGTCTGCAAAGTTTGGCGTGTCGAAGTCCCTGCCTTGCAACCCTTACTGTGACTGCAACGCTTCACTCCCCGGACCAACTGAGGCCGCGTCCTCGACCCTGCGACTCTCGCCCCTGCGGCTGCATGCGAGGCCCCTCCTGCTCTGGGTTCAGGTTGTCCATGTCTTCTTTGCGAGTCGGGCAGACCCCGCACTGGGGCGCCGTTTGAAGAGCTTACCCGACTGGAACAATGCAAGCGAAAACAAGGAATCTGCCCCTGGACGAGCTACAGCTCAAAGGAGCCTTCTCTGAGAGCCAAATCCGAAGGCAACGGTGATGCACAGGACATACTTGCAAGTTTCGACAGGGCTGGATCAGGACTGGATCTCAAGCTGGGCTGATGTGGGCTGAAGCTTGGCCCGTTGGCTTGTTGGCCGGAATGGGTTTTTAAGAGCTATGTTCAACAAACCTTAAGCTCGTGGAGCTCTTCGAACTGAGGAAAAGAACCTCCCAAAAAACGGCCCCCCGTCTCAGATCCAGGTGAGAGCCGGGGCTCCGTTCTTTGCTGTCACGGCGATCCATTTCCGGCGCACCTCAGCAACACTTCACAGCTCTAAGTCAGGGCCGAGTCGAAGGGAGTGAAGGCCATCGGCAGATTTGTGCCAAGCGTCTGGGCGTGTCAGCAAAGCTTGGTGGCAGGATGTGCGCCCATTCCAAGAGCCCATTGCAGCAGTTGGCAAGGACCGCGACAAACGAAAATCAGGTTAGAAACCACGTACTTGTGAAGGAAATGGAGGCAAGCACGAAGCAATGCTCCTACAATCACACGGAAACGTACGGAAACCTACCGCGCCCAAAAACATGAGAAGCGAGCCTTGACGGGTGGCAACGGCATCCCGAAGACCACGAAACAACAACTGGCAGCAGTCCCAAGACCCGCCACCACAAAAGGGAAAAAGGCGCTTGTCCATGTAGGCGCTTAAAGGCAAAGGCGCTTACGACGCTTGAGCCAGTTTCCGGTTTTTTGAAAGGCGCTTGCGCATTGATGTGGGCGTTTACATGCGCCCAGGGAGTACGTGATAGCACATGGATTCAAGCCACATCGAAGCGACAGCACTGGTAATGCAACAAAACATCGAACGCAACATCCTTAGTCCTTGAGCTCCGGGCTGCACATGTCCACTTCTCTAAATTAGGGTACCCTTCTCTGGGGGATTTGGCTTGCGAGCATCATGGAGAGCTTTATATTTCGGGTACCCAGACACGGCCCATAGGCGGAACCACTCGCCAAATCCACTGCGCAATGTTAGCTCAGGCACCAATGCGCTGGCAGCAGACTTTCAGCATCCGTGCAAAACTGCGTCAACTCTGCACGGGGCTTTGCACATGCACGGTGCCCGCGCGGCTCTTCAGCCTACTACGACGAATGTCCGCGACGGGTCAAAACTTCTTGAGACCGTCCCGCTCCTTTGGCGAAACGTGGAGCTCGAAACAAAGGGGCTCCCTTGTTCAGCACTGTACATCTCTTTTTAGGGCGCCGCAGCCCGTACGTCAGTGAGCTCGTCAGCAGCGTAGCCATTGGACAGCATCTTCTCGTATGCGTCGAAGAACTCCGCCAACCAGGAAGTCTGGTTCTCTGCAAACTCTTCAACCACGTCGCCCACAGAGAAGTATGCGTCGCCGCAGTCCAGGGAACCCTTCCATTTCCCGTTCCAGCGACCACAGCCCTGCGGCACCCCGTCATCATTTTGAAACAGCTTTCTGTGCAGACTGAGGTCGCTGGGTAGCATCGTTTCATGAATGCCCGCATCATCGAACTCATGCACGCATTGAGGGTTGCAGAAATTCCCCTCCTTCAAGTTTGTGCAGCAGAAAGTGTGGTTCATGACAGGCCTACCGAAACGAGACACTGACCACTTGTCCCACCACGCATGGCCAGGAGGGGCATCGCAAGGAGTGCAGGCGACCTTCTTTTTGACTACTTGGAATGGACCGCCATTGGGCAGTTCGCGCCACTCCTCGGCAACCCACACTCCAGGAGGATGTTCGCCTTTGATGTCCTTGTAGTTCAGCCTTTTGCCATTCACGACGATGCCGGTCTGGGACCAGTCGCGCTTCAGTGTAAGGAGCCGGTAGTAGCCATTGTTGAAGATCTTGTGGGAGAACTTCCAGTTATACTTGAAGCATCTTGAAGCCGGAAATTTCTACATGGAAAGTGCCTATCGTGTGGGCACCCATGATTGCTACGACTTCTCGCCCGCTGAAACCAAAGTTTTTCTTGAAATATGTCAAGGTCTTCCAGCCATCCCCATGCGGATCTGGGTGAGCTTCACGCTTGCTCGTCATGTAGGACCTCCTCTCGATTCCCTGCAGAGCAGGCTCGAAAGCCTCCTCAAATGGATGCCCGGAGCAGTCTCGGCGGCCTGTCTTGAAGATGATTTTCCGGGGTGCCGCGACCCTGCAATCTGAATGGCCCCAGCGGGGATGGTATTGACCCTCAGCACCGATCTCGGGAGCGTCGCAAACCTTGTTGTTCAGCTCCATGGCGACATCCACAGCCACTGTACCTGCGAGGGCCCACAAATCTGCCCGAGACTTATTGGTGCTTTTCAGGGAGGCATCGAGGACAGGAGTGCCGCTCGGGTAGTCTGTTCTTGTGTAGATGTGCTCGAGCGCCTCAGCGACAACGTGAAATCCGTTGTTGTGGCCGTCGTCAGCGAGCGACGACCGACTCCCTGCCAATCCAGACAGCCATCGCAGCCACCAGTACCGAAAACAAGACGCACGACCCTGGCAGGACTCGGTCCATAGCGATCTGCTTTTTCGACCTGGATGTTAGCCTCTGAGATGGCTTTGGCAGGATTTTGCATCATGTTCCGAAGCTTCTTCTTGACCCTCTTAATTTCCACAGCTGTCCAGGGAGCCCCTGGAGGTGAGGCCATTTCTCTGCCTCTTTCCGTTTCCGAAGCGTGGCCATCCTTGTGGGAGTCATGGAAATCCATGGCCTTGACGGCCTTGACTGCCTCGCGCTTCTGGATCAGAGTCGTGGGATCTGCGGCGGCAACGTTGCCAGCACTGCCCTCTCCCATGCTGCACTCTGCAGCACGTGCAGAGAGAGGAGCACGAAGCATACACAGCACTGACATGGCCACCACTGGGATGGCCAGCACTGAGTGGGTCATAGTCATTGCACCGTACCAATTTCCTACTCTGCCAAATGGCTGTGGGTTGTTTGAGCCTTTGAGCGGCTTGGACGTGAACTGGACCGCGGTGGGGAGCGCAAAGCTTTGATGAACAAACGGCACGAAGAAGCCGAGGGGCTACCTGTCACAGTGAAATAGCTTCAGAGTCTTAAGATTCACCTCGGCCTCCGGCCGAAAGGCCTACTAGGACCCCCCTGCTGATCCGCGCCGGCACTCCTTTAAAGCCCTTTGGGCGCAGAAAATATCGGGAAACCTGTGTAGGCCGCCATCGAAATCTGGGACCTTTGAGCTTTGGTCCAAACAGGGATGCCGCAACCGGACTCATCGCAAACCTCGGGGCAGATTAAAGAAGCAGAGCCTTTACAGTTCTATACCCTCAACCTTTAACCGCACCGAAAAACCTCAGCCTCAGGCTTCATCCTCACTCCGTAGCGCTTTGCAGCACTTTGGAGAGGTAGGCAAAAGTGTGCAGCTGTGACCGGGGGCCAAAGCACTGCGAATTCTGGCAGAGGGGAAGACTCCCCCAAAGATCATCCTAGCCAGAGGTGTCAGATGAATCTGCAAAGCCATGGACGCAACGACCATTTTGCCCAAGCGTCTTCGGCCGTGTTAACGGGCTAGCAAGTCCCTTCCACTTGCACGGCAGCGCCAGGGGGAGCTCCACGCGATCTTCCACAAGTACACATGTGCAATGACGCCCCTTCCCCGTGAGGAGGAGCTTCTAAGCTCAAGCCGCGCTTTTTGATGCTTGGGGCTTGGGACGTGCTGAACCGTGACACAACAACGTGTGCGGGCGTGCGGGCGCGCGGGCGTGCGAGCGTGCGGGCGTGCAGGCGTGCATGCGGGCGGGCTGGCGGGCGGGCGTTCGGGCGTGCGAGCGTGCATGCGTGCGCATAGATAGAGAATATGTAAGAAATTTCTAAACCCTTTTGCACTCACTTTGTCAAACCCGATGCTTCGAAAACGACATGTTTCGGCGGAGGCTCCGGAAGGGCGCTTGGTTCAGTCGCCAAGAGTCGCCCAAAAGGTGTTTCTTGACATTCAAGGCATTCATTGCTGCTGCAGCTCATTGCATTTGAGCGTTGCCCGAAAGCCCAACGAGGCTGTGTGGAATGCAGTGCACCAGTCATGCAGCTTTTTCTCGTGCAACTCACGTTCGAGTGCTTCGAGCTCCGGATTGTCTTTGAAATCCAATGAAACGCCGTAAGCTTGTAGCAAAATTGGAGCCATGCTGCTGGGGCACTGGGGCACCTAAAGGGTCCCCCGGCTTTGCGAAACAAGTGTCGTGTGCCAGCCCTCCAGGGGTCACCCACGGGGCGCCAGCAGGAAGGCTCCGAATTTGATTGCTCAAGACTCCGCTTGAAGGAAACATATGAAGGAAACACGATGGAAACATGATAGCTCATCCAGCGCGCCAGCTTCAGTTCGCATTCTTGTGCTGCTTCTGCTTTTTCAGACCCGCGAGGTGCCCAGAAGAACGTTGCCAGCGTGCCTTCTGCCTCGCCGTCCGTCGCTGCTCGATGTGAGTTTCAGCATGGCAGAAGTCGCAAGATGCTCGAGCACAGCCACCTTTTCGGGCCACGAAGGCGCATGGCTTGCAGGGAGAAGTTGCGCAAGGCTCTTGCGAGGCCATCTTCTTCTGCTGGATCACCTCGTGCAGCAGGGACAGGATCTGCTTTTGACCTTGCAGCAACGCAGATGGCAAAGTCTTTTCAGGCGGATGTAGCCCAAAGTGAGGCTCTTAACACGACATTTTGAAGATGTCAGTAGCAGATGCAAAATGACTTCCATCTTGTAGCAGCTCTGGGTTCCGAACTTGTCCCGCAGTCCATGCCGCCAAAACCCTGCCTCCGACTGCGTATCAAGAGCAACTGAGGCCAAGTCCCTGAGCGCGCAACTGGAGTGAGTCTGGCCCCGAGAACTTCGGGTGCAGAGAATCCAGATCATCGCGAGGCGTCAAGCAGCCCAACTCTTGTGCCATGCTGACAGGAGCGGAAGTTCTTCTACGACCCACGACTGCTCTGCTGGAAGCGCTAGCTGGAGCTGCAGGCAGAAAATACGCAGAAAGAAGACTGAATAAAGCTCACTTGCCCAACAGTTCTGCCCTCTAGAAAACGAAAGCTGGCCAAGGAAAGCGCTCGCTCGATCAAGACAACGGATTTTCCACGGCCAAGCACTTTCCCAGTGCGCGAAGCCTACTGGCATAAGAAATCCTCGCATTCGAGATGAGCTCGTCTCAGGGGGCGGAGCTGTCCTCAGTGTCTGCGCCCAAGCTGCAAGATGAAAGCTTCCATAGGAATATTTTACAAAAGTATATGCTATACCATGTAGGACTTCTAATCATTTGCAAAGAATATGTTCGAGAAAATTTGATGGTTTCCTGTCTGGGCCTCTGAATCTGCGAAGTGTTCAAAGGATTCTCAGGGTGTCCACATGCTCACAAAACGGAGAGCCTCCAAGCGCATCAGTCGGTTTCGAGCTGGGTGATGCACGCGCTTTTGAAAGAGTTAGCGGAGGGGAGGGAGAGCTCGGGGGCTCAAGGGGGTAGTGCACTTTCTCACAAAGGTCTGGGGCTCCAATTGTCAAAGGTTTGACGGTTCGAATGGGTTCATCAGGGTCCCCTTCTCCGGCACCATCTTGCAGTGGAAACTGGAACCGCCACCGCCCTTGCCCAACTGACCCGAAAACCCTAGCCCCTGCATCCAAAAACCCTGACGCTGGCAAGGACAAGTCGCTACACCCGGAAGCGGCCCCAGCCGGCTGCAAAAGCACTTTCCCACGGCTCCCTGTTGGCACCAATTTCAGCTCTTACGAGTACTCTTCGTCCCCCCAGCATGTCCAGCTACTCAGGAAGCTACAAGCGTTGTTGTCTTAAATAAGGAACTTTTCCCCCTTCACGGACGAGCGCAGCTCCGCCCCTGCCTCTCGCAGCGAGGGAGCGTCGGCAGGTGCGGACCTGCTCGGGGAGAAGAGCTAGTGACAGATGTGACAACAAGTGTACTGAAGTTGACCAAAACATGATGGGCCTTTCCCATTTGAAGATGGCACGGCATATTCGAGGACTGGTTCAAAAACTTTTTCGAACTCATCTTCATCCGAACTCATCTGAACTCCTGAGCCCTAATGGTCGACACCGGCCGGGCGGCTGCACCTCCACTGCTCGCAGCCCAGAAGTGTGGATCAGCTGGAGCGCCTGAGTGTGGCTTTCGGGAAACAGATGAACACACGCAAGCCGAATGAAACCTTGAAGTCGTAAGAATGTTCGCAAGGCCCACAAAGGCCCACATGCCCAACTCCAATGATCCAGGGTCAATCCTGCATGTGGGGCCTCGTAGAAGCTGCGGAGGCCCTCGGCATCCTCAGCAGCGATGTCAAGCATACTGCAGCGCAGCTCAGCTCTTGACACGGGCTATCCTCGGCTCAAGTACTTGGTACAATAGTTTACACTTCGTAGCACCAGGTCTGGGTTGAGGCACGACACGGCATAGGCCTCATTCAAGACCGACCTCAAGTGTTGAGGGGGACGAGTCAAGAAATCCCTCCACGACAGCGGAGCTAAGCAAGCCAGCCTCAACACACCAGAATCCAACTTTTTCCTAAGCTCTCTGCTCAACCATCTGGGACTGGCGGGTTCCCTTCAGAAGCTCTTTGCTGCTAATTGTGTGACATCTTCACCAACTCTAACTCTGAGCGTGCACGGCCCGCGCAGCTCTTCAGCCTAATGCGGCGTCCGCAGCTGGGACTCCAGCCTCCCAGCCTCCCTCCCCTGGTTTGTGATACCCTGTGATAAACCCCCTGGCCTCGGCTCTCAATGACTCAACGTGCTGCGCAGTTATTCGCAGTTAACATCTGCCAGTTGTAGCAAACCGCGGCCCGTTTCGGGCTGCCACCTGGCTGTCGGGCAGGTGCGAGGAAACCAATTGCTTCCAGCATCCTTTCAAGCATCCCTTGTTATGCTCCTTAGTCGGAAGGTCAGCATTTGAACCCACGCAGTCCTTCGGATTCTGGCAGGCCTCACAGTCTGAACCTACTTCTGAACCTTCTACCGGCCGACGCATCAGACCCAAACCCCAAACTTCCTTTAAGGCTTCATTCTCCCGAATGCAAGAGTTTGCTGGGGCGCGTGCATTCCCAAAGAAGACTCATCGGTCACCACCACATTGCTACTCTTGCCAGCCTGCGCAGCTTTAAAACTTCAGCTTCAGCTTCTGCGCTTCCTCAGAAACTCAAAGGACTTTTGCTGTCATCTGCATGGTGCAGCATGGTAGCGTACTACCGAAGAGCACGCACTTGCTCAAGGTCACGGGCCCTGCTGTTTTCCCCTCGAGGTGGTGCTTCAAAACTATTAGGGCGACTGTCCACCGGGAGCATGAAGTGGAAATGATGTAGAGAAGCCGCTTCAGAATCACCGACTCTGAGTCTTGAGCTGCCTTCAGAACGCAAACTCTGCTAAGATCCATTGGTCCAGAATTGCCTTGACTGCACAAGAGTGTGAGCTCTGGCAACAGCCTTTCAGCATCTATGGAGCATGTCCAAACCCGTGCCAGCTCCTTTGGCGTGCACGGCTCCCTCACGGCTCTTCAGCCTAGCACGGCGACTGTCCGCGACGGGTCAAAAATGTCCCGCTCCTTTGGCGAGACATGGGGTGCTCAACCTTAGGGTCCCTTACTTTGAGCAAAACTTTAACTGGCCCAGTTATGGCCGGCAATAGCAGTTGCAAGCTGTGCATACATGCCACCAGCTGCCACATTGGTCGCTCTTGCAGTGTCGGTTTTTCCGGCACCAATTCCCGGATCCCACGCGCCCATTCGAATCTCCGCAAGTTCCGCAGGTGCACTCGCCGGAGATGCAGGAGGCATCGTTGTGGCAGGACGACCCTTCGGGTGCCTTCCTTCGGCACACACCTCCGCAGCCGAGGTTCAACAGAGCCGCTCTCACACGATGGCCCTTCTCGCAGTGACCACCTGAGAAACAGTCATCATCAGAGGCGCACGGCGAACCTTCTGAAGCCTTCCTGTCGTAGCCCGTGCAAGTGTCGCAGATGCATGTGCCGGAGCTACACATGGCCCCCGCATCTTCCCAAGGGAGGCCCCAAATCCCCGCCGCAGATGCGGAGCAGTCTCCCCCCGCGTCCACTTGACCGGCGCATTTTCCCAAACAGCCTGCCGTAGTCCCATGCCAGTTCTCGCTGAGACAATACCCAGACTTGCAGTCAGCATTCTTGGAACAGCCCTCACCAATTGCCAGCTTGTGGCTATCATCTGTACACGTGCCGCAAAGGCAATCCTGAGATTCGCAAAGGTTGTCTGCCTCAAGCCAGGGATGTAGCTGCTTCCAAATCTCGCTGGCTGTGAAGGAATCACATCTCTCACCTGCTTTCTTCAGGGGAATGCACGTGCCGAGGCAACCTTGAGTTGTTTGAAGAAGTCCGTTTATCGACTTGCAAAAACCATACCCCTTGTGGCCATATTTGGGATCTCCCTGGCAGTCGCTATCCGTGTCGCATGTCTCATCCACCCACGCTCCTGGTGGACAGGTGGGGAGGTCGTTGAGGCTCCACACGAAGTTGTTGTAAGTAATCCGGGTCAGGTCTCTGTCCAACTTGTTCTGCGTGATCTGAAACTGCACGCCAATCTCATGCTTGCTGTCACAAAGTTCTTTCATCACGCCCATCACCTCCGACGCCCACTCGGTGAAATAGCGGCAGTTCAGCTGGGTCTTCAAGGCAGACTTTACGCCCACATCAAGCTTGCCATTTCCCCGGAGCAGGAAAGAGACCCCCACGCTGTTTTCCAAGCTGATGGTTGGGGGGATGAGGTGCTGCAAACCTCCAGTGAAATTGAGTAATTCGTGAAGGCTTACTTGTCCCCCAACGGACATATAGTAGCCGAGTGAGCTGTCCTGCAGCTGGGATGGAACGATGGTGAGGTCCATTTCTCCTCGTCGTCCGGCACTTCGATCACTTTGGGGGGCCGGAATGCGTTCCAGAACCATTTTCCTACACTTGGGCCGACAAGATCGAGACTGTCTGCATCCATCCCAATCATAAAGTACTCTTTCTCCTTATTCAAAGGCAAGCTGGCGCACTGCTGGTAGACGGACGATTTCGACGGGAAGGTCACGTTAAACACCTTCATGCTGTCGTCCGTGTCACCAAGTCGCCGTATGCTCCAGCCATCACCAAATGCAGTTCTGAGAAAGTGGTCGACGGCCGGGGGCATTTCCATACCCTGCGATACAGTCCTGCCGCACAGTGAAGCATTTTCAGAGCTAAGAACACCAAAGTCCAATTCACCCGAAGACCTCGCCAGCTGCAAGTGATCGGGCTGAGCCTGCATCTGCGATTGGAGCATTAGCGATGTGTCGCCATCGCACTGACCATCCAGTTTGCTGCATTGCTGCGCGCAGGCCAATGTGAGGCAAGGAGACCACACAGCATCACCATGTTCCTTCAAGTTCTGACTTGAGCCGCGAGTAGCTGCAAAACACTGCTGTCGACAGATGCGCTTGCAAGAGCACTGTTTTGGAGTACCAAGCGTTGCAACGTTCTCATGGTTCCGCGTGTTACATGAGCTGCTGAGCTAGCCGTGCTGGACAGACTGATGTTTAGGTTGCTGCTGCTGGAACAGGGAAGGCCCTGCACAGATCCCCTCAATGCACTAGGACACAGGCCGTTGCAATCGAGGTCCTTCTGGCAATGCCGGTGATCTGGTCGCCTGGCTATGGTTCCGGCTGTCTCTGGCAGGTTCTGTCCAAAATGGGATTCGCGCTGGGGCTGACACCGCAGTCCACGCCATTACACATCTAGTTCTTGTCATTCTAGTCAAGTAGCCACTGGTAGCCTGGCATCAAAAAGACGACGGCGTGCTCCAACTGAGGAAGCCTGGCCGGCTTTTAAAACAATCCACGATGGAGCTGCCTACATCACATCTGCCTGCTAATACCACCTCCTACTTCTACTCCGCACCACTCCGTCGCTCGACGTTCGACAAGTGGAAGCGAAGCCAGTCAACACTCGGGCGACCTTTTGACGAAACAAACAACAGCTTTCGGATCGCTCGGACGCTGTGGACCTCTCTGAAGCTCTTCTGATCCCAGACCCTCGACTGTCCTGACCCTGCCCTGCACCCCCCCCCCGGGCCCCCGCCTAACCTCAGCCGGCGGCTGCTTCGGCGACAATGCAGTGACATCTGCTAGGTGGGTCTGAAGCTACTCTGCAGGTGTGCTCAAGTTGTATAAGTGACGCTGCTCAGCTACCGCATGTGTGAGCCGGATGTCGCTGATGTGTTTGGCAAAGACCAATATGGGTGTTAACCAACTCTGTCCAACTTGAGAAGCAGCGAAGCCGCCAGCTCTACACCTTCAGTGTCCGCTTATCGAGGCACAGGATGCCCTGCTGCCCATGCGGGACCGTCAACGGCAATGATCTCACGGACAAAGTCACGAAGCACTCCTTTTCTAAGCCACTCTCAATCTTGCTCAGTAGGTAGTCTGCCTCCCCTTCTGCAGGTGCGCAAGTGCTCTCCTGCCTGTGGCTAGGCCAGGCGGATTGAAGATTATGCCAAAGCAAGTCATTTTGCAAACTGGTTGTTCCCTGCCCTCAAGGCAGATGCTTAATTAAACCATCACCGGCCCTCACGCCCCGGTGGAAAGGCATCCAGCAGCGAAACGGCAGGCCAAGATGAAACGACAGCGCATCAACTGCAAAGTCTTCAGGATTAGACTTCAGCGAAACCGAGGGAAACAAAGTTGCCATGCATCCTATGGAACTGGCGGCAGACAGAACTCAGCGTAGCAACATGTAGCAAACACCGAATGCAAGGACGTGCAAAAACGCAGCCTGGCCCGCAATGCTTGGGGTCTCGTCACAAATCTATCGCCGGCCGTGATGGCGAGCTGACTGTGGTACCTCTCATACAGAACTCGTCAAGCAGCTTTGGGATTTCCCGGAATTGACACCAATGACCTGAGAGTTAGTCAAGTTCAAGCTGCCAGCCCAGAACGCCTTACATCAAGCCATCAAGCTGCGGGCAATCATCTCAGAGCCATCATCATCGTGGTCCTTGGCCCTTGGCCAAGCGGGGTTCTCCACCAAATGCTGTCAGTGTTTCCGACGCTCGGAACTGTTCACTGGCAGAGCTTGTGGCAAAACAACTCTCCGCGTTGACACAACCTTCGCTTTCGACCAGGACGGCTGCACAAGCCTCACCAATCCCATGCTTGACAGTCACAAAGTATTGGCACTCAATCGTTGATCAGCTGGGCCTTCGACTCATACCTCACGCCCACATCAACTTTGCCATTCCCTTGCAGCTTGAAAGAGAGCCCTTTGCGGAATTCCTTGCTGCCTTCGGGGACACGAAATGGAGAGGAGATCGCATGCTTTCACCTCGAGATGAATCCCAACCTGCGAAACGAGATTGACCTCCAAGCTCCCAGTGCTTCGCTTCGCAATGGCTTCCATGGCTGTCGATTCCAGGTGCAAATTGCCCGTCGCATCTTTGGCAAAGAAGGCGCCGAAATCACCGGTAAGCCTTAACTTGATAATGTCCAAGAGCTTGTCGGAACCGACTTGGCGCGCGACTCGTTCTCAAGTGGCCACCCTTGCTGAACGAGATGCCTTTGAAGAACAACCTCAGGCACGATGGCAATCCCCTGGGTGCTGAAGCCAAAGGTAAACTGTCCACACGGGCGAAAGGGGGAGGATGCCCTTCTCCTTTTTTGTCGTGAGGAAGAGGAGCTTGGCTAAGTCTTGAGATGCTTTCTTGCTGCCACGAGGGGGATTATCCATTCCAGTCATGAAGTATTCTCTGTCCTCGTTCAAAGGCAATGCATTGCATTTCGGTAGACGGACGAAGCTGACGGCAAGGTCATGTATAGCAGTTTCAAATCGTTCTTGTCACCAAGTCGGCGTATGCTCCAGCCAACACCAAGTGCCACTCTGAGAAAGTGGTTCACGGCCGAAGGTATCTCCACACCCTGCATCTTCCCCGAAGACCCCGAAGACCTCGTCAGCTGTCACTGCTCCAGCAAAGCTTGCGTTTGGATCATCAGTGATGTGTCACCACCGCACTTACCATCCAGCTTGCAGCGCCGCTGCGCGCAGGCCATCGTGAAGACACCAGCAAGGAGACCGCATAGCCGCATAGCAGCACCATGGTTTGCAGATGTTTGCAGGGCATGTGGGGTCGCATGTACTCCTTCAAGTTTTGCCGCGGGCAGCTGCAAAGAACTTGAGATGCAAGAGAGCTGTTTTGGCATCAAAGCTTGCAGCATTGGGTGGACTAGTCATCAGAAGCCGCGTGTGAAAGGACACAACATTCAATTGCGAGGGCGGTACAAGATGAGGTCTGGCATGGCTATGGAAACTCTTGTATTGCATGGCCGCATGGTCAGCATTTGAAGCACAAATCTGCGAGCGCTGAGGATTCCCATGTCGTCCTTAAGGCCTCGCCTAAACCTCAAACCCTAAGCCCGAATCAATGTGTGCGAAACTGAAAGCAATGCTCTCATCAAGTGTCAGGAGTCCAAGGCAAAGCAAAGCTCCAATTCTCTTGGGACTGCATACGTCATCTAGAGCCATTCCAAGCCCGACTATACGAAGCAAGACCGAAATCCCTCTGAAGGCTCAGTTGTTTTAAGGGAACTCAAAAACATCCGCGCCAACTCGCATGCACACTAGGTAGCCCAGGAGCCATATGGCACGAACCTTGCTGGGGCCCCTGAGGATTAATCAGGGAACTCAAGGGCCGAGTCACCAAAGATCTTGCCTGGGTGCCTGCCAATCTTCTTCCCACCCTGAGTGAAGGCGCCATCGACGATCTCAATCTGCAGCTGGGGCGCGTTTTTGGATACTTCGTCTGCGCTTTGCGAATACGATTCTTACATGTAGGGCAAGGCGGACGGCAAGTGGCCCCGAATCCGAAACGCTTTTAGGGCCTAGACTTCCCGAAAAGTGCCCCCTAAGAATCCAACCACCAAAAAAAAGAAAAGGGCCCTCAACGAACCCCGCCCTAAACAGCAAAGCCAAGCACATCCCTTGCGATGGGTCAGCACGCGCCTTTGCCGTGCTAAATCTGCGCCCGGCGTTCTTTGCGGAGGGCGCAGGCTTGAGCTTCTTTGCAGGCTTCTTTGCAGGCTTCTTTGCAGGCTTCTTTGCAGAGCACTGGAGTCAGGGAATGTCAGGGTACTACTGGGCATCCTGTGGTAGCGGGTGTTCGCTTATGAAGCGACGCTCTAACCCAAGCCATTCATGATTCAGACGTCTTGGTTCATCACATTACGCAATTTCGGCCTCCCTAAACTCCAACCCCAAGTCCACATCACCCGAAGACTGCAAGTGTTCGAGCTGGGCCTGCGCCTGCGCCGGCGCCTGCGTCTGGAGCATCAGCGATGTGTCGCCATCGCACTGACCGTCCAGCTTGCTGCATTGCTGCGCGCAGGCCAGTGTGAGAACACCAGCAAGGAGACTGCACAGCATCACATGGTTGGCGGACATGTTTCTGACTTGAGCCGCGAGCAGATGCTGCGCAAGGTTTCACATGCAGAAATGTTATAAGGACTCGTGGGTCGACACGCCGTGCTGCAGGTGATCAAGTTTCAACTGGGCTAGGCGTGTCAGGTGAAAATCTGTGTGAGCAACTCTGTGTGCCACCGGTTGCCAGGACAGCACTAGTGTTGCGCAGCAGTGTCAATGCCACGTCCTGCCACTTGTATTTCACTGGCTTAGTAATCAACATTCCTAGAACAACCAGTTTCGCACTGCGTGACTTTATTGGAGCTGGCAACTTCACAGAACTCGTTTCTTCTGAGGGTGAGGCGCGATATCCAAGCTGCACATGTCTTCACATGACGTTAATGAAAACATGTTTTGCCTTGGGAAGCATGCTCCTGAAACAGGCATTAGAAACATGATGTCCGGTGCTGTAATTTTGAGATATGACGTCTGCAAGGACAGCACAACCCCAAATCCCGCGCCAAACTGCCAAGCTATGTTGATGAGCCGTGCGCTTTTTGGTGACGTGGGTATACGCACAGGACAGGTGGCTTTTTTGCGACAAGTACACGACCACATGCCCTGGTGTGATCGAGGACATCTATGCTGAGTGAATGTGTAAGATTGAACAGACATTCTGCGTCACATGAGTGGGTGCTTCTGTTGTTTCTTTTCTTTTCGCCTGAGCGGCTCTCTTATTGTGCCGGTGCGCAGGCAGACATCGATTGATTTGTACCTATGCGGTTTCACGTGCAAGTTGATTTCCGAAGAAAACAATTTGCTACAAGCATGATGCTATACTGGCGATGTTCGCTCCAAAGTGGTCGCATCGCAGCCAGGTTGTGTTGATGATGCGGTGGTAAATCAGTAAAGCAGCAGAGGCTGCAATATCTGCAACGCGACAGTGACGCCTCGCGCGATTCCATTCGTAGCATTCAGGTTTATAAAGCACAGGCCAGCGTGACTGGGCGGATCTCGTCTCTTTGCTAACGTGGTAGTTGACAGTCCACAAAGTGTGCTGTGTGTTTTGCGCTGTTTGGGTGTGTGTGTGTGTGTATATGTGTATTTGTGCGCATTGTGTTTGTGTGCGCGCGTTGGCTTTTTTTTTTTGTCTGGGGCTCCTCTACCTGTTACGGCGACCGTCCTCCGCGATCCGCTAAGTAATGTACGGAAGCCGGTTCAGAAGGACCTTTTTCGAATCTCAACCTGGAATAATTGCTGATCCGAGTTCGATGCCTTCAGAATGCAAGCTCGGTTAGATCCCTTCCGTCGAACACTGCCTTTCTGGCACAAGATGAGCGAGTTCTGGCAGCAGCCTTTCAGCATCTGTACGAAATTGGGGCAGATCTGCACAAGCTCTGAGCGTGCATGGCCCGCGCGGCTCTTCAACCTACTACGGCGACTGTCCGCAACCGGCCCAAGTTTCGTGAGACCGTCTCGCTCCTTTGGCGAAACATGCGGTTCTCACATTCGTGCCCCCTAAATAACATATTCCCTAGACACAATAGGCAAGGCACGTTCTTCAAATCTCCATCTTAAACCTGTGCGGGATCCACCAAGGAACCCAAAATCAAGTCTGCGAAAGTCAAAGGCAGAAGGCAATGTTTTGCGCTCCTCGCCTAAATCCTGACTAGATGACGTCTGCGCCAAAAAGCCTTCTAATTTCTGGCATAAGCCTCAACATTTCTGTGTAAAAAACATGCATAGATATGTACATATTTCTTTATGTATGTATGGAACTCGTTGAGGCAAACACACAAACGCATCTTGCAGTAGAGGATGCACTACTGTTGAGCTGTTGCCGTTCTATGGGGCAGAAGGCCGTAGGATAAGCCATTATTTGGAGGTTCCGCCACATTGTATGTGACCTCCGAAGACAGATCGTCTAGCTCAGAGATGAAGGTCACCGCAAAGGCGTTCAACGCAAAGTCGCTGGCTCTTTCGGACGTGGCTAGGTACACGGGCAAAGTGTACACAATGAAGACTCGGAAGAAGCCGTTCGAGATGTAGCACATCAAGAAGCGGAGTATCACCTCAGCCCGGCTCAACCTCGGGGCCTCCTCGGAGTCCTCGGAAAAGCTCCACTGGTGCAGTAAAGCAGCCCAGAGGAGATCGTTTTCCTGGTCATCTACCCGCATCGTCCATCGGCTCAGAGCTCGAAGCGTCGAGCAGCAGCCCGGCGCAAGCTTCTCGCGGAAGATTCCTGTGATGAAGTACTGCACCATCAGGGAGCCGGCCCACAGGGTCTTCGCGAAGGGCGTCATCTTCACCGGTGTCCAAATCGAAGTCCAGTAGACTGCCATGAAGAAGCACGAGAGCAAGAACGTGTGGATGCACCTGCAAAATGGGGAGAGTTTGGGGCCTAAACCGCCCTTTAATACCGCCTTTAAGCCGCCGCGGGCCTGGACAGGGCCACCTTCGGATCCTGGTAGATGTTGAGCGCTGTCACACTGGAGCCTCGCAACTCGGATCCTTTCATCTCATAGCGACAGGCCCGGAGGAAGTCCTGCAGGACGAAGTACAGGAAGCCAAGCGTCAGGACGATGAGGAGGGGCCAGCAGCAGGTCGCGTCGATATTCCAGGCCACTTCCAACGCCTACGTTCGGTTTGCAATTCCACGACTCTTGCTAACACAGGAAGAGACTTCAGGGGTCAACTGCAGGAACCCTTGAGAGACCTGGCCTGCAATGGTCGGGCGATCATTTCAGGTGCGTTGGAGTAGCGCACGGCGACGTTGATGCATGAGAGGATGAGGATCTTCACCGTAAAGTCTGTTACCAAGGCGAAACGCTGGGAAGAGTCCTTAAGGACAGCACAGCTTAGGGCTTCGGGGTGTTGAGATGTTGGGGGGTTGGGATTTTGCTCGGGGCTGCTGTGTCCTGGTTCGACCGAGCCAGACTGAACAGGAAGCTGACCACAATCACTGCCGCATGCAAACCGAGGACGATCATCTCCACGTTCTCGAAGTGAAAGAGCGGAAAGCTGATCTGGCTTTCTAAGTAACTTCCAGCCAATTCAGTCATTTGCGCCCGATACAAATGCTCTGCCCGCACTCCTAACATTGCAGCAGTCATGCCCCCGTCCGTCATGGCTGACATTGGGATGCGAAAGTGCTCATGCAGACCGGTCATGACATTCCATGCTCCGGTCCATGCTCCGGGGACGGAACTGGAACAGCCTTTGCCAATGTTGGCCTCCATGAGAAGGGTAAGGCCTTCCTCATTTCGCTCATTCAGTACTGTGGGGTTCTCGGCAATGTAATGAAGCACAGGCCACCAATCTGTTGAAGATAGTTCAGGCGCGAGGTCTGCTTTCAAGGAGGACGTTGAAATCTCATTCATGTAAGCTTTTACATCGCCTCTCGGAGGAGCACAGTTGCCATCAAACATGTGCAGCAAGGCCTTCAAAGTGCCCCAGGCCATGACATGGAGTATGTCATGCGGAATCTGGATCTCTTGGTTAGCAATCTTCTTGAAGGCCTCTCCTATAACTGGTACGAGGCTGGCGTTTTGAAGTATTGGAGGTGGGCTCCTTGACAGCATCTTCCGCAAAAGCTCAACTCGCTCAGGAAGATAATGCTCCATTAAGGCACGATTATACATTTCAACCCCTTTGAGCACGCAATCTCCGTTGAAGAAAGTCGCCTCTCCAAAAGCGGCAGCGAGCACAGCGAAGAGCGACAGCCCTTGCATCTTCAGGCTTTTGATGAGCTCTTCCTGGTCATCGACGAGGTTCACAACCTTGTAAGCGACTCGGCTAAAGTCGCCGTCAGAACCAATAGCATCACCAGTGGCGAAATCAAGGCATCGGGTGTGCTCCACAAACCATTGCCACGTGTTCTTTTGTTCCTGACTCCGGAGTCGCCTCTCGGAGAGGACGGGCCCCGGCGCAGTTCCGACCTGGATCTGACCAGTCTGACCAGGTGCAGATGGAGCGCTCGGATTCTGCGAGCTTTGCAGCACCTGGAGCTGTTCTTCAAGGCCTTCCACGCGCAGCAACATGTCGTCCATGCGGCGCAACGCGTCGTCCATGCGGCGCAACGCGTCGCTGCGCCCTGCGAAGGCCAAGGCAGCAGCAATCAAAGCAAGGACTGCTATCGCGCATGTGGCCCTTGCCCCCACAGACTGCATGGCCTGCGAAACTTGTGTAGACGGCTTTGATGCGTTGAGCCTCCGGTGGCTTCCGCACATGAGGGCAACATTCGATGCATCCAGTGGAGTCTGCTACACGTGCCTCGCCCGAATCGGAAGTGCTGACGCTGAAATATGTGCTAAACATCGTTCTCTTCCTCCGATTCTTTTTCTTCTTATTCTTCTTCTGCTTCTTCTTCTTCTTCGACTCTCCTCGTTTCATCCCACTACTACGACAACTCCTTATCAGCAGAACTTTCACCCAAGCCTCCAAAGCCTAACATTGCGCATCGTCCGGCCGCTCTCCGACCTCCTGCATTAAGGCGGCAGGGCTTAAGGTTGAGGAACTCTGTCTTACTTCCAAGAAAGCGTATGGCCCAAAATCAGAGGCCTGCAACTGGAAGGGGGGGAACATCATGTAATGTTGCAGCCGCTTTAGTATCGGCCCCCTCTTTAAAGACAACTGGGCTGAATTATTCACGACACCCTGACTGTTTGGGAGTCCCTCTTTAAAGACAAACCGCTCCCGAAATCCGGATGTTTTTCAAGGGTTTGGGGCTTGTTTTAAGTTAAGTGGAAACATTCAATCCTGAATGCCTTATGATTTTATAGCCGGACCTTGTGATTTTAACGACCGACCTCATCCATTCCAGCCGGCCCGAAACCATTAATTCCCTTTAAGAAACCATTTGAAGAATTGGTTTCGCTCAATCCGACAAGGGGGTGGTCCAGGAGCCCCCCTCGGCCCCGAATAATGGCACTGATTTGGGACCCTCTTTTATGTCAAGGCCCCGGCCCGGAGGCTCCGAATTTGGATGCCTTGGTCTCTTGGCTTAAAGCCGGGCCTTATGATTTTAAAGCCGGACGTTGTGATTTTAAAGGCCGGCCTCATCCATTCCAACCGGCCCGAAACCATTAATTCCCTTTAAGAAACCATTTGAAGAGTTGGTTTCGTTCAATCCGACAAGAGGGTGGTCCAGGAGCCCCCTCGGCCCCGAATAATGGCACTGATTTGGGACCCTCTTTTATGTCAAGGCCCCGGCCCGGAGGCTCCGAATTTGGAAAAGCCTGCGGAGCCCTTTTAATTCATATAAACTCATCCCGGATCCCTTTTCGATTCGCGCGGATCCCGCTCGTGAAGTTCATGAGTTCACGAGTCTCGTTCACATGCTTCTTCACTATTGTACCCCAAACCCTGTGGGGACCCGCTAGTTGTTGAATTCGGCGCAGATGTAGGGAAGCCGCTGAAGAATCACCATTTCTGAGTCTAGACTAACTGCTGATTAGAGGTGGATGCCTTCAGAGCACAAGCAATCCCGTCGGTAGAATACTGTCTTGCTGGTGCGCAGCAGCTTCAGCATCTGTACAAAATGTGTCAAATCTGCACCGGCTCTGAGCGTGCACGGCCCGCGCGGCTCTTCAGCCTACTACGGCGACTGTCCGCAACCGGCCCAAGCTTCGTGAGACCGTGCCCCGCTCCTTTGGCGAAAGATGGGGTTCTCGAATGAGGGCTTTCCATGGTTCCACAGGCGCACTCATCGAAGATGCTTCTTGCATCCGGACATGCAAAAAACATCCTTGTGGCAGGGCTCCTTCGTTCAACAGATACTCTTTTACACCATGGCCCTTCTTTGCTTTTGAATCTTGAGGAGTAAGTCGGAGTATAGGTTTCGGGCTTCGGGATTCTATCCATCTTTCACATCTTCCTGGTCTTCTGCCGCCTGCACGAAGTGAACCTGACGACTGGTTTCCAAAACAATCGGGGTGTCCAGTGGGCCGCAACTCTAACTTGGGACACTGTTGCTCTAACCTCTACAGACTAGACTTGCAAGATCATCCAACTTCGAGTGCAAGGACGACTACCGCTACTACTCTTCAGCGATATGACTCGCGTAAGCATGAGGAATGTGGGGGCACACTTGGCTGGGTCGAATTCTTCGTTTCCAGCATAGTGGTGCCAACTCTCAGAAACTCTTACTGGCTGGAATGTACTCCAAAGCGAGCATGTGAGTTTTCCAGCAGAGGAACTTCTCGTTCTGGAATTCTGGAAGGACTGACGCTGTTCATCAGAAGCCCAGATTACAAAGTTACGGAAAAATCCAGACAGACCGCGCTACCTGCTAGAGTAGCACCACCCCGGCAGATTGACTCAGACAAACGTTAGTTCGGTGGCCTGAACAAATCCGAAGAGGTGGGTTGCGGGCTTAGGGTTCAGGGCTGTAAGCTGAAAGCCCAAAAGCCGCTACCATGACACCAAGGAACAGGGCAGGGACACCATGCTTGTTGAGATCATGCATGTGATCCGCCGCGGCCGCCTCACCCTGGTACCTTGGTTTTTCGTCTCAAGGGTGTTTTGGGGGGTTGAGGATGCTCCCCTAAACCCTAAACCCTAAACCCGAGACCCTAAACCCCAAACCCCAAGCCCCAAATCTTATTATTTTCAAGTCAAAGGAACAGGAATACCTCGAGGGTTCCCACGCTGGCGCCGGACTGTGCGTTGGTCACAGAGAGCCTGGGGAATTAGGGGCTCTAAGGGGTGTTTGGAGTGTTTTTTTGGAGGCTTTCTGAGACAAACTTTTGCTGCAGGTTGGACCTGGTCAAAAAAGGGGGACGTGGAGCTCGACGCCTGGTTTAGGGTTACGGGATTGAACACACAAAGCCCTCCGTCACAGGCCTGACAGGGAAGATGGGAGACCTGCACTCCAATCCTGAGCACCGTACCCTGTAGAAAAAGGGACACTCCCTGGTGAAAAGAGCCGGCTTTTCTTTAGTCAAGTCGCTTTGGGGCAGGGCTTCTGGCAGCCGTTCCTTGAACGACTCCACAGTGCTTCCTGAGCATCTTCCCAGGTGGACGTGCCCGTAACCTGAAGGCTCACGCACGTCTATCGACCAGACATAGCGAGGCCCTTGTTTTATCGTGTTTTCGAATGTCACTAGGCGCCGCACTTCCGGGAACCATTCTCGGTGCATCTGGCATCGTCCATGAGCCACTTTGTGGCCCAAAAGCCTCGCTGTGAGCAGCGGACTTTCTCACCCCAGTGCCTAGGAGCCCTACTATAGTAGCATGCCAGGGAGCAATCTTCAGGCTCCACAGAGGTGTGGCAATCCTGGAACCACTCTCTGGCGACCAAATCACGCATCTCGCGCATGTCAAACAAGTGCCGCCTCCGATTTCTCCGGCTCCGTCTTCTTGGATCCACCTTGCTCCTTGCGCTGCGCAACTTTTGCAAAGCTTGAATCAACGCTCCGAAGCTTCCCTGCGGCACATCATGCCCTTAAAGCTTAAAACCCTTTTCCCAGCCTCAAAGTCATGCCAGGCCACTTCCATACAGGGCTTCTTGCAGTCGTTTCTGGCCCGATGCCACAAGGCTAGCTGCCCTTCTTCCCAAGTGGAGTTGGCATCCAACTGAGAGCAGAGGGGCATCGCTGAAGCTTTGCTGGGGTTTCGGGTTCAAGGTTTAGGGTTTAGGCACCCCTCCCCTCCCCCGGACTCCCAACCACAGAGACCCGGTAGACCCTAAGCTACCAAGATGTGGGAAAGAGACATTTTTCCTCCCATTCTGGTCCCTAGATCCACCTTCCACGCACCCTGCCACGAGGCCTCCGCGAAATCCCGCGAGGTGAAGCGGGAGCCACTTCGTGGAGTAATAGCCTTAGCTCAGGAGCTCCCAACAGAGACGTCAACTCCTTAGGTGGCACTTGGGGCGGCACCTGGGGTGGCACTTGGGGGTTTCCTGGGTAGGGTGCGGGGGTGGGCTTTTTTGCGGCTGTTTTAGCTTCTCCGAGGCTTTGAGGCGACATGTCCAAGGCGAGTGAGAAGGTGCGAGAAAGGACTGTGAATTGCCAGCATTTCCGGGTCTTCTTGACACCCGAAACCCTAAACTGCCCTGACGTCCCTAAAAAAAATGAATCAATCAAATAACGAAATAAATTTCCATATATGTATATATATGTGTGTATACAAACTGTGATGGAGACGAGTATGCCGATTCTCTTGTTGCGAGATTTGCGCAGCCCCCCCCCCCTCCTCCCCATTGATCCACCATTGTCTTTTGCTATTTGCTATATCTTGTTGAGGCCAGGGCCTCAGCAAGCAGACTCTCCCGTGCAGGGAGTCAGGTTTAAGGTTGAGCTTTGGTTTCTATTTTGCAGAACTCTCGGTTTGATGACCACTTTTCAAGGTTTTCCAGCAAAAAAACACACACATGAAACTTTTGAGGAATGAAGTTTGAGGAAAATCCATGTTCTGTGCTGGATCGTTGAGTTTGTCTCCTCAAAGCGAAATTCCAGAAAGCGTGTCTGTGGGATCTTCTTTGACCCTTTAAACTTCCGACAAACTTCTGATTTGATTCTGCCTCTTGACATTCTGATCTTGCCGAGCTCAACCGAAGCCTTGCACCCTTGGATGACGGACTCCGGTCTTCTCAGCTTGCTGAGAAGAAACCTTTGAAACAGCAAACGCTCTCAAAAACATTTTTAACACTCTGGGACTAGGGACATGGGAGCCATTTCGTTTTGGATGTTTGTTGGGCGGAGAGCATGCGAAAAATGCACACCCAAATGAGTGAGACAAGTCTAGGAAGCATCGCAGTTGGGGCCGAGATCCCCCTTTAACCCAGTAGGTGCTTAAAGCCACTAACTCATGAGTCAATTCGAAGTGCAATTTGCATCAAACACAACGACCAAACAATCGTATACGAACAATCATGACTTAGGTTCCATAAGCTCCCCCGGTCCTGCATGCCTACCCAGGAGGCCCCTACTAAAGAGTGTGGAACATGAATAGTACCCGCAGTAGTCATATGGCGAATCTGACGGATAGCGCAGTTTTCGTAGTAGACTTGTCAAAAGACTATATGCGCTACTAGCAAGATTAGGATAGTCGTGATGTTAGTGTTAGCAATCCTGTCATTTTACTGCAATGTTATTTGCTGATCTTGTCATCACAAATGGTTAAATTGGGGGCATTAGATATGTCAAACTTGTGCGTAACATAAGTAGTACTCGATTTCGAATGTTCCGAATAACACGTCATGTTTTTTGCTTATATTAACAGCGAAGTTTACTTGCGCCAGGACTAGTACTAATATTGCCAACATTACCAATACTACTCGCAAAAGTCAAACTACTGATTCGTTTAATGCTGCAATACTGGCAATATGTTCATGATGTTAGCCGTGCTTCCAATACGTGAACAAACCACAGATGAAAACAATGAAACCTGTAGCCAACAACTGTGTTTAAGTGATAGATCTCAAATCTAACATTCGGCACGGCGGATGGCAAGCACGTATCTTTCCCGAGCCCACATGTGTGCGTGTGTCTTTCACGCTTAAGCGTCGACCTAAACCCGGGACCGGCTTGCTTTGGAAATGCAAGCGGCCTGTTTAAGTTATACAACACCGGTGTGGAAGGTTGATCGTTTTGTTGCTGGCTAAACGGATAAATAGGTTGGATGTGCGATTTGTGTAAAAGACAAACATCAACCGTAATGGTATCCACAAACACAAGGCGAAGTTGACTCGGAAGCCCACACACAAAGCCAAGCTTACTCGGAAGTGGAACTTATGGTTCCTATATAAGTATAAATATACACTCTTCTTTTAATATTTTGTATGTTAAAGCGAAAAGAAAAACTCTACGCTAAATTCACGAGCCGTCGACAGATGTGCTGCCAGAGAACACTTTGGAGTAGACAATCCGTCAGCAGCTGCGTCTGCCTGGACACAACGCACTCTTCTGGCTACAAGCTCAAGCCTATCTTGAAACATGATAAGCGGAACGGCCAGGACTTTTCAAGTGGCATGTCAAGACACGTGCCTATGGTCAGATACTACACCGATTAAGATGCATCGATGAAAGGCGAGAGCACAACTTCTTTCCTGCAAGTGCGTGCATGGGAGGCAGATCTTTGCCAAATGCCTGAATCAAAAGCCTGCTGGAACGGCTCTGTTCAGCGGCTCGGAAAAGCACTCGAAGGCGTCCGAATCTTAAATTACACCTCCTTCGAGGTGCTGTTGGATGTGCAAAGGTGGTCAAGTCCATAGAGGCGCAAGCCCGTCAGCACTCTGAGCATTGGCACAAGATGGCCCCAGAAGAAAGCCCTACTATACAAATACTTACAAGGACGATTGGTAATTTGCCATAGCTCGGTTCGAAAGAGATCTAAATCTGCACAATTGAAGTTGCTCACATGATGCAAAAATAGCTCGATTCAGCTGGGACCTGAGGTGTGACATCATAGACGAGGACTCAGATGCCCCCAGCAATCAGATTCTTGTGATGATCTCATGAGCGGATATGAGCGGCCTCAGGGGCGGCCTCCTCCGGGGCGGTCTCGGAAACCTCCTGACCCTCTTGGACCTCAACGGAAACTCCGAAAACTGACTGCTCCGTCGGCACCGGCGGCCTAGGCGGCAGGCCAGAACTCGCTCTCGGCTTCCGGTCGAGCTTCCGCAGGCACTTTGCGACACCCGCAAAGAAGATCAGGCGCACGAAGCATGGGCCAAGGACAGGAACCCGGGCTGTCCTTCTTGGCCCCAAAGCCGATATCGCAAGAGTCAAAGGGCTGAGCACGAAGATCTGCAGGAGATAGAAAGTGAGGTTGTATGTGAATCCGGCCATGTAGACAGGGAGAAGAACGATCCAGAGAACTTGGATCCGAGCTGCAAAAGCTCTCCTATCCAAGGGGAACGCAGCAAACAAGCCCAGGCCTGCTAGGGCTTCCAAAGCTGACAGCACAATCATGAGGACTAGCAGCCAGTGGTTGGAGTCATCCAGCTCTGGTAGTTCCCGGCCATGGGCGAGGAGCTTAATTGGCGCAAATCCCCAGAAAGCAATGAAGCTCGCGAGTACGATGGTTCGGTTCCAGTGGGAAGCATCGCCCAAAGGGCCCGTGCGCTCCACGGTTGCGCGCAACTCACGGCTGAAGACGTTCATCGAGCGCAAGACGGAGACTGCATCCTCCACCTGAGCCTCACGATTGCTTCCACGGATCTGCCCCCAAATGGCTTCCGCATCCGTAGGGGAGGAACAGGAAGCACTGTGACAGGCCGTGAAGGCGCGCTTTAGTTCCTCCACCTGTTTGGATGCCTGCAGAGAGTTCTGCCGGTCTATCTCGAGAGCCGTGACTACGCCCACGTTGAGCAAGAAGTCCTGTAGGGCATAAACTCCAAACGTCCCGAACGCAATCCCTACAGCATAAGCCAATCCAGCAGCAACTGCGGCACCCAGCACGGCAGCTTCATGAATTGCTGAGATTCGGCGGCCGCGTGATCCCAGCAAGACCACGGAGAGCAGGACAAAAATCACGGCTGCAATTTGAGCAGGCAGGGCCAAGGCATCCAGAAATTCCGGAAGCAACAAGCCCGCCGACATGCTTGCCACACAAACGCATGCGACGCGGCATCTTCGTGCCAAAGCCCCTGGAGCCAAAGCCCTTGCCGTGTTGATGGGCTTGTCCCAGGAATATGCCAAGAATGCTTCATAGACGCACCAAAGCCGCGAGTAGATACTGCATGTCCTATTCGACACGACTAGCATCTGGGTCGCAGATTGCAAGGATTGGGCGAACGGCGAGGCCTCTGGGCGTTCTATTAAATGCCCAATGTCCAGGTTCTGTGGGTTGGATAAGAAGCAAACATAAGCACCAGCGGCATGCCGGGGCCAGCAGTTGATCGCTTTGTCAAAAAACTCGAAGATCCCCTCAGCCCAAGCGTGCGTAATGAATAAGTCGCAGGGCAGCCCATCCGGATGCTTCATCAAAGCCCAGCTCACACGCCCTGCGGCAGCCGTGATTGGCTTGATATACTGCTCATTTACCGTGTACATTGATGGCCCAATCCTCCAATCTGATGGATCAAACTTGTCCCGCTCGGTCGGTGTGATGCGGCCATCCTGGACAGCGTGCATCACCAGTCGTCGGAACTGCTTCAGGTCCTCCAAGCTGACGCACCAGTGGCTCATGGTTACACTTTCGTGAAGCCTGAGGCCGTCCAGCACTACCGGCGAAGTCTCAAGGCTTGCATCGTCCGCTGTCTTCTTGGGCAACAAAGGCCTACAGCAGTTGATGATGATGCTGGCCCACAAAATGCCCACTAGGCTTGTGGCAAGCAGGACCCCAACAGTTGTGAGGATTGCCTCGCGTTCCTGGCCGCAGTCAGAAACCCATCCGCTGTCACTGGGGCAACAGCCGAATGCCACCCACGGAGTAGCAACGCCAAGGCTTGTCAATGGCCGCAGCACCTGGGCCTCGTAGCCTCCAGAGCAAGAACATGCCTCAATGTAGCTTGCCCTTTTGCAAAGCGGAGCAGGGTCGCTGCAGCGATCCACGGAAAACCCCTCACATCGTTCGCCGGCAACTTGTGTCGCCCAGGCCAGCACAACTATCAACGGCAACATGGCTCTCTCACTCAATTTCTATGGTGGCTAGATTTCTGAATCGCTTGCTCGTCCTAGTAGCGACACTAAACCCTGCGCAGTCGTTGAGGGGCCTGGTGGAAAAGTAGGCTACAGCTTGCTCTGAGAACTGCTGCTCTTTGAGACGCTGCTCAGCACAACATGGCCGACATGGCCCCCTTGAGCGGTTGTCCAGCGTGCTACTACGAAATCACGCCCGTTTTCTCGCGGCGCCCATCCGTGCGCAACGTCTGCCCTGACTCACGTGACCGCGTCGCCTAGGCTGAACTCACGCTGTCAAAGGAAAGAACCCTTTCAGCATGGTCGTTCCTACGATACTTGCACAGAGGCTTGCACAGAGGTGATTGCTGGTTGTTGCATGCTGTGCGGCATATGTTGGCCGGAAAGGACTTGCAGCAGATGGCGGCGATGCTCCGCACCCACTCTTCCAATGCCACGCCGGAGGTCAGTCCGGATCCCTGGCAGCCTGCGGTGTTACGGTTTAGAGTTTACGGTTTAGGGTCGAGGGATGAGACTGCGGTTGTTCAAGACCTTGATGCGCATCTCAACATTTCAATTATTCTGCTTTCAGGGGGTGAGCGTGCACGCATGCAATGCATGCAATGCATTTATGTGCGTACATACATGTGCATACACATACACATACACATTTATGTAATTTATATACACATACACATACACATACACATATACATACACATATACATACACATATACATACACATATACATATACGTAAGTATCTATGCAAAATATATCTGCAAAGAAAAACGAGATGCGAGTGAGAGCCGCATATCTGCACCTACGCACCGACGCGGCCCGGCCTTCAGAGGCGGCGAGCTCTAAGAGTTTGTACTCCTCCGTCGAGTTTTTGAGCTCATCCAGGCACGAGTGGCCTCTTAAGCGAAAAAAAGTTGAGGTTGAGGGTTGAGGGTCTAGGGTTTAGGTGCAGACTCTCTCTCCGCGACTTAAGATTTCAAGAGACAGGCAGCCTTTGGAGATTGTTGCAGTCGGCTTGAAATCTGAGGGCTCCTGCAGGGCATCCCGATCACAAGGCTGGGCTATTGGCAGTCTCCCGGAAACTTAGAGGAGAGGGTTTGCACACAGTACTACAGGTTCAGAAGACCTGAAAAGTAATTCTGGGGGGACGTGTCTAGCCTGTGGATGGGGGGCCTCAGGGAAACCAGACTTGCAGATTTGTAAACCAAGGCAGCTTCTCTGGAATTCCTAAGCGACAATGCATCAAGTTCGCCAAGTGGATCATCCAAAGAAGAGCGTAAGCTTGCAGAAATGGAAGGAGTTCAGAGCCCTCTGTGATTTTCCGTGCCTTGCAAGGCGTTGCCAGCTCCGCCTGCGGATTGCATAGCCTGGAGGAGAGGGCAGCGGCCCGGGAGGCATGGCAGGTGAGCAGCAAGTCGAAACTTCTCAAGCCACCGCGTCGCTTAAGGTACATCATCTTTGACAAGTCAACGCGTCAAATCCCTGCGCATCTACATACTTATCCAGACACAACTTGCCCTGCAAGGGTCCCTCAACGAAAGTCACGGAACACAGCTTAAGTGGAATAAAGCGTTGGGGCCGAAAACGACCAGGTCCTTGAGGGTTTTTGTGGTCGTCTCTTTTGGGGGAAGCCTACCTTAAACCCAAGATGCTCAGGAATTGCACTTCTCTATTGGGAGCGCAAGGCCTCGCTGGCCAGGATGCGCAGCACTTCGTGCTCATGGTCTCGAACACCTGGGCCAAGCTCCTGCGCACAGTCACAGATGTCGTATAGCGTGAGCCACAGGGAGACCGCCTTGCGGAGAGGTGTACGTTACAGCGTCTCAGAAGCTCTGGTATAAAATGCGCAAGTTTTATGGGATCCCGCTTTACGTGCAGCTGTTCGACATCTCGATTTGAAGCCTCCCATCTGAGCTCTGCGCGTATGCCATGACGTCACCACGCCCTCACAGCCGAGTTCTCGCGCAGTCAGGATGAGTGGAGGATACTCAGCATCGTTCATGTACCTGAAGCACTGCGAGACAATTCCACGAATCAGTCCGCCCTCTCCAAAACGAGGACTGCACGAGCCAACTCACGTCTTAGGTCTTGGCCCCGCCACTTCCCCAAACATGAACTCCCTGGAGAAGCAGTGTTTCCAAATCTGTCCCAAAAAGCCCCTTACAAAATCACAACACAGCACGTTGAACCGCTGAAAGGCAAAAGGAATTGTGCCAAAAGGGTGACACAGGAAGCATAGGATCAACAAAGGCCGAGTAGAGGCCCGCACAGGGCCGCAAAAACGCCGCAAGCCCTTAAGGTACTCTCGCGGTCTCCTGACCTGACACCATGAGGAAAACCAGAGTCGCTTATGACCCGCATCTCAACGGGCTTTCAATAGGAATGTTCAGTAAGTTCCCCAGGAGTTTTTAAAGATTTTCTAGGACTTTCTAGACCTCTCCGGGGCAGAGTGCTCTCCGGGGACCTTATGCTTGGTGGCTTTCATTTCGGAGCTTGAGATGCCCAAGATGCTGTGACATCTCCGCCCCACAGGTGTGGACTTTGAACTCCAGTCCAGCAGCCAGGCACTTCTCCCGGGTGTCGCAATGGCAATAGAAGTCATCGGGGAAGCCGTAGGCCGTACCTCGGCGCCCCACGACATCTGAGCAACTTTCTAAGGCAAGCAGCTGGGCCAGTGACCAGGAGAACAGCTTCGAGGATCTGTCTCGAAACGACGGCAATCACTTCCACCAAGGCAGCACAAAACGCCCTTCAGGACTGTGCAACTGCAACCCAAGCAGGTCCCGGCGACTAGAGCCAACATGAGCCAAAACATGCCAACACACGGCAAAGCTGCAGTCAGCAGCAACGCAGTCGCACTGAGACATGTTCTTCGACTTCGACATGTCACACCAGCCAGCGGAGTCCTCAACGGAGTACATTTCATGGTGGCTCAACTCAAGACAGGGCCTTGCGTAGCATTGTGGCCTTGCATCCTTGACTGCAAGAGAGGCGCAGACATCGGTGCATCTGGCAGGAAGTCTGAGAAACTAGTGCAGGGATGCATTGCCTCCAGCTCATCCAGCGACAGCTTTGCCGGCTTAACGATCTCGCCAGCGCGTTCCTCTATGAAGGAAGCTTTGAAATCCAAGTGGCTAGTGTCAATGCCCAGACGGTCCAGGGCAACCAAGATGTCGCGCTGTAGCGTGTCGTCACTGATCCGTGTGACGCGCTGCTTCATATGCTCGGCAGAAACATGCGGTGGGCAAAGGAAGCTAAACGAGACCTGACTCTTACCAAGCGCCAGACTGATGTCCGAGTCTTTGAGCCCATGTCCCATCATTGATGCCACCGCCTGGCGCACAGCCAGCCCACAAACCTCCTGCGCGGCGCAAAGCACAAAGTCGAGCGCAAGCTCTGTACTGTATGGGCAGGGGCTACAGATTCAGTATATTCAGGGTGGCCAAGGCGTGACCCAAACGTCGCAACCGTTATACTCTTCTACACTCCCAGGACGCCTTTTGTTCCATGGACTTCCCGGGCATCCCGGGCAGCTGAACAAGACACAAAACACCAAAAAGTTATTATTGTGAAGCTTCTCCTCCCAGTTGGCCGGAAGTGATGCAGTTTCATAGAAGACAGAGAAGCTACCAAAAACAAGCCCCATGTTTGTTGTCGTCGTTGTTGAGGGGGACAGGTCCATGTAGTCAACTGTACCATCGCTGGTAACCGCAAAGGATTGGAGACCCTCCGGGAGCTCGTACTCCGTCATCCGCATCTTGATCCCCTCATCCAGGACGTCTTTGGAAATTTCCCCCAGAACCTCCTCGGAGCATTGTGCCTTTTTTGGGCAGAGCAAGTCGCACTGGACAGTCGCGTGGTGGGGAGCGTCTGATTCGAAGGATATGGCAACACCGTCAGAGTCGACGCTGACCCCAAGGTATGTCTCCACAAGGGCAACCACTGCCAGCGTTATAGCTGGGGAGACCATCGAGGGAATAGCTGCTTTCACAGTAGCTTGCTCATAACCCTCTTGAAAGTTGTAGTTCATGTCGAAAACGAGTCTCAGCAGTTTTGGGCCTTACCGCGCAACCAGCTACAAACATAGCATGTGTCAGACCTCTACACATCGACAAAGCCTGGCACCCGAAGATGAAGTCGAGCTGCGGTAGCCGAAAGCACGCACGGGCACTCCATCATCCACATGACGAAACTTCCTTTGAAGACTGGAATCCAAAGTAGCATCTTCACCTAAGGGGCAACCGTCAGTTCTCGACGGCTGCAAGGCGGCTGCAGACTAGAAAAACACCCGCGCGTTCGGGGGGGAAGTCTCTCGGCAGAGAACTCTGTACTGCACGGATGCACGCACAAACGTCTTGGTAAGCCCCCCGCTGTGAGTCCTTGTCAAGTGCTGACCACAAGCTCGCCGCTGAAGTAGGGAGGCAGACTTTGCCGTGCAAGCTCCTGCATCTAAAAATCATGCCATATGTGCCTGAACCCCTCGCAGCTTCTAGCAAAGTACGACGAAAAGTACACCAGCATGCGGCCTGCTCCCAATCCCCCTAAAGTGTAAGGCGAACTGATGTCTGAACTATGGCTGTCAGGCTTTCAGAGCTCAACGATAGGAACCGGCACTCCTTTGGAACCTTCTGGGCATACACCGAAAATATCAGGAAGCCTGTCTAGGGGTCTAGGCCTCCATCGCAATCTGGGGCCGCTGAGCTCTGCCCCAAGAGACATGCAAACAGGCATGCCGCAACACTCATCGCAAGCCTCGGGAAGGAGCAGAAGCAGAGCACATTGGTCATCCTGCGCCTGCTTTGACAACTCAGCCCTATACCCTAATTCAACATCCCTAAACCTGAGAGCCGCACTGAACAAAAAAAGCCTCAGCCTCGGGCTTCATCTCCTCACTCCACGGCGCTTCGCAGCGCTTTGGAGAGGTGGCGGTTGGAATGGGGAAAAAAAGTGTGTGCAGCTTTGATCTGGAGCCAAAGCACTGCAGGTTTTGGCAGAGGGGAAGAAACCTGCAAAGATCCACGTGAGCCGCAATAAGGCAGGATCAGGAACTTGCAAAGCCATGACCTCGCGACGAGCATTTTGCCCAAGCGTCTTCGGCCGAGTCTGCCGCTTGTGTTCAGCAGGGCTAGCAGTGGGAGCTCCACGCGTTTTGCCGCAAGGACACATGCGCAATCGCACACGTAGTGAGGAGGAGCTTGTCAGATTCCACCCGCTCGTTTTCGGATGCTTGGGATGTTTTCTGTGTGGCGCCCGTTTTTGGCGCTTGGCTGCTTACAAGAAGGCCCGTGACCTTGAGCAAGCGTGTGCTCTTCGGTAGTACGCTACCTTACTGCACCACGCTAGATGCCGTGACTTGCCGTGCTGCAGCCTAGCTTGCACTTTGTAGTCAAAAAACGCGGAAAGATCGTGGTGCTTCCCTTCGTCGTCGTGACGCTGGTGGCTTCATTCGCTCCTTTGCAATGGGCATCGATTCCCCTAAGCTTCTTTTCTCGTGGCTGGCTGACTGGCACCGGAAAATCTCTTGGCGCGCTGTGGGCGCATTCGTGCTTCGAAGCGCCGGCCTGTTGGTGATGGCTGCTTGGCCCAGGCTTGGACCTTCCTCGACCTCCACCTGGTGCTTTATGTCTTCTTGCGTGTCATGTCGCTGCGTTGCGCTCCCACCAGCCGGCTCGAGAGCTGGTTCTCGCTTCGGTGGCTGCGGGGCGGCTTGGTTTGGAACCTGCGCCTCAACGCTGCAGATGTGGCGGCTTGCATCCCAGTCGTCCGCATCTTGTATGGGCTTACGGAAGGATGATACTGGCAGAGTGCACACCCCAGGCTTCATTTCGACTAGGATCTGAAGTTGGGCTGGCTTGAAATCTGCCTTTGGTCAGACTGGGTTTGGGTATTGTCAAGAATGAGATGACTCTTAAGCATCCCACTCGACCCCCCACAGTCTTTTTCAACCCAAACAGCCCCCAAAAACCCCCCATGGGAAGCCACTATGCGAGCCCCTCCGTCTCGCTCCAGACTCAGACTCCGCTTCTGGCGCACCTGCAGTGCTTCACAAGTGCAAGTCCGTAAGGGTCGAGTCTAAGAAGGTGAAGGCCGTATGTCAGTAGATTTGTGCCAAAAAAAACTGAGGTGGCATATCGGCAAAGCTTGGCGACCAAGCAGGATGTGCAAGAAGCGCGAAACAAGACGGAGAGAGAGAGGCCGAGGCTCAGGCCAGTTCACGGGCTCTCTGGCGCCTTTTCAGGGTTCAGGGTTTCGAACCCTGCATAAATAGCAGCAGGAACACGGAAGGCAAATCAATGCAAATCGCGTGTAGGATACATAGTTATATACACAGCAAAGATTGCGCTCTTCACAATTTACTGAGGGTGTTTAATGACACTGACAATCTACAGGGCCAGATTGGACGTGACCAGGTTACCGACATGGAGCACTGGGCAAAGCGGCACGGCACCATGGCAGCTCTCACCTTTGTGCACTCTTGCATTGGGTCGTGTTTCTTCAGGCGTGTTGGGTGGGGGGCGGGGGGGGGGGGGGGGGCAGGGTTGTTTCAACTTGGATCTTAAGAACCCTGTGAGGCAAAGCTTCCGAAGCCCAGCGTGTGTTTGGTGACGTCGTTCATGCCTCCGACGAAGCCCACTTGGTTTAGGGCCTTATCTACAAGTCCATCACGTACGAAGGCAAGTTCGAAGGTCAAGCTCATTGCAGAGTGCGGAGAAAATGCGGTGAACCTTCGTATCGCAGGCCTCAAAACATGAAGCATGGAGCAAGGATTAAACCCAAAAACTCCACCGCTCCAGTCGTGTATCCCCGAGAAAACCCCGCCCCTCTGAACTAAACCCTGCAAGCCTTTTAAGCCGAGCATCGTTGCCCTTTTCAGCATCTGATCTGGTCTTGCAGGATCCCAGCGAACCTCCGAACCTCCTTTCTTTCCATCTGTTGTGGTACTGCAAGAAATCGCACGTTAATCGCACAAGGAACGCAATGGGCTCAAGCTCAAGCAGCACGCACTTCCGCTTTTCCTGCAAGCGGCTCTTCAACCTATTACAATTCGACTGTCCGCCAGGATCCACTGATGCAAGAACTCTGCGGCTCGTCAGCCTAATGCAGCGAATGTCCGGGTCAAAAAGGTCCCGCTCCTTTGGCGAGACATGGGGTGATCAACTGCAGGGTCCCTATTATACTTACGTTGTATAGGGGCCTCTTTGAGCCGGGGACCCCACACAAGCAGCATAAACTGTAACTGGCCCAGTTCACTATGACCGGCACTAACAATTGCAAGTTGTGCATACATGCCACCAGCTACATTCCAATATCTGTTCACAATTCTGTCAAACCTGCACCCCGGCTCTGAGCGTGCAGGACCCGCACGGCTCTTCAACTCATTAAAGCGACCACTCGCGGTGCAAATGATGCAAGACCTCTGCGGCGCTTCAACCTATTACAGCGACAATCCAGGTGCAAATAATGTAGAGAAGCCGTTTCCGGATAGCTTCAGTTAGATCCCTTCGGGTGAGAGTGTCTGATGGCAGAAAGCGCCAGGGAGCTGTACAAACTTGCATCAGGCGTCTTAGGACCTCAAGCAAAGCCCATGTAAGCATAGTCCCGAAAGCCCGCTTCGCCCTGCTTGGGCGCGTTGTGGATGCACATGGAAAATAGGGTCGCCATGACGAATGTTTTCCTGGAATTCACGGGACTCGACAAGGCGCAGGAGGTGGTACTTGAAACCCCAATGGGTTTCAAGTACCACCTCCTGCGCCTTGTTGAGTCCCGTGAATTGCAGGAAAACATTCGTCCGAAGTTGAAATTTTGCAACACGATCGACGCCGTTGGCCATTCCTTGGGCGGAGCCATGGCGACCCTCTTTTCCATGTGCATCCACAACGCGCCCTGTCCCAGCAAAAGTGAGAACGCACTGCCCTTCTGCATTCTTCAACAGCCAGGAGAGTGAGGGGCTATGAACCTGTCACTGGCCTTTTCAGCCAACGACGCTTGACCGTCGGCCGACGAATCATTTTGAATGTGCACAAACAACTCCCTTTCGTTTTTGTCACTGGCCTTCCCGACAACCTGATACCCTGCAGGCACTTTGTCGGAGGCTTCCCTCATGGCGTCATCAGCCCATGCATCCAGATAGCTGACATCACGCGCTATTTGCCCGAGTGTGCTCCAGCGATTGGCAGTGTCGAGCTGCACTGGCGGATCCTGGGGGGTGCTGTCCAAGAACTTGAAAACATGTTGATCCCAATTCTAGTCATCCTTATGGACCCTTCTTGCATAGTCCCTATACTGACTATACTGTATACTCCTCGTCTGAAAATTAGCTGCCTTAACAGCAGAACAGGCTCGTGGCATTTGGCGCATGTCGATGACCCTTGCGTTCTCTTCCAAGCCCTTCGGCGATTCTGGTCGGGGGTGTAGCAATAATACTTTCTGATGCCTTCGTAGCAAGGGGTTACACAATCCCCCGGCCGCTTGAAGCCACCCACACACTTCTGATTGTCCTTCACCCATGACTTGAGAGATTCCCAAGACCACGCTTGTAATGGTCTTGCGAATGCAACGTGATGCCAGCCACCCCAGCCCAGGCCGGACGGGTGGTCGGCCAGTCGGCAGCGCTGCAAATTTTTTTGATCTCACTGAGTGCATGCTCGCCATCTTCTGTGTTCAGGTGCATCATGTCCATGGGAATGCGTTCGTACCTCAAATGCTTTTGGAACCCTAACAAGACTTGCATCTTTTTGGCTGCGTCCTTGCAAAAAAAAACAACCGGTCGAGAACCTCCTCAAACCCTGACCCATAAACCCTACCCTGAATTGTAGACCCTACCCTAAACTAGCCTTACTTTTGGTACTGAGATACGATGCGAGCCAAGCAATGGCAGGAACCGGATCTCGGCATCGATATCCCGTCAAGCCCCACATAGCTTCTTCTCCAGCAAGCCGAATGCCTGAAAACCGAATAGTCCATAAAAGTATATAAGGCACAAAAGTAATCGTAGTGGTACCCGTTTGAGGAGCGATAGGAGTAGCAGGAGCTGGCAACCGAAAGAACATTTGACCCGACAACAATAGCAATAAGCTTACGAATACTCATCCAAACGCCGGAGAATAATGGAAATGCAGGGAATGACAACAACACTCATCACGATGCAAAAAGATGACAGCCAATAACAAGAATGCTGCTATTACAGTGTTCTTAATTAAGAATCGTACTGTATCGAAGGCGGCGTTAACGGAAACAATAATGGTAACAATACAGATAATCAAAATACAAAGACTGCAAAACTTGTAACAGCAACCGCAATGACAACAAGAACGGTTGTAACCATGGGAATTTTTGGAATGGTCATGGCAAAGGGGGTAATCACTATTGAAATCTTCAAGATATTCAGAGGTAGCAACAATGAGAAATTAAAAAAAATCGCCTTCACCTCAGATGGACCTCGCCCCCCCCCCCCCCCCCCGCACCCCCACAACTCGTATTGTGAAGGAGAAGAACCGTGCAGAAGATGGGCAACATGTCCGTGAAAGAGAACAGTGAAGACGATCACCGACAAGACCGAGGCCCCGGAGCATTTCCCAACCGGGGGGCTTTGGGGCGGGGGAGGGAGGGGGAAAGACATGCCCCTACTACGCCCATGTGCAAAACAATGCTCATATGACGGGTGTGGATGGTTTAACAAAGCGAGGGGTTTGCGCAGCCGCCCCCCCCGCCCCCTCCCCCCATTTGCAAAACACTGCACATGTGACGGGGGTGGAAAGATGCATGAGGGCGTTTGCAACAATAGATCTTGAATGCGTGTTTGCCAGGCTTGCAAAAGCGAGGCGTCTGGGGGGTACATTTGCAAAACAATGGCATGGAAGTATGCGCAAGTATATTTGCCAAAATTGCGGCGGGGGGCGGGGGCGGGTTGGGCCGCCTCCCTTCCCCCCTCCCTTCCCCCCTCCCTTCCCCCCTCCCTTCCCCCCTCCCTTCCCCCCTCCCTTTCCCCCTCCCTTCCTCCCTCCCTTCCATCCTTCCATAGGAAGCATTTTTGATTCTTAATGTGGTGCTTTGATATTCCTGCCTTCCTTTCGTCCTTTCAAGTTCCGTTTTTCTGTAGGGAATAGCGTTGATCCTTGAAAAGTTGCTTTTGTTCGTTACAAGTGCTCAGAAAAAACTGTTTAAAGAATAAACCACTCCCCCAGGCCCCGGTGGATGCTAGTCAAAGAAAAGATGACAGCACTACCAACAAATTAACAAATATTGATGAGCGACATGAGCAGTCATGACAATAGCCGCTATTATGTCAGACATAGTAGTGACACTACTATCAACAGCAATCGCTGTCAGAACCCATAGTTATAATCTCACGTGATAATTGCAGCAGCAATGAAAACGATAGAACGACAACCAACGAAATACACGAAAAAGAAATAGTAGTAGTCGTAGTAGGCATCAAACGGAGCAACAGCGGTACCAAACGATAGAAACAACAGCCGCAAAAGCCAACACGATCACAATGCCAACAGAACCAATGATAAACTAACAGTAGCAGTGATAGCCATGACAGCACTTGCAACCAGAAGTCGTAGGACTCATAACAGTGTCCCATGCATGAAGAACGATAGCCGTTCTAGTACGCATAACTGAGTATATTCCTGGTGAGAAAACAGTCATACCAAGAAGGCAGCGCGCTGATCAACTCAGCATCTTGGAGTCGCCCTCCTGCCTGAAAAACAGCCATCCTCCGACTTCAAATTTCAAGGCGCTGGCCGCATCACGCCTGGTGCGCCGACGGTGAAGATGCCCACACCTCGTTGAAAGTCGACACCTTCGGCGTCGTTGCCTGGCAACCAGCGGACGAAATTCCGCCGCCAGGGAAGTTTGCTCTGTTCCCAACCCTCAACGTTAACATCCTTGGTGACCTTTTCCCAGGAAAACTTGTGCGTCGCGAGGTTGCTCAGCAATGTTTGGGCGCCCATGATTGTAGCAACTAGTTTCAGCGCCGCTGCAGTTGTGACGATGTTAGTACCGTCAACCTCAGTGCCTGTGCGGTTGCTCGACTCCCTGTGTGCCAGGGTCGGTTGCAAAAGAGAGCCCACATCGGTATCTGGTGCCTGCTCACACTGCTCGGAGTCTGGCTGGCTACTGTTGTAGGCAATCACAGCAGCCGGAAGGAATAATGGCCAGAAACGGAACATGGCAATCATGGCAGGCAACAGGCCACCTTCTGAGCCCTGTCTAGCTGACGTGCAAGCTGCTTGGGCATGGGCTAATCACAGCACAAGCGGGAGCAGGCCTCTGGATGCACTCTTTGCAAGCCTCGAGTGATGGCACGGAGCCCACCTGAAGTGGGTTCAGGAGCCCCCCAAATCAGCGCGAGAAGACCTTCTAGCAGCTTGACCAAAGCGGCATTACGACTGGCACTGTTGTCGCCAGGCTTCGTTCCGCGGCAGGCACGGTCAACGCCCCCATCCAGAGGCACGAACCTGGGAGCAAAGTTTGCGTTGATGGGGAAAGTACACCAGCACGAGGCCTGTGCCCAATGCCCCCGACCTGAAAACTCAGCCCTGTACAGTCCTATACCCTTAACCTTTAACCGCACCGAAAAACCTCAGCCTCAGGCTTCATCCTCACTCAACAGCGCTTCGCAGCGCTTTGGAGAGGTGGCGGCTAGAAGGGGAATAAAAGTGTGCAGCTTTCTTCTGGAGCCAAAGCACTGCAGTTTTTGCGTTAACGGTTAACGGGCTAGCAAATCCCTGCCGCTTGTGCACAGCAGCGCCAGTGGGAGCTCCACGCGTTCTGCTGCAAGGACACATGTGCAATCGCATCCCTAGCTGGCCCCTTCCACGCCAGGAGGAGCTTATCAAATTCAACCCGCCCTTTTTGATGCTTGGGATGTGCTGGGTGGTGCGCCTCTTAAGGGCTTGGTTGCTTACAAGAAGGATCCAGACGTGTGGGAACCAAGGTGATGGATGAAGGCCATGCCAGGGAGTTGATGTTCTCCAAGTGCACGTCCCTGCATTGGGAGCCTGTGCCTTTGCAGCGCCGGAGTCGCGAGTGACCGTAATCGGCGATGATGACCTCTCCATTGGCTGCCACGGCAAGATCTCGGGGATTCTTGAAAGTGTCAGCTACCCGGGCACAGGGACCGGAGCCGGAGGGACACTGAACCAAACGGCTTATGTCACTCTCCAGGATCAAGTATTCGCCGTTGGGGGCCGTCGCAAAGGCAACCGGAGAGCAAAGCCCGGCAACAAGTGCGACGCATCTGTCATGGAGATCTGAACCCTTTGCTCGGAAGCATTGCAGTATACGCATAGAGCCCAAGTCCGAGATCAGGTAGGAATCTTCCGCAATCGCTATGCCACCAGGCTGCATTTGATTTAGCTTGTGCCCCTCTCCATTCCCACCAGCAACTGTTGAACACTTCCCAGAGCCATCAGCTGGGCACCGCTGCACTCTTCCGTTTCCTCTGTCAGCGACGATGAAGTCGCCGCTGCTCTCTTCCGCAACTCCCCGAGGATCATCAAGCTGGTCGCTCCCATTTCCTTTCCCTCCTGCAGGGGTTGCATCCATGTTGCATCGTGTCCTCGTAAGACTAAGATCCCTTTGTAATCTTTGCAGAGGCAACATGACAAGTAAACCAGCCCAACCCCCAGTCGAACTCAGCACCTTTTGGAAACTCCCGCGCCTTGGCCTGCAACTGTTACGCAGGTGCCCGAACCATCCCCCGGACACCGTTTCACCTTGTTGTCCGTCGTCAGAAGATAATCGCCATTCCTGAATACTGCCACAGCCCCAGCGTCAATCCTACGGGCCCCAGGTGTGCCCACGAAGCCGACGACTTGAGTGCAGTTGGACCCGTCCTCACGGCAGCGTACCACTCCTCGATTCAGGGCCACCACCAAATCGCTGCTGGCAGCACAGGGCCTGGAAGTTGTCGTGGAAGTGGGCAGGCATTCCGTGCAACCTTTGCATTCGATTGCATCGCACCACGGCCCCCACATCCCGTAGCACCACTCTGCGCAGCCGCACTGTGGGCAGGTGGAACAGGTGTCTTTCTTGCATTCGGCAATTTCCTCAGAGCACTCATCGGAACAAATGCAGCCTGGGCAGACCCTGCACTGCTCCCAGTTGCAGTACTCGGACATCGGAGCGGTCCCAGACGTGCACCAGCTAGGGCAATCCGAAACAGCGCCTGAAACAGCGCGTGAAGCATGTGAAGCATTCACCTGAAGCAACGCTCGACTTTGGCATGAACCAGACTTCTCCAGAGCATGAGCGCACGGGAGTATCACCAGGAAGAAGATGATGTGAGCATTGAGCATGGCAGGACGACAGGGACTGCTGGGAGCTAGGACCCTGCGGAACTGCCTGGGCAGAAACACGGGGATGGAGCGGCTGCTAGTTTTGCTATGTACGTGTGTGTTTGCGAGTGTGTGTGCGTGTGTGCGCGTGTGCGCGTGTGTGCGCGTGTGCGCGTGTGCGCGTGTGCGCGTGTGTGCGCGTGTGTGCGCGTGTGTGCGCGTGTGCGCGCGTGTGCGCGCGTGTGCGCACGTGCGCGTGCGTGCGCGTGTGTGCGCGCGTGTGCGCGCGTGTGCGCGTGTGCGCGCGTGTGTGCGCGCGCGTGCGCCGTGGGCGCGCTGCGCGCTGTGTGCGCGCGTCGTGCGCGTGCGTTCGCGTGTGTGAGTGTGCGCGTGCTGCGCGTGTGCGCGCGGTGTGCGGCGTGCTGCGTGGTGCGTGTGCGTGCGTGCGTGCGTGCGTGCGTGCTGTGCGTGGTCTGTGCGTGTCTGTGCGTGTCTGTGCGTCTGTGTCTGTGTCTTGTCTGTGTCTGTGTCTGTGTCGTGTGTGTGTCTGTGGTCTGTGTCTGTGTCTGTGTGTGTGTGTGGTGGTGTGTGTGCGCGTGCGTGTGTGGTGTGCGTGCGCGTGCGCGTGCGCGTGCGCCGCGCTGCGCGCGCGGCGTCGTGTGGTGCGCGGTGCGTGGGCGCGTGCGGGGCGCGGGGGTGTGTGTGTGTGTGTGTGTGTGTGGTGTGTGTGTGTGTGTGTGTGTGTGTGTGTTGTGTGTGTGTGTGTGTGTGTGTGTGTGTGTGTGTGTGTGTGTGTGTGTGTGTGTCTTCAGGAACCTAAATCATTCTGCTGAGTATCGAGATGAATCTAAGCAGGGCTGCATCTCTGCAACAGCGAAACGCTGCTGTTGCTAGCAACCAGTCCTGGAAACGACTCAGATCTAGATGCGGAAACTCTCCGAGAAGCAATCCAAGCAGACTCCGCTCCGCGGCCCGAGGCTGCAAAAGACTCTCGTGACTAACGTGACTACACCATGCGAAGTCCAGACGGTGGAAAGGGCTCGTTCCGCTGTCCCTCAAATCTTCCAGCAGGCTCCCTGAAGTAGGGAGCACTGCATGGCCCTCATTTTGTCACAGCGCGTGCGTCCCTCCGAATCTTTTGTCTGAACCACGAATGTTACCTCTTGCGTGCATTGATTCACCTCGTCCATGCTTTTGAGAGTAGTATTCTGCGGGCGATTTAAGAACTCTCATTTTGCGCCCCGTGATGCAATATTCTTTTACGGGTGCTCACGTACACAGAATATTCTTTCGCTCGCAGACTCACTCATAATTCTATTCAGTTCGCTCACTCGCGGACAGGAATTCGCTTTGTTCACTTCGCCGCTCTTCATTCGTCAGCTAAACAAGCCTGTGAAAAGAACTGTATTTTGCTTGTTGTAATTCACTCTCAGATACCAATAGAGAATATGTAAGAGATTACCAACCCCTTTTGCACTCACTTTTGACACATCCGATGAATCGAAAACGACTATTTGAGGCTCCCGAACGGCGCTTGGTTCAGTCGCCAAAAGTCGCCAAAAAGGTGTTTCTTGACATTCAAGACATTGATTGCTGCTGCAGCTCATTGCATTTGAGCGTTGCGCGAAAGCCCAACGAGGCTGTGTGGAATGCAGTGCACCAGTCATGCAGCTTTTTCTCGTGCAACTCATGTTCGAGTGCTTCGAGCTCCGGATTGTCTTTGAAATCCATCGAAACGCCGTAAGCTTGTAGCAAAATTGGAGCCATGCTGGGGCACTGGGGCACCTAAAGGGTCCCCCAACTTTGCGAAACAAGTGTCGTGTGCCAGCCCTCCAGGGGTCACCCGCGGGGCGCCAGCGGGAAGGCTCCGAATTTGATTGCTCAAGACTCCGCTTGAAGGAAACACATGAAGGAAACACGATGGAAACATGATAGCTCATCCAGCGCGCCAGTTTCAGTTCGCATTCTTGTGCTGCTTCTTCTCTTTCAGATCGGCGAGGTGCCAAGAAGAACGTTGCCAGCGTGCCTTCTGCCTCGCCGTCCGTCGCTGCTCGACGTGAGCTTCAGCATGGCAGAAGTCGCAAGATTCTCGAGCGCAGCCACCTTTTCGGGCCAAGAAGGCACATGGCTTGCACAGTGAAGTTGCGCAAGGCTCTTGCGAGGCCATCTTCTTCTGCTGGATCACCTCGTGCAGCAGGGACAGGATCTGCTTCTGACCTTGCAGCAATGCAGATGGCAAGGGCTCCTTTCGGGCGCTGTAGCCCAAAGGTGCAGAAAAGAACTAGACTTCCATCTTGTAACAGTAACAGCCCCGGGCTACGAACTTGTCTCGCAGTCCATGCCGCCAAAACCCTGCCTCTGACTGCGTATCAAGAGCAACTGAGGCCACGTCCCTGAGCGCGCAACTGGAGTGAGTCTGGCCCCGAGAACTTCAGGTGCAGAGAATCCAGATCATCCCGAGGCGTCAAGCAGCCCAACTCTTGCGCCATGCTGCTGATAGGAGCGGAAGCTCTTCTACGACCCACGACTGCGCTAGCTGGAGCTGCAGGCACAAAATACGCAGAAAGAAGACTGGACAAAGCTCGCTTGCCCAACCGTTCTGCCCACTAGAAAACGAAAGCTGGCCAAGGAAAGTGCTCGCTCGATCAAGACAACGGATTTTCCACGGCCAAGCACTTTTCCAGCTCAGCGCGCGAAGCCTAAAGGAGAAGAAATCCTCGCATTCGAGTTGAGCTCGTCTCAGTGGGCGGAGCTATCCTGCAAGGCGAAAGCTTCCATGCGAATATTATACAAAAGTATATGCTATAACATGTAGAATATGTGAAGTGGTGTCAGGATTCCAGATGTGGAGATGCAGGAGGAAAATTCCTGGACCAAAGATGACTGATGAGAAATCCCAAGTTTTAGAAAAAGGCCAGCAGTCCCAGGAATGCACAATGACAATGTCCTTGGCGGTGAACTGGAACTGTTCTTTTCACGGCCAATCACGGAAGAGCTGACAATGCGAGCTGACAATGCGAAACATTACAAGTGCCTGCCAAGGCCATTCAGTTCCTTGTGTAGCAACGTATTGAGAAGCGCTGGAGGCTTCACCTGCTTACAGGCTATCGTGAACTGGAACGATCGGCATCTCGGCCCGGATAAACTGCCAGAGGGTGAGGGCATAACGCCGACCCACCTGGATTTTTTGTATGTCAAAACTGGGACCTGCATCAACTCCAGTGACTCTAGTCAAGTACAGCGATGGTATACCATTGCAGCCTTGCGGCGAACCATAGTAGCAGATTGCAGCATAGTGTTCTATGGAGCCGATGCCTTCGCGAATCGCACATTGGCGAGACGGAAGCATGGGGAAGGTACCCCAGCGCGCAACCCTCAGCCCCTCGATTCATCTTCTCCCGATTCTCCCTCAGCTTGGCCAGATGCCGTTCGGGAGCGCCTCATGGCTACGCGCCTTGCCTGCGCCTGATTCTGTGCACTTGGGCATGGCAGAACTCGCAGGACGACTTCTGGCAGCCGTTCTTGCTGGCGATGAAGGCACAGGGGCGGCAGCCGACGTTGCAGAAGCGTTGAAGTGCTCGGCGTCTCGCGGCTCTCTCTTCCCTCCTTCGCTCCGCCAGCTCCTGGTCTAATTGGCCTTGCAGGTTGTCATTCGTGCGCTTGATTCGTCTCAACCTCCCCGACCGTCTGACCGTTGTCTGCAAGAAGCAGAGCCACCTTCCCTACCCTTCCCCTCACCGCACGCCTGGGGAAGCTGCCGTCCCATGGGTGGAAGCCCTCGACTCAAGGAGCCCCTTTTGCCCCTGCTAGAGGCAATGGGGCTCTGTATTCTGCTGGCGGATCGAGTGCTTAAAAAGGGAGATACGACGGGCTAGACGCCTCTCGCGCCCCTTCAGTGGCCGAGGCGGCTGCACGCAACTCTACGCCGCTGCGCTTGGCAGGCAAACTGCACGGAGCTTAGCAACCCACCTCGAAGCAAGGGACCCGAACATGCTCAAACATGTTAGCAAACAGCAAAGTAGCGAAATCATTTCAATCTCGCGGCCACGCTTGCCGTTTGTCTGGAGAGTGTGGTGTGTCGAAGTCCCTGCCTTCCAACCCTTACTTTGACTGCAATGCTGCAGTCCCCTGAGCAACTGAGGCCGCGTCCTGGCATGTCAGGCCCCTCCAGCTTTGGGTTCAGGTTGTCCTCATCTTTGCGAGTCGGGCGGACCCCGCGCTGGGGCGCCATTGAACAGCTTGCCCGACTGGACCAACGTGAACTACGAATCCGGCTTGGACGGGCCAAACTTCGAAGGGGCCAAGTGAGCCAAATCCGCAGGCAATGATGATGCAACAGATTTACTTTTGATGTCAGGCTTGGAGTTTGGCTTGGTCGGGATGGGTTTAGGGCTCCTCTGCACTCCGAGACCCAAAGCCGCTTCGCACTGAAAAAAACCCTAAACAAAACCCGTGAGGGGAAAAGCCACATCTGCGGCGCACCTCTGCAACGATTCACAGGCCAGCGGCAGATTGCCAAGAGTCTGAGGGGACGTGTCGTCAAAGCTGGGTGGCAGGATGTGTGCCCATTCTCTATTGCATTGCAGTTGTCAAGGACCGGGACAAACTAAAATCAGGTTAGAACCACGCACGTGTGAAGGAAATGGAAGGAAGCACGAAGCAATGCCCATAAAATCAAACAGAAAGGTACGGAAAACGACCGCTCCAAAAACTTAAGAAACGTGATACGTGAGACCCGACGACAAGGTGGCAACGGCGTCACGAAACAACCACGAAGCAACAAACAACTGGCCGTAGTTCCAACACCCCACCCCCCACCACAACAGCCCTCTCGGTGTCCCACAGGGACTGAGTGAGATGTCAGTGCTTAAACGGCCGTAGGCATTAAACACCGGTGCTCGCTTGTTGTCAAGCAGCCCTATAGGACTATAGGATTGATTCAAGGGAGGGCATCCAGAAGCTGAGGGGCTTTGAGTGGAAAGGCGATTCCCACTGTGCAAAACATGCGAGTCAGAAGTGGTTAGGGCTCAAGCTGTCGAGACCTGGACCCGACCGGGCCCTACCGGAGCACGAAATCCTCACGGCCACGCAACAGCCTGAGGCTCGGAAGCCCAAAAGCCCTCAACTCCCGCAACATGACCTCGAGAGGTGATCGCCCGCCGGCGCGCAGTGGCCCAGCGACCGAAACTCTCCCACTCCTTGGTGGGTGGATTCACATCCATGCCCAAGAGGAGCTTCAACTTCGTACTGAAAGGGTGCATCCATGACCATGTAGTTCTTTCTTCTGAGATTCTGGTAATTGTCATGAAACCCACCCTAAACGCTAAACCCCAACTGCTAAACCCTAAACGCAAACAGGATTCGAGCACCTCAGCGAAAGGTTTTCGACGCTGGATCATGCCACCCATGTGTTGAGGTGGGCTTGAGCGAGGTTAATTGGGTTGGCTCAGGGTTTAGGGTTCCGGGTTGCAGGTGTAGGTCGGGTGCATTTCAGGTCTTTAGGGCGTTTCAGGGGCACCGGCTGCCCAAGCAATCCTAAGAATTGCATTTGCAGAAGAAGGGGGGGCATGTGGTGGGGGAATTCTACTGATAACTTTGACACATCGCCATGTTGCTGTGGCTGGCACTATTTGTGGCAGGGCAAGGGTCCAACACTAACTAGCCACTAGACACGAGACAAAGCTCAAGGTAAGAGAAGAGGTATTCTCCTTCATCGCCTCCTTCTTCTAGTTTCTCCGCCCTCATTGCTGTCCAATTTTTAAGCCCCGCCCGGTCTCCGCCGAGTTATCCCTGCGTTGCCCTCATCAAAATCTAGTGAGAGTAGTACGAAGCCAGACCACCAGACATGTGAACGTATCTGACGGCCGCGCCCCTTCACTTCCCTCGGCTGGTTCGCAGGAAGCCTTGACGCAGTGTTACGTCTACGTGTGAAAGGGTCGGTTGTGCTCGGCAGACGCTTGCGCTAAACAGCTCAGGATCACCGGCCCTCGGCTGTTTTCCCCCTGGGGCTCTTCAACCTATTACGGCGATTGTCCACCAGGATCCGGGAAATGATGTCGAGAAGCCGCTTCAGACTCACCGTTCCCCAAAAACCTCTGGAAGAGTTGCTGATCCGAGCTCAGAACGCTGGCTGGGTTAGATGCCTTCGGCTAACATTGGCTTGGTACAGGAGCGAGTTCTGGCAGCAGCCTTTCAACTTCTGTGCAAAACTGCCCAAAACAATGGCACTGCAGCGGCTCTGAGCGGCTGTACAGGTGCGTTCAGAGCGGTCCGCCGGGATCCACGTGCGCAATATTTTGTCAAATCAAAACTTGATCCTGTCGGTCGTGCAGGAATGACAGGCGAATTCAGCCGAATCTCGCTAAATTTCGCTTCTTTTCATCGGATGTGGTGCTGCCAGATGGCACGCAAGGCACGCACAAACAAGGCTAAAACAGCCGTTTTTCCTGCAGGACCTCTGCGGCTCTTCAACCTATTACGGCGACTGAACGCCAGGATCCACTAGTTAAGTGCAGATGCAAGACCTCTGCGGCTCTTCAACCTGTTACAGCGACTGGCCGGGATCCACTAATTTTGGTGCTGCTACGTGTCCTCCTCCACAGAGCACACCTGCCATCTCAAACAGAGCAACAAGGGCCCAGCGACTTTGAGACGTCCGCATGCAAGGCAGTGAGCAAGTGTGCGCACAGAGCCCTTAGTACTCAGCAGGCCCTGCACGAGCGGCTTACTAGGCTTGCGTTTTCTGTCTATCTACTCCCTCGCACGGTGATTTCTCGAAGCCTCTCTTTGAATTCAAGATTACTGCGAACTCACCTCACTCCTGAACCACAAATCTGAGCCTTGTGACCCTGCGACTCACCGACGAGGCGTCTGTTGGCATGACGACAAACTCAGCTACAGCAAATTGCAGGAAGTGTCGATACTACGCCCGCTATCGCCCGCTATCGGTGCCAAAGCGGCCTAAGTCGATTCCATTTTTTGGCCAACTGACCCCTCGTCGAACCCCTCCCTTCGCCCATCCCGCCTGCTCGCCGTCGTAGACTTGCACCGTTTTGTCCAGGCCGCCAGCCGCCAGCAGCCGGCCAGACCAGGCCACGCAATAGATGGTATCCGTAGCCGCTTCCAGGGTTGCGACGAGTTTGTAGTCCTGCCGAAGGGGGGGCGGGCGGAGGAATCCACGTGCCGGCGGCAGCAAGCAAGCAAGAGGACCCCCAAGCTCCCAAAAAAAAACAACAGGAAGGGAGGCTCCCACCCGCTTGCGAGGGCTTTCATGAGAATGCAACAACTCTGCCGACGGACGTCCGTCGCTGAATTCAATCAACAAGCCCCAGTTGAGGTGTGTGCCACCCCTCCCGTCGTCCTGTTCGCCGTCGTAGACCCGAACCTTTCGGTCTGCGCCGCCGGCCGCCAGTAGCTGGCCAGACCAAGCTACGGAGGTGAGGTCGTTAGTCGCGTCTCGGGCGGTTGCGATGACGCTGTAGTCCTTGGAGCACTCTGAAGGAGGTGGGTGCTCCAAAGAACCCTCTATAACAAAGGAGGCTGGTTTTTCTCTAAAGAGGGCGGGTGAGGGGCGGTGGGGGGGGGGTGGGGGCAGGGGACGTGGGGGCGGTGGGGGGCCGTGGGGGGTGCGGCCTGTGGGGGCGGCTGTGCTCGGTTGGGGCGGTGTTGGGCATGCGGGCCGGGCGGCCCGTTCACCAAACGGAACAATCATTTCACCAAAAACATCTTGTTCACCAACCAACACCATCACTTCACCAAGAGCAATAACATTTCATTACAACAGCACCATCACAATTCCTGAAATGATCCGAATCCCACCCCACCTGCTCACCGTCATAGACCCGGACTTCCCGCTTCTGGGCGACCGCCAGCAGCCAGCCAGACCAAGCCACGGACACGGCATGGTACGGCGGGTTTTCGAGACTTCTGATCAGGCTGTAGTCCTGGCACCACCAGCAAAACAGGAAACGGCGGGTCCAGTCTCTAGCCAGTCTTAGCCAATCGCCTTATGGCCTAATCATGTCTAATCTGAGATGGATGTTGCCAGCCAAGGTCACAGCTATGTGACTATGTGGTTTCAAACCTATTTCAAGGGCCCCGCTTGCGAGGGGAATCATGAGGAATCTGTCATGCCGCTTTTTACCTGCTCCGTCGGCTTCCGTTTGTCCATAAAGGGTCTCATCCACCCCATACCCCCGTACTCTTCTCGCCGCCCCGCTCCATACCAAAGAGATAGACAGAGAAAGGGGTAGAGAGGGAGAGGGGGAGAGAGGGAGAGAGGGAGAGAGGGAGAGAGGGAGAGAGGGAGAGAGGGAGAGAGGGAGAGAGGGAGAGAGGGAGAGAGGGAGAGGGGGAGAGGGAGAGGGAGAGAGGGAGCGAGGGAGAGAGGGACATGTGGACATGGGGAGAAGGAGAACAACGTGGGCAACGTAAGCTTTGTGGCTGATTTGACATGACTCTTGCACACACTGGAAGATGAACTTGAGAAGGGGCTACGAAAGCTAGTCACCGCAGGGGGGTGGCATGCAGCGAGTCGGCAGGACACGGTCCGTGGCGGTGGCGCAAAATTGACAACGCTGACAATCACTATCATGTCCCTGCACTGACCATCACTATCCTGCCCCTTGTGCGGCACTGCGTGTACCAGAGTCTACTTCCCCCAAAGCACACGGCTCCCCCAAGTTTGATGGCGTGCACATGCAGAATGGGTATCGCTGCTCCAAGCTGCAGCTTCAGTCTCGAATGCATGTTTGAGCAGCTGTTAACAAGCACGATTGCGTCCATGTAGAGACTCAACCGGTTAGTCAGGTAAGATCGAAGACCCCTAAACTCGAAATCTGAAGCCCTAAACTCCTTCAGCCCCCTTGCTTCCCACGCTGGAACCCCGTGTCGCAAACGAAGTTTAGGTACAGGGACGCTCTGTTCAGTACGACCTCTGCAAAGTACCACAGACCTTCAGAGCATGGTGACTGTGGGGGGCGGGGGAGGACCTTGGGGTGGGGTGGGGGGGGGACCTTGTGGGGGGGGGGGGGGACCTGAAGGGGGGGGGGGGGGCCCCCCCCCCCTACCTTATCCCACACGCAACCACCTTAAAGGAGGGGGGGGGGGGGGGTGGGGGGCGCCGGCACCTTATCCTTCTAAAATCTTCAATGGGGGTGAGGGGCCCCCCCCCCCCCCCCCCCAACCCCCACCTTAAGTCTTGGGTTTCGGACCTGTTAAGGTATGGAACCCTTTTTTTCCCTGGAAGCTTCTTAACAAGGTGAATACCAGTGCATGGGTAAACGACAACTCCCGCCAGCTCCACAGAGCTAGCTTTCGTGACTACTCCTGGTTCCCCTAGAATCCGCGTGAGGACTCCGGAGTGTGTGGGGCTGGTAAGGCTAAGTTCTGGGGAGGAGTGTCACTAGAGGTTGTAAGTTCTGCCATGTGTCGACATGCTTTTACAGTAGCTGTCTGGAGCAGAAACTGGTGATGAACCCCGGGAACTATGAAGAGACGGCTTCCGCGGAGCTTCCGCCACACAGTCCCGTTGCAGTTTTGACTCCTTCGCTGCTTCCTGAAGTCGAACCTAAGAGTTGAGACACGCTGCGATTCCGCTTGTTTGGCCGACTTTGTCGGACCCATCCCGCCTGCTCGCCGTCGTAGATCCGCACACTCGAGTCTTTGCCGCCGACCGCCAGCAGCCGGCCAAACCAAGCCATGGACTCAATGTCGTTTGTCGCGCCCGTGAAGGTTGCGACGAGGCTGTAGTCCTATCGGAACTATGTGGAGTGTCTAATGGGAGGTAATTATCATGCGCGTCCATGCCCGTCGTTCACTCGCAAAAACAAGGGCCCCTGTTGAGGTGTGCGTCATGCTTCCTTCCCCTCTAGCCTATAAGATCCATAAGACGCGACTAATCCCAGCAGGTTGCCCGACGTTGCAGGAAGGGTCGATTCCACTTTTTTGGCCACCTGGGCCCTTGTCGGATCCCTTTGCCCATCCCGCCTGCTCGCCGTCATAAACCCGCACCTGCTTGTCCTGGACGCCAACCGCCAGCAGCCGGCCAGACCAAGCCACGGAAAAGACCCAGACGTTATACTGGAAGCTTTTGACGAGGCTGTAGTTCTGGCAGGGGGCAGGGGTAGGGGTGGGAGGAGGACATCGCAGAAAGTGTCGATTCCACTTTTTCGGCGACCTTGTCGGACCCGTCCCTTTGCCCATCCCGCCTGCTCGCTGTCATAGACCCGAACGTTCCTGTCGAGGCCGCCAATGGCCAGCCATCGCCCAGACCAGGCCATGGACCTGATCCTGCCCGTGGCGTCATCGATGGGTGTGACGAGGCTGTAGTCCTTGCGGCGGCAGGGCAGGGGTGGGAGGAGGCCGCCTGGCGGCGCAGCGGCGCCTTGTCGTCTAACGATCTGTATTGAGTGTCTAATCCGTCTCGCTTGCTTAAAGCCAGGCTGTCGCAGTTGCAGCAAGTCATTGGAGGTATCATTCGTTTACTCGCAAAAAAAAAAACAAGCCCCTGTTGAGGTGCGCGCTTATTTCCTGTCCCACTTTTGTTGGCCAACTAGCCCTTGTCGGACCCTCCCTTGCGCATCCCGCCTGCTCACCGTCATAGACCCGCACCCTCCTGTCTGCGCTGACCGCCAGCAGGTGACCAGACCAGGCCACAGAACCGATGGAGGCCTGGTCGTCGGACATGTTGGTGCTGACGAGGCTGTAGTCCTCCTGGTGGCGGGGGAGGGGGGAGGGGGGCAGCGCCATGGCACAGGGCACGAAGGTAGCAGAGAGGCCTTGTTGCTGAAGCAGCAGTCTTCCTGCCGGGCAAGACAAGGGGGACCTTCGCGCATCTCCTAACTCTACAAGGTTTCCTGTCCTGGGTCTGCTTTTGTATCTCGCTGGCATTCGGCTTCAAACCACAACCTGGTGGGCAAGTGTAGCTCGAGCAGGTCTCCTGCAGCGGGCAACCAAGCACGCCAAGACACTCACTTTTTCCGGAAGGCATCACGATACAGCTAGCACGGACTGAGCACATGATGTGAAAGGGAAATGCTTCGCGGCAAACCTACAAGCAGAAGATGTTGTGATGGACAACCGGACAGCCCAGGCCTTATGAATGGAAAAAGCAGCATCACTTCACAACCACTAAAACCTGACCTTCATGGCGGCGCACGTCCGACTGACATGAGGACAAAAGGACAAGACATCATGCTGCCGCGCGTCCTCCACGGAGCACACCTGTCATCTCAAACAAAAGCAACAAGGGCTCAGTGACTTTGAAACGTCCGCATGCAAGGCAGTGCGCAAGGCAGTGTGCGGACAGGGCCCTTAGTACTTTCGCAGGCCCTGTACCAGCGGCTTACTAGGGTTTCAGGTCCTGGCCATCTATTCCCTCGCACGATGATTCCTCGAGGCCTCTGTTAGAATTCGAGATTGCTGCGAACTCAGCTCACTCAACACTCAACCACTGTTGTATGACGACCAGGAAATTCCTGAACCACCAATCTGAGCCTTGTGACCTTGCGACTCACCGACGAGGCGTCTGTTGGCATGACGGTAAACTCAGCTAACTGTACCATGCTACTATTCCCCTTTGCCCCGCCTGCTCGGCAGCGTGGACATATACGTTCGTGTCCGCGTAGCCGGCAGCCAGCAGCCGGCCGGACCAGGCTATGGAGTGGGTGTCCACCCAGGTCGGACGGTCTGTAAAGGTTTCGACGAGGCTGTAGCCCTGGCAGGGCTAGGGGGAATAGGGGGAAACGGGAAGGCAAAAGCACACCCACAACTGGAAATGGAGTCTAAAGGCCTGCGAGGATGCAATGTCTATTGGCCAAACTCCAGCTACTCTGCCGCCTGGCGCCTGTCTCCTTGAACTAGCGATGCCCTTGGTCACGGCTTACCAACGCCAAGCTGTCGTCGTTGTGCTAAAGGTCATTTGCAAACAAACGGCCCATGTTATGGCGTGCATTCATGCTCCTTGCCTGAGGTCTGGCCTGAGAGTTGCAGCATGCATCGAGCTGACATGACAGCATTGCCCGACACCGCAAGAAGGGTCGCTTCCACGTTCTTGACCAAGTGGCCCCTCGTCCCCTCCCCTTCGCCCGGCCCGCCTGGTCGCCATCGTAGACTTGCGCCTTCCCGTGGGTGCAGGCCACAGCCAGCAGCCGGCCGGACCAGTCCATGCCAAGCGACGAGGCCAGGAGGGTGGCGACGAGGGCGTAATTCTGGCGGGGAGTGCGTGTCTCTGTGTCAGTGTCTGTGTGTGTGTGTGTGTGTGTGTGTTCGTTTTCTGTACTCTCAGTTCAAAAAACAGGCAGTATCCTAAGCATCCGATAAATCATAATCATTACATTACACAGTACTAATTGCCAATAACCAATCATCAGTGTTCATCACCAACACAGATAATAAAAGTCACATGTAGGCGAATCAAAAACTAGTATGCTTGACCCCACTCTGCCCCGCCGTCCCTCTAGGCCCCTCCACCAGAATCGCGACCCGCCCTTTAATATCGTCCGGCCCGCCCCGTCTACCCTCACCCCGCCGTCCGCGCTCCGTCCACCTCCACACTCCAATCGTCGCACCCTGCCATTTTGGCTCGAGAACCCAACATCCGAAATGTTTTGGGACATGTAAAACATTTCATGAAATTTGGATAAGCCCCTGGTGAGGTGTGCGTCATACTGCCTTCCCTGAAGTCCAACCTGAGTGTATATCTAGAATTGCAACATGCTGCGAGCTGACATGGCTAAACTCAGCAGCCCGGACATCGCAGCAAATGTCGCTTCCATTCTCTTGGCCAACTGTCAACTCGCTGGAACCGTCGCTTCGCACATCCATCCGGTCCCGCCTGGTCGCCGTCATAGACCCGCACCCCCTTGCCGTAGCTGTTGGCTGCCAGCAGGTGCCCGGACCAGGTCACGGAGCGGATGTCGTCCCCGCCGTCGAGGATTGTGACGAGGCTGTAGGCCTGGCCGGGCGGACAGGGGGCACCTGTAAGCACCCCCAACACATTTGGAAAGGGGCTGTGGTGGCTACTTCAGTGGCCTCTAGCGGGAAATCAGTCATGGCTGCAGCAAGCGGACATTAACAGGTTTCCCGACAGGACTTCAAGAGCCGATTCCTCTTTCTTGTGGCCGGCGGTCCCCTCGTCGGACCCCTTCCCGCCTGGTCGCCGTCGAAGACCCGCACCTTCTTGCCACCGCCAGCTGCAAGGAGCCGGCCGGACCAGGCCACGGCTCTGCTAGCCCCAGGGAGACTATCTCCGACAGTTGTGACGAGGTTGTAGTCCTGGCGGGGGGCACAACAGGAAATAACAACGCCCATGTGAGATGGATAGCTAGGGCAGCTTGGTGGTTTCAAAGCCATTTCAGTTGCCTCCCTTTTTGTGTCTCGCTTGTGGGGGCTGATTACCTGTTCATTCGGCTTCCTTTTCGTCTAAAGATCAGCAAGGACCCCGGGGCCCACAGGTCTATAATACTCAGCTTACCAACACCCAGCTGTCGCAAAAGGGCAAAGGCTCATTTGAGGCATCACGCAATGCTCGTCACGGATTTTCAAAAAATAAGCCCCTTTTGAGGATTGCCCTTACTTCGCCCGGCCTGGTCGCCGTCGAAGACTCGCACCTGCTGATTGTATCCGCCGACGGCCAGGAGCCGGCCGGACCAGGCCACGGACATGAGGTGGCCCGTAGCATCGATGGTCTTGATGAGGTTGTAGTCCTGGCGGGGGGGCGGGCGAGGCGCAGGGGAGGTGGGACGGACTTATTTAAAAAGTTTTAGCAAAACGCCCGATCTGGCATGGTGAACTCACGAATGCACTTGGTCACAATGCTCAGCTTAGCAAAACCGAGCTGTCGCAACTGTGCGAAGGCTCATTTGAGGCATCATGCCCGTGCCTGTGGTTGCGTGCGTCACTCCCTGAAGTCTAACCCCTCCCTTCGCCCTGCCTGGTCGCCGTCATAGACCCACGCCTTGAAGTCGTCGCCGCAGGCTGCCAGCAACCGGCCGGACCAGGCCACTGCAGTCACAAGCCTCTGCTGATTTTGCAGCTGCAGGGTTTTGATGACGATGTAGCCCTGGCGGGGGGAGGTGGGGCAGCTGTGGGGCCGCTGGGGGTCAGCAAGCAGAAGCACCCGCAACACTGCTCAACCGCCCGATCTGAGATCAATGAGGCATCCATCATGGCTGAAGTACTACCCTGTTCCTGCGAGGATGGAGTGTCCAAAGAAAGGTCTATAACGGCGCAGCAGAGTGCAGCAGCTCGGCCAACGGACGTCTGTCCGCTGAACTTGCTGTATTCACGATATGCACTTGGTCAGTGCTCGGCTTGCCAACGCCAAGCTGTCGCAACTGCGCCAAGGCTCATGTCAGGTGTCATGCCCATGTGCTTATGCAGAAAGAAGTCCCTGTTGAGTCTGAGGCGTGCGTCATGCCTCTTAACCTAGTAGATACAACATGCTGCGAGCTGTCATGACTAAACTCCGAGTCGCCAGCCAAATCATTGCAATACGACAACTCGCCTTCCCTACTCTTGCAGGCGGCATTCTTCAAGCCCTCGAGTCGTTCCCTATTTCGTCAGCAGGTTGCCCGACATCGCGGACTTTGCTGGCCAACTGTCCCCTCGCCCCGGACCCCTTCGCCCCGCCTGCTTGCTGTCGTGGACCCGCACATGCCCCCCGTTGTCGCCGACTGCCAACAGCTGGCCGGACCATGCCATGGACATGGCACCACGAGTAGCCTCCGAGAAGGATGTGACGAGGCTGAAGTCCTGGCGTGCAGGAGCGCAGGGTGGAGGGTGGGCTGCTGGTGGCACGGCCCACAGCACGAAAAGTGGCAAAGAGGCCTCGTTGCTGACACAGCAGTCTTCCTGCGGGGCAACACGTGTGGACCTTCGCTCATGCACCTTCTGGCCCTACGTGGGGTCGTCCTTGTTCTGCTTTTGTATCTCGCTGGCATTCGGCTTCAAACCACAACCTGGTGGGCAAGTGTAGCTCGAGCAGGTCTCCTGCAGCGGGCAACCAAGCACGCCAAGACACTCACTTTTTCCGGAAGGCATCACGATACAGCTAGCACGGACTGAGCACATGATGTGAAAGGGAAATGCTTCGCGGCAAACCTACAAGCAGAAGATGTTGTGATGGACAACCGGACAGCCCAGGCCTTATGAATGGAAAAAGCAGCATCACTTCACAACCACTAAAACCTGACCTTCATGGCGGCGCACGTCCGACTGACATGAGGACAAAAGGACAAGACATCATGCTGCCGCGCGTCCTCCACGGAGCACACCTGTCATCTCAAACAAAAGCAACAAGGGCTCAGTGACTTTGAAACGTCCGCATGCAAGGCAGTGCGCAAGGCAGTGTGCGGACAGGGCCCTTAGTACTTTCGCAGGCCCTGTACCAGCGGCTTACTAGGGTTTCAGGTCCTGGCCATCTATTCCCTCGCACGATGATTCCTCGAGGCCTCTGTTAGAATTCGAGATTGCTGCGAACTCAGCTCACTCAACACTCAACCACTGTTGTATGACGACCAGGAAATTCCTGAACCACCAATCTGAGCCTTGTGACCTTGCGACTCACCGACGAGGCGTCTGTTGGCATGACGGTAAACTCAGCTAACTGTACCATGCTACTATTCCCCTTTGCCCCGCCTGCTCGGCAGCGTGGACATATACGTTCGTGTCCGCGTAGCCGGCAGCCAGCAGCCGGCCGGACCAGGCTATGGAGTGGGTGTCCACCCAGGTCGGACGGTCTGTAAAGGTTTCGACGAGGCTGTAGCCCTGGCAGGGCTAGGGGGAATAGGGGGAAACGGGAAGGCAAAAGCACACCCACAACTGGAAATGGAGTCTAAAGGCCTGCGAGGATGCAATGTCTATTGGCCAAACTCCAGCTACTCTGCCGCCTGGCGCCTGTCTCCTTGAACTAGCGATGCCCTTGGTCACGGCTTACCAACGCCAAGCTGTCGTCGTTGCGCTAAAGGTCATTTGCAAACAAACGGCCCATGTTATGGCGTGCATTCATGCTCCTTGCCTGAGGTCTGGCCTGAGAGTTGCAGCATGCATCGAGCTGACATGACAGCATTGCCCGACACCGCAAGAAGGGTCGCTTCCACGTTCTTGACCAAGTGGCCCCTCGTCCCCTCCCCTTCGCCCGGCCCGCCTGGTCGCCATCGTAGACTTGCGCCTTCCCGTGGGTGCAGGCCACAGCCAGCAGCCGGCCGGACCAGTCCATGCCAAGCGACGAGGCCAGGAGGGTGGCGACGAGGGCGTAATTCTGGCGGGGAGTGCGTGTCTCTGTGTCAGTGTCTGTGTGTGTGTGTGTTCGTTTTCTGTACTCTCAGTTCAAAAAACAGGCAGTACCCTAAGCATCCGATAAATCATAATCATTACACAGTACTAATTGCCAATAACCAATCAATCAAAAACTAGTATGCTTGACCCCACTCTGCCCCGCCCACCCTCTAGGCCCCTCCACCAGAATCGCGACCCGCCCTCTAATATCGTCCGGCCCGCCCCGTCTACCCTCACCCCGCCGTCCGCGCTCCGTCCACCTCCACACTCCAATCGTCGCACCCTGCCATTTTGGCTCGAGAACCCAACATCCGAAATGTTTTGGGACATGTAAAAAATTTCATGAAATTTGGATAAGCCCCTGGTGAGGTGTGCGTCATGCTGCCTTCCCTGAAGTCCAACCTGAGTGTATATCTAGAATTGCAACATGCTGCGAGCTGACATGGCTAAACTCAGCAGCCCGGACATCGCAGCAAATGTCGCTTCCATTCTCTTGGCCAACTGTCAACTCGCTGGAACCGTCGCTTCGCACATCCATCCGGTCCCGCCTGGTCGCCGTCATAGACCCGCACCCCCTTGCCGTAGCTGTTGGCTGCCAGCAGGTGCCCGGACCAGGTCACGGAGCGGATGTCGTCCCCGCCGTCGAGGATTGTGACGAGGCTGTAGGCCTGGCCGGGCGGACAGGGGGCACCTGTAAGCACCCCCAACACATTTGGAAAGGGGCTGTGGTGGCTACTTCAGTGGCCTCTAGCGGGAAATCAGTCATGGCTGCAGCAAGCGGACATTAACAGGTTTCCCGACAGGACTTCAAGAGCCGATTCCTCTTTCTTGTGGCCGGCGGTCCCCTCGTCGGACCCCTTCCCGCCTGGTCGCCGTCGAAGACCCGCACCTTCTTGCCACCGCCAGCTGCAAGGAGCCGGCCGGACCAGGCCACGGCTCTGCTAGCCCCAGGGAGACTATCTCCGACAGTTGTGACGAGGTTGTAGTCCTGGCGGGGGGCACAACAGGAAATAACAACGCCCATGTGAGATGGATAGCTAGGGCAGCTTGGTGGTTTCAAAGCCATTTCAGTTGCCTCCCTTTTTGTGTCTCGCTTGTGGGGGCTGATTACCTGTTCATTCGGCTTCCTTTTCGTCTAAAGATCAGCAAGGACCCCGGGGCCCACAGGTCTATAATACTCAGCTTACCAACACCCAGCTGTCGCAAAAGGGCAAAGGCTCATTTGAGGCATCACGCAATGCTCGTCACGGATTTTCAAAAAATAAGCCCCTTTTGAGGATTGCCCTTACTTCGCCCGGCCTGGTCGCCGTCGAAGACTCGCACCTGCTGATTGTATCCGCCGACGGCCAGGAGCCGGCCGGACCAGGCCACGGACATGAGGTGGCCCGTAGCATCGATGGTCTTGATGAGGTTGTAGTCCTGGCGGGGGGGCGGGCGAGGCGCAGGGGAGGTGGGACGGACTTATTTAAAAAGTTTTAGCAAAACGCCCGATCTGGCATGGTGAACTCACGAATGCACTTGGTCACAATGCTCAGCTTAGCAAAACCGAGCTGTCGCAACTGTGCGAAGGCTCATTTGAGGCATCATGCCCGTGCCTGTGGTTGCGTGCGTCACTCCCTGAAGTCTAACCCCTCCCTTCGCCCTGCCTGGTCGCCGTCATAGACCCACGCCTTGAAGTCGTCGCCGCAGGCTGCCAGCAACCGGCCGGACCAGGCCACTGCAGTCACAAGCCTCTGCTGATTTTGCAGCTGCAGGGTTTTGATGACGATGTAGCCCTGGCGGGGGGAGGTGGGGCAGCTGTGGGGCCGCTGGGGGTCAGCAAGCAGAAGCACCCGCAACACTGCTCAACCGCCCGATCTGAGATCAATGAGGCATCCATCATGGCTGAAGTACTACCCTGTTCCTGCGAGGATGGAGTGTCCAAAGAAAGGTCTATAACGGCGCAGCAGAGTGCAGCAGCTCGGCCAACGGACGTCTGTCCGCTGAACTTGCTGTATTCACGATATGCACTTGGTCAGTGCTCGGCTTGCCAACGCCAAGCTGTCGCAACTGCGCCAAGGCTCATGTCAGGTGTCATGCCCATGTGCTTATGCAGAAAGAAGTCCCTGTTGAGTCTGAGGCGTGCGTCATGCCTCTTAACCTAATAGATACAACATGCTGCGAGCTGTCATGACTAAACTCCGAGTCGCCAGCCAAATCATTGCAATACGACAACTCGCCTTCCCTACTTTTGCAGGCGGCATTCTTCAAGCCCTCGAGTCGTTCCCTATTTCGTCAGCAGGTTGCCCGACATCGCGGACTTTGCTGGCCAACTGTCCCCTCGCCCCGGACCCCTTCGCCCCGCCTGCTTGCTGTCGTGGACCCGCACATGCCCCCCCGTTGTCGCCGACTGCCAACAGCTGGCCGGACCATGCCATGGACATGGCACCACGAGTAGCCTCCGAGAAGGATGTGACGAGGCTGAAGTCCTGGCGTGCAGGAGCGCAGGGTGGAGGGTGGGCTGCTGGTGGCACGGCCCACAGCACGAAAAGTGGCAAAGAGGCCTCGTTGCTGACACAGCAGTCTTCCTGCGGGGCAACACGTGTGGACCTTCGCTCATGCACCTTCTGGCCCTACGTGGGGTCGTCCTTGTTCTGCTTTTGTATCTCGCTTGGATTCGGCTTCAAACCACAACCTTGTGGGCAAGTGTAGCTGGAGCAGGTCCCCTGCAGGTTGGTGGACCTGGTGGTGGTGGTGGTGGTGGTGGTGGTGGTGGTGGTGGTGGTGGTGGTGGTGGTGGTGGTGGTGGTGGTGGTGGTGGTGGTGGTGGTGGTGGTGGTGGTGGTGGTGGTGGTGGTGGTGGTGGTGGTGGTGGTGGTCGTGGTGGTGGTGGTGGTGGTGGTGGTGGTGGTCGTGGTCGTGGTCGTGGTCGTGGTCGTGGTCGTGGTCGTGGTGGTGGTGGTGGTGGTGGTGGTGGTGGTGGTGGTGGTGGTCGTGGTCGTGGTCGTGGTGGCGGCGGCGCTCATGGTGGTCGTGGCGGCCTCAACCACCTTGATTTCGGCCACCTTGATGTTGTTGAGACCATCACCGCCTTCGCGTCAGATTTGGTCCAAGAGTGCAGAGGCACATCGAAGGATTGCTCACCGTGTGTGCACCAATTTTGGCCAATAAAAAAAGAATCTCTCCTGGAGCCCCTGAAACGCTGACCATAATTTCTCGTTAAACGGTGAACCATAGGTTTGATTCCGAAAGGTCGGAATCACATCAACAGCGGTCTAATTTAGTGAGCCTTCAACCGTCCCAACTTTGGGTACCCAATTTTGGGCACCCAATTTTGACACATACTCAGCTGCGGCCTGACAGAAAACTCTCAAGCTTAGAAAGGTCGAAGAACCCTTGTCAAGCGATGTCGTCTTGACGCACAGTCTTGGACTTTGTCCCTTCCTGGTGCGTTCTACATGGAACAACAAAAAAAGGTCACGTTCTTTTCCAAACGATGCACCTATATCAAAGCTGCATGTTGCGCCTCGCTGGGAACAAGGCGGCTGTGAAGCTGCTGCGTGAGAGTTCTCAAGACTGGCTCAAGATGCACGGATGGTCTTTGAACCCTCTCTTTTCCTTTTGGGGAAGCGCCTGACTTTGATGCATCTTCACCATGTGGAACCTTCATGAAGCCGAGGAAAGTTGCACAAGGCTCAAACTGTCAAGGGCTCTATTGAAGTCGCTGAAGGATTCTCTGCCAGCAGGACATGTAGAACCCAAACATCTTGCACGATGACAGGAGAGATCAAAGAACCAACAAGCAAAGTTGCCTTTCATTATGGTCATGCTCGAAAAGTGTTTATTGGTTCCAAATGTGAACAAACCAAGGACACATGAAGGCGAAGGTTGTCTGCAGGAAAACAGATCGCATTCATCGGGCTAACTTGTTTTCACTCATGACTCTTGAAGTAGCAGAGCTTTCGAACCACAAGAAAAAGGCACATTGGGTTGTTGTGTTCCCAGTCCTGGAGCCCGACGAGGCCCCAGAGCAAAAGAGGCTGAAAATTCGGGGACCCGCGACAGAAAATGGCTTCCAGGAGCAAACTGAGAATGGCAGGAGGTGGAGTCGTCCTCCGATGAAATGATGTCAATGAGGCGCAAACGCCAGTGAGGAGGAAGTCGACGGCAACACAGGCTAAGGGCCAAGGCCAAGGCGTTGAGAAAGCAGGGCACTTTCAAGAAGCGAACCTATTCCAACGGCCTGTCGGAGCAGACCTGGAAGCTTGGTTTCACACACTTGATGCCGGATGTGTGAGATCCCGGACATATCGAAGATCAAGAAACCTTGCAAGAAGGAGGTGCAGGTGCTTGCAGCATCTTGCAGCTGTGCACAGTTCGACGCGCTTGTTCCTCAATGCGGTGTCCTGGTTCTACTTGGGTTCAGCCAAGCATTTTGCTTGGTTTCATTGTCATGTGTTCCGCCGTTTGCTGCTTGCCGCTGCCAATGGTTTTCAGTCCTTGCATGCGTTTGTATTTCTTTTGCGTGCAAGGAACACAATGGATTAGAAACTGCTTTATGTGCTGCTGCTGATGTTTTCGTAGATCGGAGCGTTTCTGCATTTTATTTGCTCAGGGGTTTCGATACATACATACAGTTACGTACATACATACATACATACATACATACATACATACATACATACATACATACATACACACATACACACATACACACATACACACATACATCCATACATCCATACATCCATACATCCATACATCCATACATCCAGACAGCCATACAGCCACGCATCCATACAGCCAGACAGGCATGCATGCATGCATGCATGCATGCATGCATGCATGCACACACACACACACTTGTCTTGCTTACGTTATGGAGCATGTCACTCTCACAGTGTTTTCACACCAGTCCGTTCGCCCCCCACCTGTGAGGGCCCAGACAAAGAGGCGAACCGCCGTGGCTGGCACGGTAATTGTGGCTTCGTGCCATGCGCTTCCCTGGCAGACGCACTCAGACTTGCATGCACTGGAAGTGGTTTAGTTCTAAGTCTTGCCTTGGGATAACATGTGATTTCAAGGTCAGTCTATGAGGGTCTATGGATATCCATGGTCTCTGGATAGCATCACGTCATGGCAGTAACAAGGTCAACATTGACGAGTCCGGATCGACTGTCGACCAAGTCTCGTGGAACTCGGCGTGACACTGCGACAGGGGTATCGCCCCGCCTTGTCACCCTGGCGTTCGATGATGAGGTGGCGCATGATCTGATCACCCGATGTGTAGGTGAAGCGCAGAAGCTTCCCCTGCGGTTCTTGGATCGACTGACCCCAAAACTTGCAGGGACCAACTTGGGGGGGCAGCACACGCAACCACTTGCGGAGGTTTGGAAACATCTGCAGCCCGCCTGAAAGCTATACTTGATTTTGACCGGAATTTCAGAGGTTGCCACGAAAGGCGGACACATCATCACAAACTGGCCATCGGTCAAATTGGCGTACGCGTAGGATTCGCCTCCAGCAGTGCAAAGCCCAAGCACAAACCAAACGCACATACTGCCGAGGCGTGTTCGTTGAAGTTGGGCAATTCACGAGCAAGTCCTGCGAAGTCTCTGATTTAAGCTAGGACTTTGTTTTTGCTCCAGGTATCTTGTGTTTTCCACGGCTCTTGAATGGTCCGTAAGATGCGCTTGTCTTGCTCGGCCGACAGTACACTTGCAACTACCTCTGTAGACTGGAAACCGATGTGAACCGTAAGGCCGTCTCAAGTTTTTGGCGGAGGCACCTCCTGCGGTGTCGTGCACCCACGGTTCCATCTTCTCGTTCGGGACGTTGACCCAGTGGCAAAGGTCGGAGTCAAAAATGCCTCGGACGCGGTCAGATATCCCTGTTAAGCCCATTCAAACCGGATGACAGAGACACATTGCAATTGAAAAAACATCTGGTGCTCACAAAGATGAAAAACGGCAGAGAACAGTCAAAAAAACAAAACAGAACCCGCCCGTCCTCCGACCTAGGCCTAGCTTTGCTGGCTGATCAACTCTGATCCCGAGCAAGGTCATGCTCAGGTCTGGGTTCCCGACAGATCCCTTCCTATCTCCTCGTACAAGCTGAGGCACAGTTGATCGCTTCTGCTGGAGTTCGTCCAGCTTGCTCCTCCGCCTCGATGCCTGCAACCAGGCGAGAAGCGCCAAAGTCGCCGGCGCTTCTCTTCAAAGCCTCCGTCTGCTGCTGCAATAAGCCCTGTCCCTTGGTACAGGAGTATGGAGATTCAGAGCAGAGCTCTGCGGCGGTTGAAGACAAGAAAGTCAAGAAAGTCAAGGCAGCAAGGCGAAGGCGGCGAAGCAGCAAGCCCGCCATGCTGCGAAGGTTGCAAAGGCTGCAAGGGCCCTCAGCACTCTCTGAAAGTCGCTGAAAACCGGCTTTGAGCCCGGAATCGCCGAGGACAGGCCACAACTTGCCATGTTAGTGCGACTGGGGCAGAAAAGAGCCCACAAAGGTGCTCGTTTAGTTATCGACACCAGAGAGCTGAGAGCTTCGAATGCTTGCGCCGACTTTGCAGAGTCATTCTGGAGCTTAGAGGTTGCTGCCGAAGTCGTGAACTGCAGCAGCGAAACGCAAAAGGTTCCAGCGCTGCCTTGCGCGAGCGCAGCAGGGTGAACAGCGCCTGAGGAGAGGTATACTGGCTGAATGACGGGAATGATTTGTGATGATTTGTGATGATTTGTGATGATTTGTGATGATTTGTGATGATTTGTGATAATTTGTGCCTCATCCCTTCCAAGCGCCTGAGCTTCCCAGAGATCCCGGAGCCAAAGCTAAACTGTAAAGGCCTGTTGGTCTCCTCAAAACCTGGAGCGCACCCTATGAAGCCAGGCCGCAAGAAATCTGAAAGTATCGGACCGCCCTCCCTCCCCCTCTCCACTTCCCTCGGCTGGCCTGTGAAGCGATCCCGACCCGGAGCTGAAGACGACAGGAAATTTCTGAGACACCTTCGATTCGATTCCCATGTTCTCAGAAACTTGTTCCAACTTACCGCGCTGTTAAGTCTATCCAAAGCCAACCTGCCAGCACCAGTGCCCAGCCCTTGTGTTTGTCACAGCTGCCTGTGTCTCTATCAAAAGATCATACGCAATGCATGCACGCATGCTGCAGGTCAGCAAGGGAGTTCGAGGCACACAACGCAACCTCTCGTCCGGAGCTTCTAGGTTCTGAGGACTGCGCGCAAAGAGAGCAGGAGGACCATTCCTGGACCAAAGATGACTGATGAGATATCCCAAATTTTAGAGAAACGCCAGCATTCCCAGCGCATGCACAATCACGATGTCCTTGGCAGAGAACTGAAACTGTTTTTTTCTCGGCCAACCACGGAAGAGCTGATCTTAGGAAACATTCTAAGTGCCTACGTCGGGACATTCAGTTGCCTGTGTAGCAACGTGTGGACACAGAGCTGGAGGTTTCACCTGCTTTCAGGCTATCGTGACTGGAACTGGAACGCGCGGCATCTCGGCCCGGACAAAATGCCAGTGGGTGAGGGCTTAACGCCGACCCACCTGGGTCCTTGTTCGCATGTCAAAACTGGGGCCTGCATCAACTCTAGTCACTCTAGTCAAGCACAGCGACGATAAACCATTGCAGCCTTGCGGCGTACTATATATTGTCGTATTGTGGCATAGTGTTGTATGAAGTATGGAGCCGATGCCTTCGTGAATCTTGGCGAGACGGAAGCACGTGGAAGGTACCCCAGCGCGCAACCCTCAGCCCCTCAACTCGTCTTCTCCCGATTCTCCCTCAGCTTGGCCAGATGCCGCTAGGAGCGCCTCATGGCCACGCGCCTTGCCCTGTGCACTCGAGCATGGCAGAAATCGCAGGACGACTTCTGGCAGCCGTTTGGGCTGGCCATGAAGGCGCAGGGGCGGCAGCCGAGGTTGCAGAAGCGTTGAAGTGCTCGGCGTCTTGCGGCTCTCTCTTCCCTCCTTCGCTTCGCCAGCTCCTGGTCCAATTCGCCTTGCAGCAGGCTGTCATTCGCTTGAGCCGCCTCGGCCTCCGACTGTCAGGCGTCTGGAAGAAGCAGAAGAAGCAGACCCACCTTGCCTACCCTTCCCCCTCGCCGCGTGGGGAAGCTGCCGTCCCATGCCATGGGGGACCAACACTCAAGGACCCCCCTTTTCCCGCCCCTGCTGGGACCCAAGGCCAGGATGCTCCGTATTCTGCTGGCGGATCGCGTCCTCAACACGAGGGCAAGGGGCTGGACCGCCCCTTGCAACTTGTGCCCCTTCAGTGGCCGAGGCGGCTGCAGGCAAGCGCTACGCCGCTACGATTGGCAGGCAAAACCGCCGAGAGCTAAGCAACCCACATCGAAGCAAGAGACCCGAACATGTTTAAACATGTTAGCAAACAGCAGGGTAGCGACATCATTTCAATCTTGCGTGGCAGCTTGTCTGAAAAGTGTGCTGTGTCGAAGTCCGTGCCTTCCAACCCCTTACTTTGACTGCAACGCTGCAATCTTTAGGGCAACTGAGGCCGCGTCCTTGCCCCTGCGACTGCATGTGAGGCCCCTCCATCTCTGGGTTCAGGTTGTCCATGTCTTCTTTGCGAGGAGTCGGGCAGACCCCGCACTGGGGCGCCGTTGAACAGCTTACCCGACTCGACCAACGCAAGCTAACAAAAAGGAATCTGGCTGCCCCTGGACCAGCCAAAGCTCAAAGGAGCCTTCTCTGAGAGCCAAATCCGAAGGGGTGATGCAAAGGACATACTTGCAAATTTTGACAGGGGATCAGGACTGGACCTCAAGTTGGGCTGATGCGGGCTGTTGTTGAAGCTTGGCCCGTTGGCTTTGGCCGGACCCCGGGCTTTAAGGGCAGTGTTCAGCCAACCTGAAACTCATGGCGCCTCTGCAATCCGAGAACCCTTTGAAAGCCGCTCTTCGACCTGAGGACAACCTCCGAAAAAAACGGCTCCCCCGTCTCAGCTCCAGTCTCTTTCCGGTGCACCTTTGCAACGCCTCACGAGAGCCAAGGCCGTCGGCAGACGTGTCAGCAAAGCTTAGCGGCTGCAGAACAGGAGCCCAGTCTATGGCCCATTGCAGTTGTTAAGGACAGCGACTAACTAAGATCAGGCGCACTGGCACTTGCGCACAGAAGAATCCGGAAATCTACCGCTCCTAGAAGCATGATTTTGGATCCCCTACGACAAGGCGGCATCCTAAAGGGTTGTAGGCATTAAACACCGGGGGTTCACTGTTGTCAAGCAGAAGGTCCAGCCGTTTGAAGCTGGGACTTCAGTGAGGGTTCAGGGTTACAGGGGATGTTTGCAGGCACGGGCTTCCCCCCTTTGGCCAGACACCAACAACAGCCCTCTTCCCCTGAGTCATACACGCCGCAAGCCCGAATCCGTGTGGGCAACCTAAATACTGAGCTCCACACTGCAAGAGGATGCCCAAGAGGAGCCGTGCTTCAGAGAACTGGCCATGAGGGATGCCGGGTTGCAGTTTCGGGTTGCCTTATTTGGGTTTGGAGTAGTGTGGGGCACGCAACAGCTCAGGGCTTGAGATTGGGGCTTTGGGTCGCAAGGGCGATTCCCGCCCCTGCTCAAAGCGAAACATGTATCGCAAAAGCTCAAGGCTCTCTGAAGCCCAAAGGCCCACTCAACACCCTCAACATCTCCAGCACTCGCCTCAAGTGCGCCTTGGAGTGGCCTAGTGGCCCTTTGCTCATCTTGTGCCTCCATGTGCTTGGAGATTCGACTTCGAAGTTGGGAACAAACTTGGAATTAGGGAAGTGGGTTCAAGAAGGGTTGTATTGGGCCCCATGTAATTTTGCCACGGCAACGAGCATGACCTTGCTGTACCCCTTTTGCGATGACTCTTCTCTCATCGGTTGTGGTACTGGCAGATGGCATGCAATACACCAGGCATACACCATGCATACACAAGCAACTAGCTCAGGGTCAAACAGCCCTCTGCCGTTTTCCTGCAAGACCTCTGCGGCTCTTCAACCTATAACGGCGACTGTCCGCCAGGATCGGCGAATTGGGCGCAAATGATGTAGTGAAGCCGTTTCCGAACCGCTTCAGTTAGATCCCTCCGGATTCAATTGGAAGTGGCCTTTCAGCATCTGTGCAAAGATGCGAAGCAAAACCTGATCCGGTCGGCCTTGCAGGAATTGGAGGCGAACCTCGCTGATCTCCATCTGTTGTGGTACTCGTGGCACAAACAGACCTCTGCTGCTTTCCTGCAAGACCTCTGCGGCTCTTCAACCTGTTACGGCGACTGTCCGCCAGGATCCACTAGCTAGGTGCAAACGATGTAGACTGTAGAGAAGCCGCTTCCGAAAGGTTTCAACCTTACCTTGATACAAGAATGAACGAGTTCTGGGAGCAGCCTTAAAATTTCTGCGCAAAATTGAGTCCAAAATCTCCGTGGCTGGGGCCACACAGCTCAGGATCTCCGGCCCTGGGCTGTTACTTTTCTCCTGGGGCTCTTCAACCTACTACGGCGACTGTCCACCAGGATCCGCTGTACATAAATGCTCAAATGATGTTGAGAAGCCGCTTGAGACTCACCGTTCCCCAAGACCTGAATCTGGAAGAGTTGCTGATCCGAGCTGCCTTCGGCTAGCATTGCCTTTCTGGTACAAGAATGAGCGAGTTCTGGCAGCAGCCTTTCAACATCTGTACAACCTGAGCTTGCCCGGCCCGCGCGGTCTTCAGCCGGCAACTCTCCACGAAGCCCACCAGGCGTCTAGTTCAGGAGTGCTCAGCGAGGGCAGCTTTCCCCATTGGGTGCGCCGGGGACGGGAGCGGGGCAGTCCGCTTCGTGGAAGATCCCCACAAGACCCACAACGCCTGTGATGTCGATGACCTCCAAAAAGCCCGTCACACTTTGTCCATCGCCCCATCGGAAATCGGGGCTAGACACCCAGGCAGGGTCCGTGATCACGTCGCCGAAGACATCCTCGATATACTGCTGGCAGGCGGCCCGGGTGAGTGCCGTCTCGATGGCATCGTTAACCTTCTCCTTCACAGTCTCCTTGAACTTCTGCTTCGTTGTTTTGGTGGCCCAATCATCGGAGAAGTCCTTGGCCACCTGCCTCTTCAGACGGCCTTTCATACTTTGCTTGGCCGACGTCTTGACGTAGGTCTGCCAGGGGTTCAGTATCTGACTCTTGAGTCTCTACAAAATTAAGAGACTCAGACAACACTCCAAAGTCCCCGAGTGGCCTTGGCTGAATCCGACGCAGCTTTTGTCATGAGGGACTTGCCGGCCGATTTCGCCTTCCTCGCTGCGGCTTTTAGGGAAGCCTTCGCTGCTGCCTTCGCGCCTGCCTGAAAGGGGCCAGGGTTCCACGCTTCTTGCGAGAACTCCGATCTCCCCATATTCCTGAGAGCTGTTCCGTTCAAAGCTCAAACCATTCAGCCATCCCGCCTTCGCCACGACGGAAGTGCCCCCGCTGAAGACCACGGAAACGATGTCCAGGGCCATCTCCTTGCGGAACCGTGCATTCCGTTGCCGGGTGAGGGAGATCGAAGTCAGTACTTCGCACAAAGCTGCTTCATAAGCTTGATAATACGCGTTGCATTAGGCTTTGCAATGTGCTTTACACTAAGCTTTGCCCCAGGCTTTGCAATGGCCTCTACACAACGCTTTAACCAAAAGCTTTACCATAGGCTTTGCAATAAGCTCTACAGTTGGCGTTACAACAGTAATTTCTTGCAACAGGTGTTACATGGTGTTACAAAATCTTCCGAAAAGACTGTACAATAGGATTCCGAATAATCAGGCTTACAATAACCTTCCGAATAGGCTTTACAATAGGCTGTAGAATAGGTTTACAACAACAGGCTGTATAAGTGGCTGCGTTAGAATGCTTTACAATAGGCTTTAGGATCAAGCCTTGCAGCAAGCTTCACAAACGGCTTTCGAGTCGGCTTTGCAATAAACTAGCAGGCTGTGCAGTTTACGGCTTGACCATGAGCTTTACAATCGGCACCGGGCCCTCGCACCCCGCACCCACACGGCATCACACATCCCGAACCCCCGAGACCCAGGCCTCAACCCAAAGCCTCCAAGGCCTCCCTAAGGCCTCAACACCCTAAAGCTCGACCCCAGCAGCAATGATGGCGAGCGCAGCTTTGGCGTACTTGCCGGCCATGACGGTGGTGCAGGTTCCGGGGTCCACACCTGGGCTGCGAGGATTCTGTTCTTGGGGGTACTGCAGTGTTAGGAGGCCGTTGCTTTTTTCAAAGGGATTTAGGGCTGCGCTTGAAGTTTCTAGGACTTCTAGGGCGTTCTAGGGCGTGCTAAACAAGCTCGTTGATTTGGCTCTGGGGTGAGCGGGGTTTGAAGATGTCGGCCTCAGAGCATGGCACGGTTTCAAGGGCTGTCAGGGCTTGTCAAGCTTTTCATTGGCTTCTTGTTCAGCAGGCACGGCCCTGGCCCAGGGCCCAAATGGGGCGAGCGGCAATAGCAGGTGCAACGCTCCTTGCCGATCTTGCTGCAGTCGGTCCCTCCGCTTGCCTGGCAGTAGATCTGGAAGGGGTCGTAGAGATCCTGCGGGGGCATGTTTCGGAGAGCGACGGAAAAGGTGAACGAAGTGCATAAAGGCTTTGCGTTCTTGCCACTTGCAGGATGCCTCGCATCTTCCCGTAACAAAACCCGCCTGCTCACTTGCGTTGCCAGATGCTGCCAGCTGCAGTAGTGTGGCGTTGCTGCGGAGCTGCTCCACGAAAGCCACGCATGGGCTTGACTCCCGCCTGGAGAGCGAAGTCTGGATCCCAGTGGGGGGAGGGGGGGGGGGGGCAGCAGCAGGGGAAGGGCACATTGCTGCTGAGCAACTCTCCCCGCTCAAACTGCGTGCCCTCCTCTGCCAAGGATGTCTTCGAGCCATAATCGGAGTGGTGCGGAAACAAGGAAGACCGGGCCGTCATGCCAGCTCGCCTTTACTAAGCCACTATGCTGAGATGCAACTTCTACTGCAACGTTCACGCGAAACACACACACACACAGAGAGAGAGCACTCAAACGCCGCCCGCGGCACCAGCACACACTCGAAGGCTTCAGCAGCTGGTCGTAGACAGCTGCAGCGGACATGCCCTCGCAAATGGCTTTCTTATTCTGGTATACGAAGTTGTCGGCCTTAGCTTCATGCTTCACGTGGCTACATGCACACGCCACATGAAGCTCCCCCGACCTTGGTATTCATCTCCTGGACCGATAGGGGCTGCGAGTCCTTCCCATTGATCAAGTCTCCAGCAGTACTGACGCCAACCACGCCGGCAAACTGCGTGACCACAGACGGTGGCGCCTTGCTGCCGGTGGCCAAACCTCAGTTGCAAGGGAAATTGATGTAAATTGCCATGAGCTGTTTTTGTGTGACTTGGGAGCTCCTAACGATTCCAGGAAACCACACCACCAAGGGTTCCACTCCACTTTGCCGTCACAGTGGAACTTGATCTGGAGTGTGTCGAAGTAAAGACCCCATCGCACCTTCTCTTCCGTATTGCCGCAATACCAGGTCAGTGCTTTTCCTTGGGTCTGCGGCGTCGGGAATTCCCACTCACAGATCTGGTTCTTGTAGCACTTCTTCCATGTATCTTCTGCATCTCCCACCTTGATCTGGATAAAGTTTGCTGAGCTACACCGATCCACTGTGCCGTCTGCGATAGAGCAGCAACCACGATCTTTGGGAGACTCCCGCACCCGGGGCATTGGTGGGGCACAATATTTGGGGTAGAAGTCAATTCTGTTCCCGTCGTAGTGGATTCTGGCATTTGTTGCAGGGGGGCTGAAGCCCGTGCGCTCGTGGCCGCTGCGCCTCCGCCCGCAATCCCAACGCACTTCACCGGTACCCGCGGGCTTCGGCGTCAGCCTCACTTCCTTGTTGCCTCTTGGGAGCCAGACGTGAGGTGTGCTCTTCATGTACACATCACCGCTGCTGCACGCGTCGCTCGTGTGCACGAAGTCACCGTTCTCGCAGCATGCTGGCGGCACCAACACTCGCTCGTAGGTGGCATGGGAGGGCTCCGAGTTTTGTGCGCAGTTGTCCGTGTCAAAGCGACTGCAGGTATGTCCCTGTGCAAAGGAGAAGTACTTGCATCTTCGCTCGGCTTCACATGCGGCCATGCAGTTTTGCAGGCTGTTCTTGTTCCCGTTCGCCTCGAAGCCGGCATAGTACCCGTGCCTTCAAACTCCGATGGAAACATAGCTGAACACGTTGGAAATGGCCTTCTTGTACGATCCAGTGGTGATGGCCACGTGGAGGTCACAGCTGTCAGCGTTGTATCGGCTGCATGTTCGACCCGGCTCGTACGAGAAGTACTTGCACTGAGGCTCTATGTCGCAAGCATACTTGCAATTCTCCAAGTCGTATTTGTAATCGTTGTCCTCCCAACCAGCGTAGTAGCCCTGATTGCAGTAGCCGACGCCCCCAAACATATACTTCTCCCGCTTCGTCTTCCTGTAGCTGATATGATACTGGTCCTTGTTGGTCTCGCAGACATCCGTGTCATAGCGGCTGCAGGACTTTCCTGGATAGAAGCTAATGAATTTGCACTTGTCTTCCCAACTGCATGCCTTCATGCAATTCTCGAGGCTGTCCTTGTTGCTGTTGGCCTCCCAGCCAGCATAGTAACCCTTCTTGCAACCACCATTCATCACATATTCGTACCATCCCGTCCACAAGGGGTGGAGGTCGTAGAGCTTCTTGTACGATGTACTGGCGCTGTCCACGTGGGTGGCGCAGCTTGTTGCATCGTATCGGCTGCACGTGCGGCCGGGCTGGTACGAGATGTACTTGCAGCGAGTCTCCATGGCGCATGCGTGCTTGCAATTGTCCAAGCTGTCCTTGTAATGGTTGCTCTCCCAACCAGCGTAGTAGCCCTGATTGCAGTAGCCGGTGCCCCACCATGTATACCTGTCCGGCTTCTTGGAATAGGTGATATGATACTGGTCGTTGTTGGTCTCGCAGACATCCGTGTCAAAGCGGCTGCAGGACTTTCCGGGATAGAAGCCAATGAACTTGCACCTTTCTTCCCGACTGCATGCCTTCATGCAATTCTCGAGGCTGTCCTTGTTGCTGTTGGCCTCCCAGCCAGCATAGTATCCTTTCTCGCAACGACCCTTCACCACACACACATAGTCACCCAAGACACCAGTCGTTTCCATGGATGTGGGACACACGGCGGAGGTGAGCTTTTTGTACGTTGTGCTGGCGCTGTTCGCGTAGATAGTGCAGCTTGTTGTATCGTATCGGCTGCACGTGCGGCCGGGCTCGTACGCGAAGTACTTGCACCGAGTCTCCGCGTCGCATGCGCGCTTGCAATTGTCCAAGCTGTCCTTGTTGTTGTTGCTCTCCCAACCAGCGTAGTAGCCCTGATAGCAGTAGCCTTTTTTGTCAACCTTCTCATACCCGAAGCCTGTTGAGCCAGCCGTTCCCATTGATGTGGCCAGCAGGGACTCACCGAAGTTTTCTTCCGTCACTTCGGCAACGTTCGGAAGGCTCCGCTGCGAGGCCTGGAAATATTCTGGGAAGGGTTCGTGGGCCAGTTCTCCAGGCTTACTATGGCTTGCTGCAGAGTTCCAGGGGTTGGGCACGGTTGGGCACAGTTGGGCAGTTTGGGAGCCTGCAGAAGCGACGGGCAAGAAGGCGTCTGGTCGGAGGACACCAGGATGACCAGAGGTAGGAGGACATACGCGCCAAGCCTGGGTTGAGGGGTTAGCTTAGTGGGTTTAAGGTGTTTAAGGTTCAAGCTTAGTCTTGATCGACGATGCGACGAGGCCCCTTGCCAAAGAAACAGAAGAAACTAGTTCTAAAGCGATGGGACATCTCGATGGGCAACAGCTGCTTAGCTGGTATGGCGATCGGTAAGAAAAGGCGGAAGATGAGAGAAAGCTATGCGACTGAGCCGAAAGCTGATGAGCACATGTGGGCAGACGGAGCATCTCCAATGGGGTGCAAGAGGGTCCATGCCCCAAGGCCCCCAAAAGAGAGCAGTTACTGCAGCAGCATTTTGGCTCCGCTTCCATCCCGCTTCAGGGCCTGCGCTCTCCATCTCCAGATGGGGCGACTCCACAGCTTTCGGCTCTTCACCTGCGACTCCACAACACCACCCATACGTTAAACCACTGCGAACACTACGTCAATACCGCTACAACCCGAGCCCTCCTAAGGCCCCTTAAAGATGCTCACGTTCTAGAGCTGTGCACGACAATCATAGGCGCAACGCATATGCACGCATGCAGCAAGTCAGCAAGGCCCACGGCGGAACCTCTCGTTCTGAGTTCTGAGCTTCTCGGTTCGGAGGACTGCGTGCAGAGAGTGCAGGAGGACCATTCCTGGACCAAAGATGACTGATGAGATATCCTAGCATTCCCAGCGAATGCACCATCACAATGTCCTTGGCGGTGAACTGTTCTTTTCACGGCCAACAACGGAAGAGCTGAAAATGCGAAACATTACAGGCATCCTCCGGATGCCTGTGTAGCAACGTATTGAGAATGCACTGGAGGCTTCACAAGCTTACATGCTATATGGTGACTGGAACTGGAACGCGCGGCATCTCGGCCCGGACAAAATGCCAGTGGGTGAGGGCTCGCCGACCCACCTGGGTCCTTGTTCGCATGTCAAAACTGGGGCCTGCATCAACTCTAGTCACTCTAGTCAAGCACAGCGACGATAAACCATTGCAGCCTTGCGGCGTACTATATATGAAGTATGGAGCCGATGCCTTCGTGAATCTTGGCGAGACGGAAGCACGGGGAAGGTACCCCAGCGCGCAACCCTCAGCCCCTCAACTCATCTTCTCCCGATTCTCCCTCAGCTTGGCCAGATGCCGCTAGGAGCGCCTCATGGCCACGCGCCTTGCCCTGTGCACTCGAGCATGGCAGAAATCGCAGGACGACTTCTGGCAGCCGTTTGGGCTGGCCATGAAGGCGCAGGGGCGGCAGCCGAGGTTGCAGCGGCGTTGAAGTGCTCGGCGTCTTGCGGCTCTCTCTTCCCTCCTTCGCTTCGCCAGCTCCTGGTCCAATTCGCCTCGCAGCAGGCTGTCATTCGCTTGAGCCGCCTCGGCCTCCGACTGTCAGGCGTCTGGAAGAAGCAGAAGAAGCAGACCCACCTTGCCTACCCTTCCCCCTCGCCGCGTGGGGAAGCTGCCGTCCCATGCCATGGGGGACCAACACTCAAGGACCCCCCTTTTCCCGCCCCTGCTGGGACCCAAGGCCAGGATGCTCCGTATTCTGCTGGCGGATCGCGTCCTCAACACGAGGGCAAGGGGCTGGACCGCCCCTTGCAACTTGTGCCCCTTCAGTGGCCGAGGCGGCTGCAGTCAAGCGCTACGCCGCTACGATTGGCAGGCAAAACCGCAGGGAGCTAAGCAACCCACATCGAAGCAAGAGACCCGAACATGTTTAAACATGTTAGCAAACAGCAGGGTAGCGACATCATTTCAATCTTGCGTGGCAGCTTGTCTGAAAAGTGTGCTGTGTCGAAGTCCGTGCCTTCCAACCCCTTACTTTGACTGCAACGCTGCAATCTTTAGGGCGACTGAGGGCGCGTCCTTGCCCCTGCGACTGCATGTGAGGCCCATCCAGCTCTGGGTTCGGGTTGTCCATGTCTTCTTTGCGAGGAGTCGGGCAGACCCCGCACTGGGGCGCCGTTGAACAGCTTACCCGACTCGAACGCAAGCTGATAAAAAGGAATCTGGCTGCCCCTGGACCAGCTAAAGCTCAAAGGCGCCTTTTGAGAGCCAAATCCGAAGGCAACGGTGATGCAAAGGACATACTTGCAAGTTTTGTACAGGGCCGGATCAGGACTGGATCTCAAGTTGGGCTGATGCGGGCTTGCAGTTGTTGAAGCTTGGCCCGTTGGCTTTGGCCGGAACGGGCTTTACGGGCAGTGCTCAACAGACCTGAAACTCATGGCACCTCTGCAACCCGAGAACCCCTTTGAAAGCCGCTCTTCGAACTGAGGAGAACCTCCGGGAAAGACTGCTCGCTCCCGTAACTCAGCTCCAAGCGAAAGCTGCACTCCCCGCTCTTTGCAGGGAGCAACTCCGGCGCACACCTCCGCAAAGCTCATGCAGCTCTAAGGGGGGGAAAAAAGGGGAAGAGAGCCGAAGAGAGCCAAGGCCGTCGGCAGAATTGTGCGACGTGTCAGCAAAGCTTGGTGGCGGTAGGACTTGCGCCCAGTCTATGGCCCATTGCAGTTGTTAAGGACCGCGGCAAACTAAGATCAGACGGCACACAGAAATATCCGGAAAACTACCACACCGGGGCGTGACCGTTGTCAAGCAGAGGTCTACCTGTTTGAGGCTGGCCATGAGGGCTGCAGTCTCGGTTTTGAGTGGGCTTAGCGAGATGTCCTTGGAGGGACTATGGAGACTACAGTCTAAAAGCTTTCCGAGCCTCAAGGGAGCTCACCTTGATTTGCGCCGAGGAGCTCCGTCACCAACACCGTCTGCACGTCCTGGCGGTGGCTGCTTCGAGTTCCAAGGGCTTCCAAAACACTCGATGCCTTTCTTCATGGCCAGGATGCATCGGAAACAACAAGGAGTTGCCAAAAAACCTTTGCCAAACTCTGCCAACTCCGACTAACCTAACAGACATGTCAAAGGCTTCACAGTGGCTTCACAACCTTGAGCCCCAAACCCACACGAGCCCTCAAGACCTGAAGGGCACATGAAAGCAGTGATGTCTCTTATTTGGCCCCGAAAGCCGAAACGAAAGATCGACGACTGTACCTTACTTCGTGCTGGCAGCGCTTGGGGTACCCCATTTTGGGTACTTCATGGAAGTTTTCTTACGAGGAGCCCTGCCCAAAAGCTGGAGTCAGGGTACTCTTGGGCATCCTGGGGTAGACGATGGATTGACGCGCATGTTCTCCAACAGCGCCATCCGCTTGCCAGTCCCATAAGCAACCAGCCGTCCATAATTTACAGCTCTTGGAGTCCATAATTGGACGTCTTAACTCGGCGATGCAGCAGTTTCGACCTCCTTGGGCGATGAATGGTGGTGCTCCTCAGGTCTTCGAAGAGGCGCTCGGCGCACGGTAGTTGAATGGAACCCAGTTAGTTCCGTGACCACGCACTGCGAGACGGAAGGGCTTCTCTCGCCGGGTGATCACGATGACAAAAGAGCAAATCTTGATACTTCCTACCCCATTCTGAACTCTGGAGGGCGTTCTGTGAGGTGTCCATCCTTCCTTCAGGCCAGTACAGCCAGACATATTGTGTCCTGTCCTTTCAAGATAATATTCCAGCAAGGGACTTGTTCCGTGGACGTCTTCGAAGATGAAAACACCACAGCCGGCCAGAATTTCACAAAGGTCAGGAGAATTTGAGAAGGGATGTGGGCACCATCATCCATGATGATATCACATCCCTCCACGTGTGCTGGAGAAACCGCGCGTCCCCTTGACTTCCGATCTCAACCTTCACATTTCCACCGAAACTCTCCCAAGAAGGTGAGAGGATTGACACAATGCTCAAAAAGAGTTTCAACTTGGATGCCGATCTCGAGCATACGTATGTCCGCCCCAGATGTTCCTCGTAAATCGGAAAGTAGTGGAGCCATTTGTGTAAACCAGGACCCTCTTTGTGTTGTTGAAGTAAGTCAAAAAAACCGCAGGGACTCTTCGGCTCTGACTGGCTTCCACAAGCTTCTGCCAGACATCGGTGTTGCGCATAAGCACCAGTGTGATGGGGAATGCGGCCCACGAGAAGCAAACACAGCAGCTTCACGTGTCTGCGATCCTCAGGAAATGCGGAAGGGTAGCATCATTGGTTGGGCCCGGAGCAGTGCGCAGTTGAAATTTGGCAGCGTTTATACTCATCTTCTTGTAAAACACCAAAAGGCTCCACAAAGACTCATACTACGCAACGTTGGCATGTCCCAAATTTGGGCTGCATCTAAACCCTAGCCCTAGACTGGGAAAACATGCCAGCAGCTGCTTCTGGGGTTGCTGTGGTTGTGGGGGTTGCTGTAGGGTTGTTGTAGAGTTGTTGGGGTTGTTATCGGGTTGTTATAGGGCTGCTGGGGTTGTTGTAGGGTTGGTGCAGGGTTTGCTTTTGATGTCGCGAAGTGCAAATGTGTTTGAGCAGAGTGAAAACCAAAGCTCTCGAGGTGCTTCCACATTTTGCCCAACTGACGCTTCTGTCTTGGAAGGCCTACCTCTTCTGACAAGCCAAACTCAAATTGGACTTGCACAACTGGAAAAAGCTGGCCATGACAAATTCCTTGCAACGGTCCTTCGAGGGAGATGAGCGGCTGTTGGATCTCCGCACAACCTCGGGGCACCAAGGGCTCGTGTTTGCTAGCCTAGCAATATAAAAAACGCCCGGGGTGCATTTCCTTTTTTGCTCGGCGAGCGACTGGCCCAGCAAACGCAAAACCTTAATTTTCTTCATGTCACTTCATATTTAAAATTTCCGGAGGAGAACCCTGTGGTTTCTTTTTGTTTTCAGTGAAACCTTTATTTTTGTATTTGTACTACAGGACAACCTCTATGTTCTCTGAAATCCTCTGTCTTATCAAATTCTTCATGGAAAAACTACATCTCCTCCACATGTCCAAAGGAACACTTCGCTATATTTATTCGGAAAAGCTCTTACATGTATTTGTTTATGTATGTTTATTTATATATTTGCTTATATGTTTAAAGTATGTTTGGTAGGTAAAAACACCCACACCCACACACACCCACACACACACACACACACACACACACACACACACACACACACACACACACACACACACACACCCACACAACCCCACACACCTACACACCCCCAGACATCCACACACCCCCACACACCCACACCCACACACCCCCACACACCCACACACACACACACCCACAGACCCCCCACACCCCGCACACACCCACACACTTCGGGATCTCCCTACACGTAGGGGAAGGCAGGATCATGGTCCATGGTGGAGCTGCCAGCTGCTATGCCAAGCCCAAGCGCACTCCCAGTTTCATGAGCTGCCAGCTGCTCTGCCAAGGCACGCTCGAATTGCCGGTACGTTTCCAGCACCAAACTGTTAGGCTCTTCGTTGGCCGCCCCCTAACAGTGGGTGGAGCGGCTTCCTGCGTACATGTTAAATGAATTCAAAACGACTGATGTGATTTGCTCCGACCCTTGGTCCAACAGGGTTTTGTGCACACACACACACACACACTCCCACAAACCCCACACCTCACACACCTCACACACCCCACACACCCCCACACCCCCACACCCCCACACACCCACACCCCCACACACCCACACACACACACACCCACACACACACCCACACACACCCACACACCCGCACACCCCCACACACCCCCACACACCCCCCCACACCCCCACACCCCACACACACCCCCACACAACCCCACACACCCCCACACACCCCCAACACCCACACCACCCCCACACACCCCACACACCCCCACACACCCCCACACCCCCACGCACCCACCCACACACCCATACACCCATACGCACGAAAAAGGCCATATGAAATGAGCGAAATGAACCAAGAGATAGGAAACTTATTCCTGATCCAAAAAGCAACAGGGAATTCCAGGAATTAAAAGAATCTGGAAAGGACGGGATTCTTCTTGGCATGACATTAAATCCAAAGAAATGCATTGGGAAAAGGTACGAAGAACTAAGAACACCAGTAAAAACTAAACGTTGCTGAACAAGAGAAAGTGTACTAGAGGATGAACAATCTTCTCTCCATCAAAAATTATTCCAGAGAAGATAGAAATTATAGCTCCTAAAGAAAGAAAAAAAGGAAAATGTGCTACAACATAATATGTATCATGTAATCCTAGATCTACTGCAGCATTTCCAAGAAAAATACCGTAGAACCACCTATAGTAAACATTAAAGAAAGAGATGTGAGCACAAGACAGAACTAATTCTAAGGTGTAATAATGGTAGATTTCCAAGATATGTAAAAACAACTAACGATTTTTGCACCAGTTGGTAGCTATAATCGTAGCACCAAACACAGTAACAGTAATAATACAATAATGCTAGTACTAGTAAAATAGTAAAAGAAAAGTCATAAGATCAACAATGGTACTTACTATAATCAATTTAATACTCACAATAATGATAACACACTAAGAATAGTAGTAATAGTAGTAACAAAAGAAAAGTGAGAATAGATATGTGAATAAAAAATAATTATACTGATAAAAAGGGGTGTTTGGGGTATTAGGGTTTGGGGTTCTTGGGGATGTTAGGGGTTTGGGGTTAATAGGGTTCTGCTGCCAGGGCAACAGCTTCCTGTTTCACTTCTACGCTCTACCGTTTTCACAACAAAGCAACTCTCAAAAACCTTAAGTAGGCTCGCTGTCGCTTGACATGACGAACGAGTGATGCATAAGGCATAAGGGGAGTCATCCCCCGAAAGATGCGGCTCCTTCATGAATTCAGCCTTAAGCCAGCGTAGCCGAGCATATCAGCTCCAAGCAAAGAACACGCTCTTTCCCAGATCGGACTTTCGAGCCCCCAAAGATTGCCAGCTTGTGGTTGTTTCGTTCTTGCTTTTGATGTCAAAATAAAAGCACCGACACTCCATCGGCTCGCGAATCAAAAGCTCATCCTGGCTGCGACCTTCACGGCAGACGGGTTGCAACAAAATCTGATACAAGGGACACCACGGCGATGGAGTAGCCAGGACTCTGGACCCTAAGCCCTGATGCAATAAGAAAATAAAAACAATAACGATAAAAACAATAGTATTCATAATAATACATGATCTAGAAATACAAAACACAATTGATAGTAATATGAATAGGAATAATAATAACAATAATAATATATTCTAGTAATAGTAATCATGATAGCAACACAAATAATTTTAGTAAGAATACAAATAATAATCGAAACAATAGTACTCATAATCAGAATAGTAATACTAGTACTAATGGTAACACTACTGGTAGTAATGACGTCATAGTAGTAACGATAACAATAATAACAGTAATAACAACCAAAATGAAAATATTAATAATATAACAAGAAGAAAAAATAATCGTAATTGTTCTGGTAATCGCAAAAACAGAAAATCGTAATAAGACAAAATAATAGCAATCGTAATCATAACAATAATCATCGTCATAACATAATGGTAATAATAGTAATCGCAGTAATAACCGTAAAGAAACACATCAAGAGCGGCGTGCCGGAGCGATCCCTCTGCTTGAGGTGCAAAACTTGCACCCCTAACTCAGGAAGATCTAAATCCTAAACCCCTAAGCCTTGAACGTTGCGGTACATCGCAATGCCCTTACTCCCCAAGTCCTGAACTTCTGGCCTTAAACAATAACGCCCTCGAACTTTGTATCTCGCTGCAGTCGCTTCGAGACAGGAAATGCTTTAGTTGGTTCTTTCATTTCTTTTCGTTCCCTTCTCGCGTCTCTCGGCAGCCTAGGGATAATTTTTTCTCCCTCCATAACTCACCCATATATATATATATATCTCTCTCTCTCTCTCTCCCCCTCCCCCATAACTCACCCATATATATATATATATAACATGCTTGATTAGCACCCGAGTGTGAAACCAAGATGGTCTCCAGAAGTTTAAACATAGCCATGGACGCAAAAAGTGTAAAGCCAAACCGGTCGGCAATGGGTTAACGCGTAACCGTCTGGACGCGCCAGGGGATTTGCCAGCGTAAACCACGCGGGCGCGCCAGCGCAAAATCAGAAAGACTGCCAAAGGTTGAATAAAACAAAAACACAGTGCCAAGCAAGAAAGCGAAAACTGCCGCCGAGGCTTAATTCAACATAACCGCCCTGGCGCCAGCCTTTTTACTCGTGCGGCTCAAAGCTTCTGGCAGTCCTCGAGAAGCACCATAAACCGCAGCTGGACCTCCTCGTAGACACTGTAGGCGCGCACGCGTAAAACCAAGACGCACCACATGTGAGCACATGTACGCAAAGGGCTTAGCGAGTGACCACGCGATGCGCAAGGCTGCCGGCAATGTGTAAGACGTCGTGGAACATATCCACGCGGATAGCCCCAAGACTCAAACCAAACGGTCGCCAATGGTTTGTCACACAACCACCCACACGCACCGAGCGCAAAAGCAAATGGTCGCCAATGGTTTAAAACATATCCAGATGCGCCGCGCGTACGCCAAAACGGTTGCCAATAGTTTGAATCACGCCGCCCAGACGTGCTACATGTAAAACATGGACACCCCCGCGTGCCATGAGCATGACACATGTTCACACATGACCACGTGGATGTGGCAAGTGCAAAAAAAAGCTTGCCCATGGTTCCAACATAAGTGCCAAGCCTAAACGACGCGGATGCGCCAAGTGTAAAACCCGACAGGCTGCCAACAGTTCTAAACAAACCCGCGCGGATGTGTGCCAGGTTGTAAAAAAAACTTGCCAATTAGTTCTAAACATAACAGCGAGGATGCGCAAGTGTGTAAATCGAAAAAACACAGGTGTGAACTGCAACCACGCGCAACGAGTAGATGTCTAGAACAGAAAACTCCATGTAAAGATGCTTCTGTGTCTTGGAAGGCCTGAAACATCGTAAATTACCAGTGTTTTTTTCGACACCTGAGCTGAACACACGCTGTCACACCTTCAAGACATGCCTGACTGGGTAGAATCGACTAGGACTTGAGTCCAAACAACCGTGCGCCAAAACGGAACATTCTGGACCTGGCCGCCATCGCACACAACCCGTGGTAAAACGGCAAACTGCCCGGACCTCCCCATGTTTGGGTCTCAAGGGGACCAAGGAGCTGAACCACATCCTCAGTCACACGGCACTTGGACCCCGTTTGGCCAAAGTTAAATAATATCTGGGTGCCACAGTCGCCTCAACTCCGCAAGGCATCACAAGTTACCATGCAAGACGATGTTCTTCTACCTTGCAGTCACGCAGGAAAGACTTCTGGATTTTCTGGCCGATTGGAACCGTTCTTTGCGGTCGAAAGAAAGAGTTGCAGCAAGCTGAACACATGTGACTTACGATCTGCTACCTGGGTCCCTTTGCAAGGCTCGACGCGGGCAAGACGGAGTGTCAAGGCTACCTGAAGAACCCCCAGAACTGCCCAAGCCCACGAAAATTGCAATGAAGCTGCGCTCCAAGCCAGAGTGCCAGATTCAATGTCAGCTTCCAAGCCTTGTCGACATTCTGGCTTAAGGACTAGGTGTCTACATTGGGTTTAGGGCTTTAGGGTTTAAGGATGGGGTCTGGGTATTCCAACAAGCGTTGACCTAAGCCGCCGAGCAATGCACGTGGCCTGCGGCGGCCCAGGAGTGCTTCGATCCGCCACACCCGCAGGCACGCAAGAGCGAGGCGTGCCTCCATTGCCAGCGCGCCGGAGCCCCTGCAGGAGACATGATGGGCCTTCAAGATCTTGAGCGCCCCATGTTTTGATTTGTGGGATGCGATGATGCAGTGAAGAACAGGCCGTAGCAGGGTCGTTCTTGGTTCTGGATTTTGAGCCCAAATCTTCCACGCCGCCGGCATCGAGCCAAGTGCTTTTCACTCTCGGACCTCTTGCACGTTCCTGCACCATCTCCCTTCTCTTTTTGGCTGTCTGCGCCCTGTCTCTTCCAACTCTGCAGCAGCTCACGGTCTACGACTGACAAGATTTGCCGCTTCATCGACTGTTCAACCCGTCGCAGACTACATGAGTCTCATGCTTCTTGCACGGATTCCATTGGGACTTGCCAAGGTTCCAGTACTCCTGAACCACAGGCTGAGAACAATGCCCACGCTGCACTGTGTTTGGCTGATTTGTCCTCAAGGCCTCCTGCTGACTAAAGAGAACTCCGCCCGGGCACGCTCAGACTGGCACGATGAACCGCCCCATCTTTGGCGATGGCCCAATTGATTGGATCAGCTCTGTAGCGCCACGCGCCATCTGCGCAAAGCTCTTCACGGCTCGCGGGAACGTCTGGAACTTCAACAACAGTTGCTCCTCGCGAAGCTCTCACGACGGCGCGATCGCGATCTGCCAGTCATGAGTACTCGACGTTATCTACACCGTCAGCTATCCACATTCAGCTCCAAGCAAAAAGCCACAACAGTCACTAGACACACCTAAACCAAGTCGCTCCAGACACGGAACAAACATCTGTGGCTCCTACTTCCAGCTGAGATTTGACCTGGGACGACTCTTCGGCAACCTCCAGGACAACGAGGACTACGATGCTGCGGCAGTGGCTTGAGTGTGAGCCCGGGGGGTGATGCTGCCGAAACTGCTGCCGGCACCTCCTCTTGTATCTTGACTCATGTCTCCTTAGTTGTACACATAAGCGGAACGCACTGGTCGTCCAACTGTTGGGGATGCCCCGATGTACTGAGCTGCACTCTCATGACCAGCACTGGCCTGCTTCGTTGGACGGTGTGGGAGGGAGGAGAGGGAGTGGAGGTGAGAGAGGCAGCGAGGGAGACAGTGCTCGAAGCCTTGAAGCCACAACACAAGCGCAGCAAGCCAAAAGCAAATGCGTTCTTCAGCCGCGCCTACTTGCATTCAGCGTTCTTCCTTTCGGAAAACGCAGAAGGAGAGAATTCAGCATCAGTGTCAGTGCAAGTGTGGACAGCGAGATCAAAGCAAGACCAAACGCAGTCTTCAGCCGCGAAAAGAGATTCGCGCAGCCTCCGGTCGCCCATGTGTATTGGGCTGTCTGTGTTTCGCTACGGTTACAGCGTGTGAGCAGATCAAAACAAATCTCAAAATAGTCATGGATTTAGATTGGCGTTGGCTATGTTCGATTTCTCTTTCCGTTTGTTTGCGTCAGAAGGAAGAGCTATAAGAGCCCCAAGACGTCTAGCAGCATTTGCGACGTTTCGCAGCAATTCAACAACATTTTTCCGCCGGCTAAATGCATTCGCGCAGCTGCCTCTTTGCCAAACCACAATTGACCTGAACCCGCGCCGAAAACATAGAGGCCCTGGACACAGGAAACCAAAGCGCGAATGCACTTTCCGCCCGTTGCATTCGCACATCGCCCGGTCGTCCACGTCACTTGGCTTGTCTATGCTTCGTTGCAGCGTGTAAACAGATCAAAACCAAAACCCAAAAGACAGAAATAGATTGGTGTTTTGCGACCAATCACGATCCCACATGCATCCCGGGGCACGCCAAATGCATTTTTCGTCGCTCGAAATGGCAGCGGCTGCCCGGCGTGTTGAAGCCTGTGTTCATGAATTCTTCGATTCACTTTTTCTCGACTCTCAGTGTGGGATTGTTCCTCAGTGTGGGGTTGTTGAACATGTTGGGGCGCTCAAAAACTTTGGGGCTTTCAGCAACCTTTGGCCCGAGTCTTGGTCAAAAGCTGAGCGTGTTGGGATACGTCGGGCATTTCATTTTGGTGTCCTGCATCCGGGGCCTCTGGGGTCAGGTCTATTGCGGTATGAACTACGCGAATGCACTTAGCGGCCTTGGGCAATCCACACGGGCATACAACACGACGCGCTGTCAACTGCGAAATTGCAGAACCAATGGTCAGTCCCAGCTGAGCCTGGACAATGCCCAAGTGGCGGGCAAGGTGCTTGCATGACCGCATGGCACTATGAGACAGACTCCACAAATACTTCACTGGGTATGGGACACAAGTTCGAAAAGCGTAAGCAAAAATCAGAATGTGCTGGTATCCGGTTGTATGGTCGCTGACTCGTTCGCCAAGCTCTTTTACAAAGCGGTTCGGAATACAGGTAGTGACTAAGCTTTGACTAAACATGCGGGTACTGTCGTGAACGCCACTCAAAAACTTTTGTGCTGGAAACTGCAGCAAGCCCAAGTAAAACATTGCACCGTCATGCACGATGTGGCAAATGCATGTCCCAGTCCATTCCATGACACTCTTAACCACGCTTGCGCTGAAGTTGGGCGGGTCAGTTTGACCGATGCTCACTGCAACGGCGACAAAGGCCCACTCAACATTCCTTAAAAGCCCGTCGGAATAACCGAGGGAAACCCACGCCTTCGTGGGGAAATTGCCATTGAACATTATGTTCTATATTCTGTACTTTATTCTACATTCTATAGTCTATATTCTTTCTTCTATATTATGTATTACACATGTACACTTTTGAAATTTATTTCTTGTTCTTTACTATATAATATATAATACGAATAAGAACAACTATAACAAGAACAAGAACAAGAACAAGAATAAGAATTATTTTACTTCGAACATCCCCACCTTAGGGGTTTGGATTGTGTGGGCACTGCAGGGTCTCCGGGGTTGGGCACTCCAGGGCACTCCAGGGTCTCTGGGGTTGGGCACTCCAAGAAGTCTCTGGGCACTCCAAGAAGTTTCTGGGGTCGGGCATTTCAGGCAGTCTCTGCATGTGGGCACTCCAGGCAGTCGGCACTCCAGGGAGTCTCTGGGGTTGGGCACTCTGGGGTTGGGCACTCTGGGGTTTGGCACTCCAGTTGGGCACTCCAGGGTCTCTGGCGTTGGGCACTCCAGGCACTCCAAGAAGTTTCTGGGGTTGGGCATTTCAGGGAGTCGCTGGGGTTGGGCACTCCAGGGAGTCTCTGCGGTTGGGCACTCCAGGGAGTTTCTGGGGTTGGGCATTCGAGGGAGTCTCTGCGGTTGGGCACTCCAGGGAGTCTCTAGGAGTAGACCAGGCGAGGAGAAGAGTTCCAGGAGAAGAGTTGAGCTTAAATTCTAACAACCCCACACCGAAGGTGGGGAATAAGAATAAGAATAAGAAGAAGAAGAAGAAGATTGCTAATACTATTGATATCTATATATTCATTATGATATTCTATATGCTATATCGTGGACTGGTCTGGGCGCTTATTTTCCTCGAGGGCACAGGGGACACGACCGAAAAACTGGAAAACACAGGGGAGGGCACGGCCGAAAAACGGGAAAACACAGGGAAAACATGGGAGAAATAGGGAAAGCATAGGGACAACGTAGGGAAGACATAGGGAAAATGTAGGGAAGACGTAGGGAAACCTCCCCAAAAAGGGAAAACATAGGGAATGCTGTGGAAGCCTTAAACCCGACTAAGACTGAACGGTCTGAAGTTTGAGTGAGTGAAGGCTGTAGAGTTCGATTGTCGGGTGTTGTGGTTCTTTTAACCATGGACGAAACTTGGCGCGATCCACACGCTTGTCGTTATCTACAACAAGCCAGGCATGTAGATCGCACCAGGTCTTGTCCATCGTGGTTGTTCCAAAAAAAACAATGGACAGAACTTGGCGCGATCTACGCCGCTTTTTTCGATACCTAAAAAAGCTAGGCGCGCAGATCGCACGAGATTTTGTCCATCGTGTCTTCTAACGGGGGACAAAACTTGGTGCGATCCACACGCTGCTTTTCGCTGTTAGGTTTTAGTGGGTTTTCGTCAGGTTTTGGTGGGGTTTGTCAGGTTTAGTAGCTCGATTCAAGACCCCCCCAAACAAAGAACACGGGATGCTTGTCCCTGAAAAAATCGTAGAGGCACTGCATAAGAGACCTAAATCAGGGGGCTTCAACTACAGGGCTGGAGACGAGGAGAACCCTCTTAAACCCAGAGCCCTCGCTACAACCTTTCTTCTGAGCGCCCGGCTTGTGAGGTCTCCGGATTCTTGCGCCTTGCTGAAGCCTTGCGAGCCACTGGGCGCAGATGGGAGCAGGCTGACGACGAGAATCCGAGGCCCGAGCCAGTTAGGACGTAGGGATGCATAGGGTGTTTAGGGTTTGGGGGTTTAAGGCATGGATTGGGCAAGGGGAAGGAGAGGCGTCTTCACCCTCGCGGTCCCAAGGGGATTCAACTTTGCGTTCGATCTCGGATGGATTCCTCTGCTCTCGCGAAGTTCTCACCTCCGAATTTTCTGGTTCCTTGAGAGCTTTGAGGGATGCTTGGTCTGCGTGCCTCTGGGGCCCAACACAAGAGCGTTAGCACGGCAGGGAAAACTTAGGGGGTCTAAATGTTTATAATGTTCATAGCAAGTTATCAAACTTGATATTGTTTGATTTAACACCGATGTAGCTTTTGTGAACAAAAACTGTCCATGTTCCATGCGTTTATACAATCTTTGTTCAGGAGTCAGCGGCCGAACCTTACATGCATGTTGTGAACCCACAAACCCCCCCCCTCCCCCTGCCTCCACTATGGGCTCTCGTGATGTGGTCCTGGACAGATCAGCGCCCCAAATCCAACAAACTTCTACGAACTCTTTTGGGGGAGGATTGCAGAACTGTGTGAAACTGAACTTCGCCAATTCGGTGCGTGACCCGTCGTGCGCCTGCCCACCACGCTCCGTAACAGACAAAAAGAACCCAAATGAAACACACTGCTTCCCTCTGGCAATTATTTGATAATGGCTTCGGTCTACGTCCTTTTGTAGGGCTGCCAGTCCATGTAAAGGATCGAAGCATAAGGGCTGCCCGGTAAAGGTTTCACGCTTGGAGAGCGGCTGTAGCCGGTATAGAGGTTTCAGCACTTGGCGCGCCCCGCTGACCTCTAAACCCTACACTCTCAACCCTGAACCGTTTGTGCCCACCCTGAACCTTGAACCCCTTGTAGGCTTCGTGACCCCAAGCCGCAGTAGCTGGATCACGCCCTGAAACCCTTAGGCTAGTTTGCTCAGAGGACCAACATCAGAATCAGGACAAGCCCCCTTCCTGCCTCCCAATGCGGCAGCCACTGCACCCACAACGCCCACCGCGGCAATGGCGCCCTCAGCCTGTTGCGAAAGGCTAGGGGTCAGGCTGGTCTGGTCTCGCTGTGGAGTCTTGCTATCGTCACGGCCAGCGAGTCATCGCATCTCTCTTTTCCCGATGCGGCGCTTGCATCACACCTTGGGTCTGGCCGTCACGGCCGAGCTATGTACTGCTAGCTCCGAGTTTGGACTCTATGCTGTCCCAGGGGCATAACCTTTCTGCGGAAGGGCCACTATGCAATGGGCTCTCAAGACAGCCTTCTCCCATGAAGCCTTCGTGGCCCAGGAAGCTGGTCTTGCGACAAGCCTGGAGCCTGCAAGGTGTCTTTGGCCCTATCCAGGTGAATTCCCAAAAACTGCAACGCGAATTCTGCATTAAACGGCGTCAGCAGGGTGTCTTTGCCGGAGCTGAACGTGCAGCACCACAAGCTTCACCCGCCGAAGCGCACGAGCCCTGAAGCAGGGCCACGGTCTCAAACCGGACTTAGCCGGAGTGAACAAAACTTGCTGTACCTGCCCGGACTTAGCCGGAAGAACTTGTCACTTGGAGCTTCTCCAAGCATCTCTGCAAACCTCGACTACACAGCCTCTCCAAGGCCTCGAGGTCTGAGTCAGGAAGAGGTTGCCAAGTGGAATTGAGTCATGAGCCATGTCTATTATGTATTTTGTGTGTGGGGCAGGCCCTTAGGCGGCCATTGCAACCATTTTCACGAAGTGGCCGTCCAGGCTCAACAGCTCGTCGTAGGTGCCCGATTCGACGAGCCGGCCGCCGGACAGCACGAAGATCTTGTCGGAGTTCCGGATCGTGGAAAGGCGATGCGCCACCGTGATCGTAGTCTTGCCCACCCTGGCCTCTTGCATGGCCTGCTGCACAAGCTGCTCAAAGACGGAGTCCAGAGCCGAGGTCGCCTCGTCCAGCAGCATGAGCCTTACTCTGCTACTGCTACTTGGGGTAGAAGCGGGGGAAAATACCCATACTATTAATGCCCCAATTCTCTTTACACATTCCATGGCAAAGGCACTCGGGCTTCCGCAGCAGGGCCCTGGCAAGTGCGCAGCGCTGCTTCTGGCCACCGGACAGCTTCCCCCCGCGCAGGCCCACCCGATCCGTCCACTGCACGGCGCCCGTGAGGGCGTAGTCCATGTGGGCGGCTTTGGCGGCTTCCAGCACCTGGGCCTGCGTTGCCTCGGGGCAGCCGTACTTCACGTTCTCCTCCAAGGACAGGTCGAAGAGAACGGGCTCCTGGCTGACCATGCCCACCTGGCGCCGCCACCAGGCCACGTTCAGGCTCCGCAGGTCGGCACCTCCGACATGGATGGAGCCTTGCTGGGGGTCGTAGAAGCGCTGCAGCAGCTGGATCACCGTGGACTTGCCACTGCCCGAGGAGCCCACCAAGGCAACTGACTGGCCCTTCTGGATCGTGAAGTTGAGCGCCCTCAGCACGCGGACCTCGGCTGAGACGAGTCTCCGCATGTGTCTTCGCATGACATCGCCCTGCTACTGAGAGTCGTCTTTGCTCAGGCACTTCAGTGGTCCTGTGGTTTGTGCAGCTGTGTGCTCTGCTTCCCGGCGTCTGTTCGGGGGCCTCTCATGTTGTTGATACCGGCTCAGAAAGGATTCAGCAAACTCATTCTTGGGGGCATTCTCTCAGGTTCGGCTCGACTGCTTTCCCCCAAGTCCCGTGTTCATTGCGCTGCATGATTGTATCTGTCTTTCTGGCTTCAGTGTCTCTCCCATTGCATACTCTGGGCACCGAGTGCCTGAACATCTGTGAGAGCTTGCGATGCCCAGTGCTCCACCCCGCTTTGGCAAGTTCCACGCGGTAAATCTCGACTTTTCCAGCGGCTTGTTCGCCTCGCTGAGTTTTGCTACTCGCCAGTCATGTCTAACGCTTACCTTTTTTTGTTTTCCTTGGGGGAGACAGCTGTCCAAAAAAAGGCAGCAGCCGAATGTTTCAGGCCTCAGAGAAGCCTCTGCGAGGCCCTGCCTCTTAAGAGCCCTCTCAGGCTTTAAGGGCTTCTAAGGGGTGTCTGGACACACATGTTCAAGCCCCGAGGCCCCCTAAAGAGTTGGAATGTTCCCCCCTTGTACTAGCAGTCCTTCATTGGATTTATAGTCGGGGGTGTACGATATAATCCCTATGAAGGACTATCTCACGGTGCAGTTCAGAGGCTTTTGATGCAAAGCTTTCCGGAAGGCAATGCCACAACATGTTCACTGGAAAGGGCTGGGGCAAGCTTTACTTAAGATGCACTTGTGGATACGGAGAGCCCTTCACTCCACCCGAGCGCCCGGCCTCTGGGCGGTGCGGGTACCAGAAGCGCACGCCCCGGAACTCGATGGCCCCATCCCCGAGGCTCTCGACTTTTCCCGTAACCTGCGTGGCATCCACCTTGGAAGACTGGTCGATGAGGCGGAAGACCTCCTTGGCCGCCACCTGCCCGGAGGCGGCATCGGGGATGTGCTGCACAATCGCGGTGACCGACTGCACGGCGAAGACCACGCAGAAGAGGCTAAACAAGCAAGAGAGGGCGGGGGAACGCTTCAAGCACGCAACCGCACAGAAAGCCGCACCAAAACACTGCAGCTGCAGCGCCTCTTTCTGACTTCTCTTCTAAGGCTTGTTGATTGCACGCTTGGAGCACTCGGACTGCGTTCTGTACACGACGACATGCCTACTCAGCTTCAGTCAAGTCATCATCCGTAGTGTCCGGGATGGCCTCCGCAGCGTTGGAGAAGACACTTGTTTTAAGTGCTCCCGCTGACATCTCATTCATGAAATCGTTCTTGGACATCGCAGCCGTCTCTGCGAACAGACCGATAAGGTGCGGCAGGGCGGCAGCGCAATAAATCTCCCGTGTCTTCTGGCGTGCTCCTAAGAGCAGCTCAGGCTCGTTGCAGAGCATGAGGCGATGTACCCTGCCCTCGAAACGCTTGGCGTAGAACTCCGAGGAGAGCAAATGGATCTCCAGGACCTCGACGAGGGAAAGACGTGGCTCCACAGCTAACATTTCCACCTGATACCGACACAAGCGTTGACCCATGCATGTGGAACGAGTGCGGCCGACCTTGTAGTAGGCGACCCCGTCAGCATCCACAGCTTTCAGCAGGTGGACCATGAAGTACAGCGATTTCTCGAGCACTGCTTGGGCTTCCGAATCCAGGGCATTGAGACATAGAGTATGCATGCCCGTGCTCGTCAGTGGAGCATGAAACCTCCGCAATTGCATCTCGAGCTTGCAGATTTTCTCTGTCATGGAGGTCCGCTTGGCCGATAGACCGCTGGGGTTGTCCAACCATGTCGGCCTCCCGTACTTCGTGTTCGGCTTCCATAGCGACTTCGAGAGCACTTGGTTCGCCAACCATACCACCCAGGCACATGACCGAATCATGCTGAAGGCCTCCGTGTTGTCGAGAAGGGATCCACGTCGCATGTGGTGTTGTCGGCTGGTTCGACATGCATGTGTTTCTGGGACTGGCTTTGCCTTCGGCTTCGGATCCTGATTCTCTTTGTCGGTCTCCGGAAACTTCCTTGCCTTTGGCTTCGGAACCTGATTCTCTTTGTCGGTATCCGGTAACTTCCTCTTCTTGTCTTCGAGTGGCTCGGGGGGCATTGTCTCCAAGTTCTGCTTCTGCAAGCGCATCTTGTTGATCTCATTGCTTAACTCAGCAATGGTGCTCATCTGTTGCTTGATGATTGTAGCATTGTGCTCGATGGTGTTGTTTTGCTTGGATTCTACCCGTGCCTTGGTCAAGGACTGCAAAGAGTGCATCAGGGACTCTGCCTTGTTCGCATCGCAGCCTCCACTCGCAACTTGTTCCATAGTCTTGACAGTCAAGTCGTTGAATGCCTGGCTCTCACAAGAAATCCCCAATCCTTGAGAAGGGCCTGGCATACTCGCGTCCGGCATGTCAAGGCTTACCGCGAAAGGAGACGACGACATCACTGAGCTCATATGGCTACGGCTTCTTCTGATAAGGCAATTAGCATAGCACATTCCTCAGACGACGGCAATACACGCAGATTCCATTATTGACCCCCCCTCCCTGAGCCGGGCCCCGGCCTCTGGAGCACCTCGCGGGGCTCGAAGCCCCAGTTCTGGATGCACACGGCGCTCATCCAGAAGCCTGCCAGGAAGATCAGCTGCACGAGGCCCAAGTTCAGGCCCAGGGACAAACCGAGCCTCCAGGACTTCCGCGAGCTGAGCTCCGTGAGCTTCTCCAGGGCTTCACTGACGACCTCCAGGGTCTTCTCCTCGGCATTCAACGCCTTCACGGTGCGGATGGAGGTCAGGGCCTCGGAGGTGGCCTTCCCCGCTTTCCCGTAGTGCTCCAGGCGCGCCGGGTCCAGCCTCGCCACGCACTGGGCCACCTTGAGGCCCAGGATCCCGAAGATGGGCATCAAGCAGCAGAGGACCGAGGAGAGCTCCCAGCAGCCGTAGAAGCTGAAGAGGAGGCTCACAACGCAGGTGAAGAGGGCGGCGGCGGAGTTTCCGAGCTGGATCCCGAGCATCTGCCCCACCCGGCTCATGTGGCTCTCCAAAGACACCAGGATGCTGGCCGTGTGATTCTCGGGGGCGTCGAAGAAGGACATCTCCATGCGGATGGTGCTGCTGAAGGCCGCCTTCCGCAAAATCAGGCACACCGTCTCCTGCACGAAGGCGAAGGCGGAGTTCTGGCAGAGCACCGCGAGCCCGGAGCCCAAGCCGACGATCACGAGGCCGAAGACGGCCTTGTCGAGCGTCGGGTACATCGCCTCGAGGCTGCCCACCGCGGCTTCGGAGAGCGACACCACGGCGGAGTTGAAGAAGACGGCTTCCAGGGGCATGGCCGCCGCTCCCGCCATGACGATGAAGCCGGAAACGGGCCAGATCCACCAGTACCCACCTTAGAGGCCAATTTGGCTTTCTGTTCACTAAGGTTGCCTCCGACTCAGCATGGTAGCCCTTGAAGGAATCTTCCAACTGTGGTTTGGGGGCTTACCCGTCCGAGCAACGCAGGAAATTGTTTCGGTGGGATGAATACGGAGCCCCCCCTTCCCCGCTTTCACCCCCCCTCCCCCCAGATCTGAGCCTCTAGGGCATCTGGAGCCCTCCTTGCACGCTCAGGCCACCCAGTCATTCGTATGATATCACAAGCTCCAGAACACAATGCCCACAACTAATCGTATCCTCTGGTTCGTATGCGATATCATGAGATGTAGAACACAAAGCCCATAACAAGTCGTACCCCCTTTCTCATATATGATTTCATACGATGCGGAACCCAATGCTCGTAATAATTCGTACCTACGAGACACTGATATCGTAAGATACCGAACCCCAAGCAGGATTTGCCGTAGTAAACTTTAGTGTCCCACATGGCAATTCTCACGGGGAAGCAGGATTTGCTTTTGCCACCCAGCAGTTCTCAAGGGGAAGTAGGATTTGCTTTCGTGTCCCACCAGCAGGATTTGCTTTAGTGTCCCACCCAGTAGTTCTCAAGAGAAAGTCACATCACATAACTTGGTGTTTTTGACAAAATGGGGGGGCGAGCGGGGGGGGGGACCCCCTGACACAAAACCGAGTGCAACATCACACGGCACACCACCCGCCGAAAAGAAAGCCCAAGGCGCCCATCATGCCCAGAAGGCGGCACCAAACCTGGGAAGTGCCGGCTTTCCGTCCCGCGCTGCTCAAGTCCGACATCTGCGTCTCCAGGTGCGCCTCACATGACTCCGCTGCGTTCGCTGCTTTCTTCTCATCCTGCTCCTCCCCGTGTCGCTTCCCCTGGTCTCGTGACTTCCAGTCAGAGTCGGGAGTGTCTTTCTCGTCCTGGTCTTCCTCCCCGTGGCTGTCCTGCTGCAGCTTCGCCATGTTGTAGTAGTGGCCCTTCATGTCCATCAACTCCTCGTGGTTCCCTTGCTCGCAGCAAGAACCATCCTTGAGCACGTAGATCGTGTCCGAGCCCATGATCGTTGTCAACCTGTGGGCAACAGAAATCGTGGTGATGTTGCGACCCATGAGGGTGTGGGCGGAGTCGATAGTTGCCTGCACCAGGCGCTCAGACTCGTTGTCCAAAGCCGAGGTCGCCTCGTCCAGGAGCAAGACTTGGGGATTCTTTGCCAAGGCGCGCGCGATGGCAATCCGCTGCTTTTGCCCTCCTGACAGCAAGCCACCTCCTGCGCCCACAAATGTGTCCATCCCGTCCGGGAGCTCACTCAAGGTGTCATAGATTTGCGCAGCCTTCGCAGCAAGGATCGCCTCCTCATCCGAGATGGAGTTGTCCAAGCCTTTGAGGTTCTTCATCGCGGTGGTGGCAAAAAGGACGGGCTCCTGCCCGACATAGCCGAGAAGCTTGCGCCAGGCCTTGGTTGGCACCTGGCACAAGTGGACTCCATTTACCAAGACCTCGCCAGCACTCGGGTCGTAGAAGCGCTCGAGGAGCTGGATCGTCGTGCTCTTGCCACTCCCACTTTCCCCCACAAGCGCCACCTTCTGGCCCTTCTCCACCCGGAAGCTCAAGCTGTTGAGGACCCACCTTTGCCTCCCCGGGTACTTGAAGCTCACCTTCCGGAACTCGATGCTGTCGACCTCCCACAGCTCGGGCGGCAGCTCCGCGTGCGCGTAGAGGGGCCCCTCGATGTCGTTCTGCGCCTTCAAGGCCATGACCTCCTTCATCGCCTGGGCAGACACGGCGGCTTTGGCCATGACCGAGGCGAAGCCGCTGAAGGCGCTGAGCCCCGAGACGCCCACCATCATCGAGATCATCACGGTGATGATGCGGCTGGGCTCCAAGCCGTCGTCGTGCTCCGCCATGAGGACGTGGCCGCCGAACCAGAGCGCCAGCGCGTAGAGGCTCGGGTAGAAGAAGTTGAGGACTCCCCAGGCGGCCCCGATCTTCGTCCCGGAGCGGATGCCACCCACCTTGGCTGGGAGCAGCTCCCTCTCGAAGCGCGCGACCTCCTTGGCCTCCCCTCCGAAGGCCGCGACGGTCCGAATGGCCATCAGGGACTCTTCCGCGACCGCGGAGGCCTGGGCAAAGTTGGCGTGCTGCAGGGCCGTGAAGTGCTCGATCTCCTTGCCCATGTAGTGGCCGGCGCACATCAAGATGGGCATCACGGCACACACCACCAGTGCCAGCTCCCAGCCCTCATACAAGGCCAAGGACAAGCCCGTCACAAACTGGGCCAAGCCTGTTGGTTAGTAGGGAATGAGGGGATGAGGCACCCTCTATCTCCCTACATATACCCTTTAAGGGATTCTATAGGGTGCCTCACTCCCTCAGTCCCTACTAACCAAAACAGCAAGAAGCTGGCGATCAGGTACCCCAGCGCCGAGGACATGAACAGGTAGACGTTCGCGGAGTCGCTCTCCAGCTTGGCGGCCACTCCTGCGGGCTCATGCTCGTCGTACCAGCAGACCTTTTTGGGCAAAGACAGATTCGCAACAGGCCATATGACATATACTAACCCCAAGCCTACATCTTTGAGGCAGGGAGGCGCTTGAAAGGACACCCATCTCAAATCACTTTCCGGCCCGAGGAACATTCAAGGAAAGCAGCGATTCCACGAAACCGCGATGCCAGCGCAGGGCCTGCTTTGCGGCGGCCCAGGCCAAACAAGTCTGCCAAGCGAAAGCCAGGCAGAACTGGATAGCTGCCAAAGCGCCAATCTGAGGGCTTCTAAGGCTTCTAGGATTCTAGGGGGCCATTGAGCGTAGGGTTTCGGAGGAGTTGAGGAGTTCCCAACTTCTGGGGCTCCTAACAGGTTCAAAGGTGGGGCATGGGGTTCCGTGAACCAAAGCTCCCTCTTCCAAACCATTCCCTTTTTTTCTAAACCCCTTCCAACCTTTCCAAACCAAATTGTTGGTATATAACCCCCCATTGCAGGGGTTCGAAGAAAGCTTTAGGTCTCGAGTTTCATGTTTTCGTCATTTTCGCGTTTCGTAAGATTGTACAAAAAACACACATCAACATTTTGCGATTCTGTGTACTCTTTTTGGTTGTGCGGCCAACAATGCTGTAAATACCAGCCTTTTTCTTCCTGTTCCTGACGATGCGTTGTGCTTCCACGCCAAAAAAGCTGCTAGTACAGGCCCCAAGACAAGACATGGATGGTCGGGCAACATGGACATAATCGACATAATCATCTCTCCAAAGAGAAACGCGAATGTTGGTATGTAACGGATGCACGTGTGTGCCAAGAACCCACCGTTGAGACCAGCTCATACACTCAACCTGGATTCCTTCACCAGTAAGCCCTTACCTTTCATGAATCCCTGAGCCTTTGGTACGAAGAAGGCTTTCCCTTCCAAGAGCCCGTATTTCCAAATGGTACCAGCTCTTATGGGACGGTCCTTTGTCTAGTTCTTGGTCTTCGTGCGGTGGGACATTTGGTTTAGATTTATCTGGGGTTTTGGATCACTTCTCAACTGTCTCACCCTTGAAGAAGACCCCTTAACATTCAGACCCAGCCCCAGATGAACCATCTCCTCTTGGAACTTGGGAGAGCCTTTTGTCAATAGCATTACTGCCTCAACGACCTTTCGAAATAAAGGTTTGGGCTCTTACTGGCTGGGACTGCAAGGTCGCACGCGTGATGTCATGCAGCATCCTGTATAAGGAGGGGGTTCCGGGTTTAGGGTTTAGGGTTTCGGGCTTAAGGTTTAGGGTTTAAAGCTTCGGGTTCATCTTGAGGCGCGCCTTGATGAACTCGGGCGTCATCGCATCCAGCTCTTGCGCGTGGTCTGCAAGCGCCAAGGTGGTGATGCTCTCCCCCATGAACAATGCGATTGCGGGCGTCGCTACACCCTGAGCGACAGCGAAAATGACCCCGAAGGTTAGAGCGACCTTCTCGCAGCATTTCAGACGCAAGGCTTCCACACTTTCGCCGCCGCGCGCGGCTTGGCTTTTGCAAGGCTCCACACCTTCCTGCCCTGTCTTCCCAGCTTCAACATCACCATTGGCCGGCCCTCGTCCTAAAAGGACAGGCAGCTGCTTCTCAAATGAGTCCGACTGCCGCATCTTGACGACCATGGCTTAAGAGGATGAGAACGAAATGGGCCTGGATGTCTCTCAAACACAAGCTGCAGTCACGTGGCCATAAATTTTCATGAAAGAAAAGCAGCTGATGGTGAACTCGTGGGTCGGCGGGTTCATTGGCACACTATATTGTATATATATATATATATATATATATATACATATATACATATATATATATATATATACATACATGCATGTATATATGTACTATATATATATATATCGTATGAAAGAGAATCATATTCTCAGGGGTGTACGCACATGACGCCGACCCCGGCAGCGAGCCGGGTCGGTGGCAGTGAATCGGGGTTGCATTGATTGTCACCTGGCTCGCCTTGGGTGGGGAGGGCCTGCTTAGTTTTCCCGTGAACAGGTGGGCTACCGCAGGAGTAGCAGAACGTGCGGAAGGGCTTTCCGGGCTGGGCAGCGGGGCGAGGGTCCAGAGAGAAAGACGCTTCCTCGTAATGAGTTTTTGTTGCGCCGAAAGTGGTAGCTTTTGCAAAACATCCGCTGTAGTTGAGCGTGCTAGCGGGAGTTGCAGTTGCTGCAAGTCAGGTTGTGGAAATGCCTCATGGTCAAGTCCGAATCGAACGCTTCCCAGGGCGAGGGCCTGTGAGTGATCTGTTCGTCCGCCACTTCATGTGGCGGAAACCTATATTTTCTCTATATTTGAATATGAAAAATCTACTTTCTCTATATTTTGATATTGAAACCTCAGTTTTTCGAAAATCTCAACACTTTAATACCAAACCTCTATTTCTTTATATATTCCAATACGACAACATCTATTTTTCCGAAATATCCCTAGGCTGTCTGCCAGCAGGGAGCTCGTAAACGGAGTTGCTCCGAGGTGGCGAAGAGCTCGGGTCGGTTTCTAACAACAACAATTTTCGGAATTTAGAAGAGAAAATCACCGCCAAAAGGGTGTTCGCGGTGTTCGCGCTGCTTGCGCTGTTCCACCCCACCGCACCCCACCCCCAACCCCAACCACGCACCATGCACCCCCATCGCCCCACCCTGCGCCAGGGCACCAGTCGTTCCGCTGCGCGGATGCTTGAGGCAAGCTTTCTTGCCCTAGGCGCTTCGGTGCATGCCAGCCTCGCAGTGACCAATGTGGCGTTTAAGGGCTCCTTGCGGGCTAGCCTCTTGGGCGGTACAGGACTTGTACCCCGAATTCAGTAAGATGAGGCCAATTAAAAAACCAAAACCTTGCGTTTTTGATGTTGAGGACGCACACCAGGGCTTACGGAGAGCCTTTCGTTTGAGGTTGAAGGCCTAGGCACGCATGGGTGTAGAGAAAACCTCTCGATTTTGAGGTTGAGGTTGAGGCCACGCCAACGCTTTCAAGAAATGTTTCGCCTTTGAGGTTAAGGGCACGCTAGGCATTACAGAAACCTTTCGTTGAGGTTGAGGCCACGCCGGGGTTTACAAAAGAGCTTCTGATTTTGAAGTTGAGGACAAGGCTCACAGCAAGCGTTCCTTGCCAAGTTGAAGGTGCTGACAGAAATCCTTTCGTTTCTGCGGTTGAGGCCACGCCGGGGTTTGCGAAAACCCTTACGTGGGCTGTCAAAATTATGGGGGTACCCTACATATTAGGTGCCGTATTATAATAGGGATCCAAAAAGGGACCATTTTTTTGACAACCACCCACATGTTCATTCCAACGCCTCACCCTCTAGCGGGCGAATGGACCTGAGGGCCCCCTCCTTGGTGTAGAACCCTGGACCCTGCATCCCTGGAACCCTGGAACCCTGGAACCCCAGAACCCCAGAACCCTAAACCTTAAAGCCCTAGGACGTGCAGCCCTGGGCTGGGGGCGCGGCCTTTAGGGGCTCACGAGAAACCTCCCGGGCTTTTTGAGCTTCTTCGGGCACCTTTGACTTCCAGGTTGAAGGCACACCTCTGGGTTTACGAAACATGTAAGGCATGTTTGTTTCTCAAAGATTTTCAAAGACTCTCAACATAATCCAATATACTTTTCAAAAGCATAAAAAAAGACTTCTCAGAAACGAAGTTTTCGCAATACCAAGATCCTTCTTCGACAGATCTGAAATGTTCAGATCTGCTTTTATTGTCGCTGCGCGAACGGGCGAACATTTCACTCAGAGGCCCTCGCCCTGGGAACCCGTCAGCGCCAAAAAACACTTATGTTGTATTACATTCTACGAAGTATACATTATCATTTTATCTTATATCATATCATACATATATCAGGTGATATTGTTGAGAATATGACATATATATATATATATATAAATATATACATATATGTGCGTGTGGTTTTGTTCATATTTATTTTTGCATTCCACCAATACTATATAAACATATTAGATTATTTAATCTTTCATATTGTGCATATGTATCTTATATATATATATATATGCATATATATATATATATACATATATATATACATATATATATATATACATATATATATATATACATATATATATATACATATATATAAGAACTTAGCCACTTGCAAGAGCGGGGGGGGCGGGGCGGCCTGCAGCCGGCAGATGACGCCGTTGTCAAGTCTCACCTTGCAGATGGTCGAGCCAATGCCAGGTCTTGCAAATTTCGTCAACCCTGTGAGAGCAGGCTGGGGCCATGGCCGACTCTTGTCTCTCAAGAAACAGGCCTCGCATCATCTCACATGTCCCATAGCAAGACTGGATGGTGGTGAAAGGATCAAAAAGCAAGACGCGCGTGGATCTCCTGTGCTGACCATGAAAGCTGCCGGCAAGAATACGTACTCCTGTTGTTTACATGGGTGCCAGGCACACCGGCTTGCATGGGTTACTGGAGGGGCTCCTTCTATCCCAAGCGAAAGCCTCCAGGTCCTCAAAGCGCCACTCGCCCAATGCCAGCACAGGACAAATCCATCGCCTGCGACATTCCAGAAGAGGCTCCAAGCTGGCATAACATTAGTGTTATCATTGGCGAGTCTCCAACATTCTCACCCTGGTAGCCTTCACTCGAGCATGGCCCCTCAAGCTCACGCCTGCATCAAGCAGCTGCTGGTCACAAAACAAGCCTTCTTTAACAAGGGCCTCTGTAAGGGGGATTCTTGAAGACCATCCTTATGTTTACGTGGTAATTGCAGTGGGCAGAGACAAGTACGCCATTTCATTGAGGGCAGTATTTGACCATATCGGCTTGTGACCACAACCCCCTCCACGTGGCACACTGTTGGCCTGGAAGACTTTGCAGCCAACGAACCGCGCAAAACCTGAAGTCATTGGATGGGCAGGGCATTACCGCCTGAGCAACACCGGCTGCGCAATACGGTCAGATGCGTGCAAACAAAACATTGTAGACGTGGACAGGCTGGCGCAGTTGACTAGGAGATTCAATGCGCGTCAGATTAGACACCTGGCATCCAAGCACCAAGTCCCTGAGCACGCTGCTTGTGGTACTCCTGGAAGAAGGTAAGGTTGTCCAAACTGATTAAAAATAATTCCTCAACGGTTCAACGTGCTAGTTTGTCGGGATAATTTTTGGGACAGATCGGGAAGCACTACTTCTCGATGGGTGTCCATCTTCGAGGGAAACTTGAAGGACATGGCACAAGGGTATGCCGATCATGCCTTGGGAGGCAATTAAAACAGTGGTGCAAAACAAAATGACGGGATTCACGGGCAATTCACGCTGGCAGGGCCTCCATCCTGGACTTTAGAACCTCTAAAGCCTCTAACTCTGACGCCTCTAACTCTAAGGCCTCTAAAGCCTCTAAAGCCACAACAGCCAAGACATCTGACACGCTGAGGTCGCCCACGCCGTCAAACCAGCAGACGACGCAGGGCATGGCGGAAAGGTCGTGCTACGTTGTATTACATTGTGTTTGGTACTGCGGTTTGGGCATAGACCGCTACACCACCACGTATTCCGGGGTTTTGCTGAGGACCTTGAGATACAAGTTGTTTCGAAATGAGGATTTCAGTGGCTGTTGCTCTGTGATTGTTGCGGCGGCGCTGGAGCCAAAGGGCTGGAGCGGGTCATGAAGGCTTGGGTTTCTGTGCTGCAAGCGTCAACTCTCTAGGGGTTGGGTTGCGGGATTTCAACGTAATTTCAACGTGACTGGAGGATGAACCACTCGCCAAACCCCAAGGCCATCCCCAGCCAGAACAAGAAACCCGCGACCACCAATCCCCAACAGTCCGCCGTGGCACCTGTGCACCAGCTCCAGCGAGCCGATGGCTCAGGGATCCAGGAGGGATGGTATGTGGGGGGTAAAGGGGGGTAAAGGGGGGTACAGGGTGAAAAGGGGGAAAAGGTTCGCATGGCCCTAAAGCTGTGGGACACTGACTCACCCGCTCTTGTTCAAGAGAACCGACAGACACCTCACCATACTGCACTTACCTTGGCTCTACACCATCATCCGGCGCTCGCTCTTGCCTTGAATGCCCGAAAGCCCCGAGCCCTCAGCCAGCCCATGCAAACACCGTCGAAATGCCACGCACTTCTCCTGACTCTCCGACCAACTTGCGCGCCCGAGATCACACGCCACCCAACTCCCTGACACTGCATTGTACTAGGGTGCCCAAAGTCAAAACGCGGCCCGCTTCTCCCAGACACGAATGCGACACGTGCGTGTGCGTGTGAACATATTATGTGTACATACATACATACATACATACATACATACATACATACATACATACATACATACATACATACATACATACATACATACATACATACATACGTACATACATCCCGTCAATGGCAGACACCTGTCTCTTCGCTGATCTCTTTTGTGCGCCGACCTGTACATCTGTACATCTGTACATCCGTCCGCTCAAACTGGGCGGGGGCTTCAGTTGAGGTGTTGAGGGCCTCTCTGCCCCTCTCACCTAGTCCGTGGCCGTGAAGCTGACGATCTTCTCCATGCCACAGGCTGCAATGACCACCACGGTGATCAGTAAATCGTTGCCAAAGGCCCGTAGAATATCGGCCTGGAGCGTGTCCTCTTCATTGGCCTTCCCGGCTCCAGGAAGGTTCAGGTCGATCTTCAACTCACCATTGTCCTGGGTCCACACTGTTTAGGACGAATTGGCCAATTGGCGCGGGCTTCCGAAAATAGGGGTACCCTTTTTGGGGAGTCCCTTTAAGGGGATTCTATTCTGCTGCCATGTTGCTTGTTCCTTGTTTGGGTTTAGATGCCCATATGAATAGAAATGTGAAAACTCTTGCCAACAAAGCGCCCAGGCTCTTGAAGCAGACTGACAGCACCAGTGTCAGCATTCAGATTCATCAGCGGATACTCCGTCTTTGTGACCACTGGCACCTCCATGCTGTGCGACGTCTGTGAGGTCTCCTCATACTTCTTTCCCGTAAAGATGTCGAGCCCGACCAGATGCGCCTTGGCGTGCCCATGCTTGCCGGGACTGAAGGTGTTCACCTCCTTGATCTTACCTGACCGTCGCGCAGCTGGTACAGCTGTAGCTGTCCAAACACATACCATACATTGGGCTGAGAGTTTCATAAAATGCAAAACTACACTCCAAGCCCCTCATCCCAAAAGAGAGAAGCAAACTGGGCCGCGTTGGGTGGCCCAACCAAAGAACCAAAGCACCAAAGAAAAGGCAAAAGGAGAATAAAACAAAAAAACAAGGACTCGTTACTGCGCGGAGGTGCAGGGATGGCCTTTGAGCATCACATAAGACCCTTTCGTGATGGATCCAGCCTGCTGCTGATAAGTCTGCGACGCGCCCGCATCTGTCCTTTCGAAGTTCATCTCCACGCCTTCGGAGAGGCTTCTCGCGATCCTCTGCACGGCCGCCATGGGCGGCAGCGTGGGCGGGCGGCTAGGACTGGGCCAAACTTGCGCGGTCGGAGCGATGAAGTGCCCCCTTTAGGGTTTAGGGGTTTTTTGGGCTTAGGGATTTTTAGGGTTTAGGGATTTTTAGGGCTTAGGGATTTTTAGGGTTTAGGGATTTTGCAGGGTTTAGGGATTATTAGGGTTTAGGGATTCCTAGGGTTTAGGGATTTTTAGGTCTTCGGGATTTTTAGGGTTTGAAAACCCCCACACTTCAGCTTCTCTCACTCGGCTCCTGGAGCCTACGTGAGAGCAAAGCAAAGCACCACACAAAGCTGAACCCCCAAAATCTAAAAACCTGGACATGAAGCGATTGTCCTGTTGCCGTACCAGCAGATGGATGACTCTGGGCTGGGCACGCAACGCGGTGAAAACAACCTAGACGTGGTTGCCTAAAGCCCAAAAAAGGGCGCGGCATTAGAAACAGCAATGAAATATCCCAAGAGCTTGCCTAGAACTGTGTTGTACGTGGTGGAAGAAGTTGACGATTGATGAAAATGCGGACTTGGATAAACCATGGCGGCTCCCATTCCGGGCTTGCGCCGAGTAATGACTGTGCAGGATTTAAGGCTCAAAGATATTCGGAAAACAGCATGCCTCAGAATCATACGAAGAAGCTCTAGGCAGCCAAACCAGTACACGTGATCACCCGGCATCTTTCATCGTCGACCGCTGCTCACGCCGCTTTAGCGACCAGCAGAAAGCCATCTACTACGACATGAAGAGCGCTTGTGCGTAATGGCCTTTCAGGGCATCAAGCTACCTGCACTTCAGGCGAGACCTCGTCTTGCTAATGCGCAAAAGGCGCGGTGCTCCACACCAGCCTCTTTGCGCGTTACGTGGGACGATGCTTGGGAGAAGTTGCACGATGTTGCAAGCCGTAGCTAGTGTTGGGGCTGCCGGGTTTAGGAGGTGGCCATTCTTAGGCTGATGGCGGCATGTAGCAACCCAAGATGCTGAGATGCTGCACCCTTTCCCAAGCACAGGTGAACGGAGTTTCCGAAACTGGCAATTCTGCAAGGCGGAAGCAAAACCGTACAGAATATTCATTGCTATGGTCATTGTCAAGGTGCTACTCACCATCTCAATCGAGGCAGGACATCGGAAAGCAGTGAAGCACCCCTGGCAAATGGATAAACACACACCTTGGAGAGGCTATGTTCGGACATGTGGTCGGTTACTGTACCTTCCAGCTGCTACCGGATCGACTCGGACCAAACGCACGGATTTCTCCAGGAATTCTACGAGGCGGCGCGGTCACCCGCGCGCAGCATGAACCTGGACCCAGCAGCTGGATTTTCGAGAACAGCCACAACTCCAATCACACGACCGGCTGAATTAGGCGTGGTTCCGCTTGGGAGCACACATGATCAAAGCCCTAAACCCTAAACCCTTAACCCTCAAGACAAAATAAATAGAAATTGCATGTGATATTATTCTGAATTTCCAAGCTATTTGGCAAAACGAATTTAAGTCTGAGGCCAAATACTCAATTTACTTAAACCTCTCCTGTCCACCCTTTTCACCCCCGCCCCCCCCCCCGCACCCCGCACAGCAACACACCCCAAACCCCCCGCCGCCCTTTTCCCCCCCCCCCCCACCCTTCCCGCCCCTACACCCGCACAGCAACACGTTTCCCGCCCTCCACAGGCCCCCACCCCTTAGTAGAAATGTTTTACAGGCTCCAATGCATGCACAGCAACACACTTCCCGCCCTGCGGGCTGGTAGAAATGTTTTACAGGGCTCCAACGCATGCCCAAACCCCCCCCCCTTCCTCCCACCCCTGGTAGAAATGCTTTGCAGCCCCTTCCCGCCCTTCCCACCCCGCACTCGCACAGCAACACATGCCCAAAACCGCCCCAATGGACGCCCCCCCTTGCAGCCTGCAGCAGCACAGCAACGCAACCTGGCGGTCGGCGGCACTCGCGGCAGCCATTGAATAAACCCTAAACCCTAAACCCTTGCTTCGATACCTGGCAAGTGAAAAGCCCAGGTCCAAAGTGCAACCGTAAAGCGTTGCATAGCATTGCCAAGAAGCAGCTCCCGTGCCAGAGCATAAGGCAGGTGGATGCCGACGTTGCTAGCAAAGGCTGCCAGCTGCGTCTGGGCAAGAGATGGGCAACGCAGACTGCACCAGGCGGTTTAGGGTTTAGGGTTTTAGGGTCTAGGGTCTAGGGTTTAGGGTTTAGGCTTTGTTTAGGGTTGAGGGTTTAGGGTTTAGGGTTTAGGGTTTAGGGTTTAGGGTTTAGGGTTTAGGGTTTAGGGCTTAGGGCTTAGGGCTTAGGGCTTAGGGCTCAGAAGTTCTGAGCGTGAAGAGTCTAGTCCAGCCATTCTCTCGACCAGCACCCACCCGCCCAAAGAATCCCACCACATCCTTCAAAAAAAAAGCGCCACTTTGTTACGGAGCATTTCCCCTTCAAAACAAAAGCGCCACTTTGTTTCGGAGCGTTTCCCCTTCAAAAATAAAAGCGCCACTTCGTTACGGAGCGTTTCTCCTTCAAAACAAAAAAAGCGCCACTTTGTTACGGCGCGTTTCCCCTGCAGCCGGCCCCCTCCACCAGTTTACGTGACCATTTGGGGGGTGGGAGGGGGAGGGGGAGGGGGGGGAAGGGGGGGGAGGGGAGGGGGGGAGGGGGGGGAGGGGGAGGGGGGGGAGGGGGGGAGGTGGGGGAGGGGGAGGAGGGGGGAGGGGGGGAGGCGGGGAGGGGGGGAGGCGGGGGGAGGGGGGGAGGGGCACTCCTCGTTATTATTTCCCGTCAACCATTTCCCGGCCATTGCCCACGAATACTCTAAGGCTTAAATACTGTCTGAAAAGAGGTTAGGGTTTTGAGGGTTTTTTTGGCTTAGGCCCTAGTCAGAAGCATCCATCCTGCTGGAAGCCGATTGCCCCCACAACCCCACATGATGTTCTCAACGTTGCGCAGATTGGAAGATGAAACAGAGCTTTCTTTGTAACAGAACCCCTGAAGAAAGATCCCTAAAAACTAAACAACCTTTCAAAAGCCCTGCAGACAAGCCGCAGCAGTCGGAGTCTTGCTATAGCGCTCGCCGTAGCGTGCCAGAGCGTCCTTCAGGCCGGCATGGAGCCAAAAAGGAGGCATGAGGGTCGTGTCGTTGTCGGATTTAGGGCCGGGCTTGAGAGTTGCGAGCCTAGGCTTGATGTTGTGAAGATATGAGGAGTACAAGGGGAGAGGGGGGGGGGGGGGGCCGAACACAACTATTTCACTGCGCCTTTGTTGCCTTTCTTGGGGGCTGCGCTATGTCGTGCAGGAGCGAGGGTTTTCAGTGAGTTGTCAGAACCGAAGCCCCAGGGTCCCCATGAAGTTCCCCCCTTCCCGCAGAGCTCCTCGAATTGCGCAGCCTTCTCTTCACCACCGGCCTCGCATCAGCTATGACACGGTGTCAACTGTAGGACTGTATGGGGGGGTTTCGGGTTAACGCAGGCTTCGCAGCCATGAGCGGAGCGTTGTCAGAGGCGGGAGAAATCGGTTGTCCATCCCTCCTTCTGGGGCAACCTTTTGGGCATGTTCAGGCAAGTTGCGGCCGCCGAGTCGGTGCTCTGCTCTGAGGCTTGGCTCACCACCTGAGAGCAATGCGAGGATCTAAGTGTCCATTGAAGGAGGCGACCTTGACATCTGTCTCTACATTGAAGAATCGCAAGGCGAGGGTGACTTCGATCACCTGCGATTTCATCACAACATCTACATGATGTCTTTGTCATGTAGAGTCACCCAAAAGGGACATCTGCACAAACAGGGCTCAACTGCATCAGGGCGGCATCTTCGCCGCCAGATTGCTCCACCATCGTGGAGTCGCTGGCCTAGACAAAAGCCAGCACTCCAACGCCAACCCCTAAACCCTAAACCCTAAACCCTAAACCCTAAACGACCCTTCTTTTCAGTGGCCGAGGCTGGCACCGCAGGCTGAGGCCGGTGAGGGCGCCAGTAAAAGCGGGGCTCAGACCAATCCTGCAGAGGCATCAGCGTAAAGAACCGACGCCAGATGGCCAGATCCAGGTACGAAAAAACTGCGGCCTCCGCTTCCCACGCAATCTCTACAAACTCCACTGGCTCGGACTCGCCGTCCGACACCCTCGCCTGCTACAAGCTTCCAGAAGACACACTGCGAAAACACAAAGAGGATGGGCTGAAAGCGCGACTGACGCAGCACTTGGTGGGACCACACTCCCCTCAGCCTCGCTTCTCTGCTCACGCAGCTCCTTGCAAGTAAGGTGGGCGGGCGCGGGTTGGGGGGAGGGGGGGGGGGCGAACTCCTGGAGCGAGTGCCCAGAGTGGAGCCCTTAACCGTTCAAGCACGCTCCTTCTGCGGACTTGGGAACGTGCGCTACATCGACCAGAGGCGCGCGCAGCTTTCCAACGCGCTTTTGCAGAAACTCGCGACTTTGCAGAAAGACGTGACAAAGGTGCCGCCCCATGTGGAGTCAAGGCTTCAAGCGTGTTGCTTCCCACGCATGTGTCCGTTAGCCAACAAGGGAAGGGTTCTGAAATTGCAGGATTTAGGGCCGGGTTTGAGAGTTGTGAGCCTAGGTTGATGTTGTAAAGATATGAGGAGTGCAAGCGGGGGGTCGAATACTGCTATTTCATTGCGCCTTTGTTGCCTTTCTTGAGGGTTGCTATTCATGTCGTGCAGGAGCGAGGGGTTTCAGTGAGTTTTCAGAACCGCAGCCCCAGGGTCCCCGTGAAGTTCGCCCGCCCCCTTCCCGCAGAGCTCCTCGAATTGCGCAGCCTTCTCTTCACCACCGGCCTGGCATCAGCCATGACATGGTGTCAACTGTAGGACTGTACAGGGGTTTCGGGTTAACACAGGCTTCGCGCCATGAGCGGAGTGTTGTGAGAGCCAAGAGAAGTCTGTTGTCCATCAGCAACCTCTGGGCATGTTCAGGCAAGTTGCGGCCTCCGAGTCGGTGCTCTGCTCTGGGGTTTTCCTCACCACCTGAGAGCAATGCGAGGATCTAAGTGTCCGGTGCAGGAGGCGACCTTGACATCTGTCTCTACATTGAAGAGTCGCAAGGCGAGGGTGGGGTTGTGGTATACATCTACATGAGATGCACGTGCTCATTCAGGGCCGGGGGCGTGTCGGCCTGCACATTTCACGTGTCTCCTAGGGGACTTACTGGAATCACTCAACTGCATCCGATAAAACCAGCACTCCAACGCCAACGACCCTGCTTTTCAGTGGCCGAGGCTGGCGCCGCAGACCCAACCGGCCGAGGGCTCCAGAAAAAGCGAGGCTCAGACCAATCCTGCAGAGCATCAGCGTGGAGAACCGACGCCAGATCCAGGTACGAAAAAACTGCGGCCTCCGAGGCCCCCACAAGCTCTACAGACTCTGCTGGCTCGGACTCGCCGTCCGACACCCTGGCCTGCTACGAAAACATAAGAGGATGGGCTGAAAGCGCGACTGACGCAGCACTTGGTGGGACCACACTCCCCTCGGCCTCGCTTCTCTGCTCACGCAGCTCCTTGCAAGGGGGGGGGGGGGGGGGGGGGGGGGGGGGCGGGTTCCGGAGCGAGTAGATCGGCAGATGACTTTGCAAGAAGACATGACAAGGCGACCCGTGTGGAGTCAAGGCTTCAAGCGTGTTGCTTCCCACGCATTTGCCCGTTGGCCAACCAGGGAAGGGTTGCGACGTTGTAGGATTTAGGGCCGGGTTTGAGAGTTGCGGGCTTAGGGTTGATGTTGTGAAGATATGAGTACAGGGGGGGGCCGAACACAACTATTTCACTGCGCCTTTGTTGCCTTTCTTGGGGGCTGCTCTTAATGTCGTGCAGGAGCGAGGGTTTTCAGTGAGTTGTCAGACGCAGAGCTCCTCGAATTGTGAAGCCTTCTCTTCACCAATGGCCTCGCATCAGCCAGGACGTGGTGTCAACTGTAGGTGACTGTATGGGGGTTTCGGGTTAACGCAGGCTTCGGAGTGTTGTGAGAGCCAAGAGAAGTCTGTTGTCCATCCCTCCTTCTGGGGCAACCTTCTGGGCATGTTCAGGCAAGTCGCGGCCTCCGAGTCGGTGCTGACCTCTGGGGCTTTCCTCACCACCTGAGAGCAATGCGAGGATCTAAGTGTCCAGTGAAGGAGGCGACCTTGACATCTGTCTCTACATTGAAGAATCGCAAGGCGAGGGTGGCTTCGATCGCCGCCGATTTCATCACAGGGTGGGGTTGTGGTACATCTACATGATGTCTTTGTCATGCAAAGTCAAGCATGTGCTGATGATCTACCTGCACATGTCACATGTGGGCTTCTCCTGGGCAACTGTCCGGAATCACCGCACGGAATCGGCGCATCAGCTAATCTGAAACGCCTGGCCCTGGGGTCACCAACCCTTAGCTTCGCCAACCCCCAAAAGGGACATTGGCACGGGAGGGCTCAAGTCCTTCTTTCCTTGTAGTGGCCGAGGCTGGCGCCGCAGACCCAGCCGGGCGAGGGTTCCAGTAAAAGCGCGGCTCAAACCAATCCTGCAGAGCATCAGCGTGGAGCACCGACGCCAGATCCAGGTACGAAAAAACTGCGGCCTCCGCGGCCCACAAACTCCACTGGCTCGGACTCGCCGTCCGACACCCTCGCCTGCTACAAGTTCCAGAAGACACACTGAGAAGAAAAAAAGAAAAAGGACACGTCGCTGCGGCCTGGTGTGCCAAGCGGTGCCGAAGCTCCGCGACCTCTCGGTCAGGTGACCCATGACACATTTTAATGCGTTCTCCTTCCACAAATTGCCTCCTCACGCAAGGCTGCTAGCTCCTGCAACAAGAGGATGAGCTGGAAGCGCGACTGACGCAGCACTCATGGTGTGAAAACACTCCCCTCGGCCTCGCTTGTCTGCTTGCGCAGCTCCTTGCAAGTAAGGTGGGCGGGAGGGGGTTCCAGAGCGAGTGCCCAGAGTGGAGCCCTTGACCGTTCAAGCACGCTCCTTCTGCGGACTTGGGAACACGCGCTACATCGACGAGAGGCGCCAACACGTTTTTGCAAAAACTCGGAAGATAGGGTTTGGCTTGCACCTTGCAAAAGACATGGGAAGGTGCCACTCCGTGTGGAGTCAATGCTTCTAGCGAGTCTGTTCGTCATCGAGCTGTCTCAAGCTGCTGCTTTACCTGACTGCTAGCGTGCCAGCAAGAC